>OX467708.1:49406520-50006520 GCA_950111635.1 Agelastica alni | reverse complement strand
ACCTGAAGACTTGGATATAGAATTTTCCATTAGAACCAGTCATGATATAGATAAATTTGAAGCATATCTTTCAAATCAAGAATGTGTTGAAGGCACTAAAGTTGTTGTAAGTACATTTTATTACTGAATTATTTTTTATGTGTATTAATATACCTAATGGATAACTCCTCAAGATGTCTCATTAAAAAAAATAAGAATGATTGTGTCCTACATTTTCTGCTTGACCAAACTGAATTATTTTTCTTGACTCATGTTACTTTCTTCAGAAGAATTTGAAGATACTCTTTGAAACAGGTTTCTGTAATATTTTTAGCGTCTCCCATTGATGATAAAGACCAACTTTATCTTCTTCAGGAGATTCTAATAAATATGGTTCTTGAAGTAAATGTGGAGGTAATATGTGTCAAAAGTTCTCTGTGCAAATTATATATTTTTTAAATCATCTCTACTTTGACATGTAGGTATGCAAACAATTTTTATTTTTAGGTTTCATATTGGTCCTCTCTTGGAGGTTAAGATACCGCTTCAAAAACAAACAGAATCTTAAAAGAAGTACTGCATGATTCAGTAGCAACAAAATAATTTTTATGGTAGAAACTTAAAGAAACCTTTCTCAGAATTAAAAATCAATTCAGAAATCATATATGAGTTTAATTTTAAGGATAAACGGAGCTTGCACGGAATGGTTTAACATCGAAAAGGCTGTAAGAGAGGGATGTATGGCTTTGCCAAGGCTGTTTAACTTATACATAGTCGATAGTTCAAAAGATTTGAAATAGAGTGCGTATGGATTGAAAATGAATGATTTGATCGTCAAATGCCTTCTTTACGCCAATGATTTATTTATTCATTAAAGGGCAAACCCCTCTTTACAAAATATAGACAATATACAATATGAGAAATAATATAAAAAATATAAAAGATACCAATATATATCACAAGGTATCACAGAGTAGCTACTCCATGAGATTTTTTAAAAATACACAAGCTCACACCAGTTATACATACACAATTTGAATTAACTAGATTAACCAGTCTCAAAATACGTGATATGCTGCTATTGTAGCCATAATTAGTATGATGAAAGGGAATGCTGAAAAGTTCACAAAGATGTGTTGGTATTATATGGAATCTAAAACTAATTTGTGCCAACAATTCTGGTCATGATGTTATGCCATAAATTAATTTGTATAATAAAATTAAATCAGATCGATTTCGGCTAGTTTCTAAGGTACTAATCGAAATATGCTCCAAGGTTTGGGAATAATTGTATGTACCCTGGTATAAGCCCATTTTATAGGCAATACATCTCAAAAACTTGTGTAAACGCTCAAGATGATGAATATGAACTTGGTACTGAGAACTCCAGACAGGAGAGGCATATTGGAGACAAGAATATATGAGTGACATGTATAATATTTTTGTTGAAAGAATTGACAATTTCTGTGTATTTCTAAGAACAAAACCTATTTTTAGAGAGCTATTGCTTACAGTTGAATTTATATGCTGAACAAATGTAAGTTTTTTATCAAATAATACTCCAAGGTCCTTAACAACCGATACTCTTTTAATGATCGTATTATTAATATGATAGTCATTTTGAATTATGGAATTTGCTCTACTAAAAGTAATACATTGTCATTTATCAGGATTTAACAACAACCCATTAGATTCAGACCATTTTATCAAGAAATTGAGATCTTCTTGTAGTTTCTTACAATCAGTTGGTTTTGAGATGTTTGTATAAAATTTTAAATCATTAGCAAAAAGGAGAAATTTACAATTTTTGAAAATGGTTCCTATGTCATTGATAAAAATGTTAAACAACAGGGGACCCAAGTGTGATCCCTGTGGAACTCCTGATGTGACAAGGACAAAATTGGAAACAAAATTTTTAATTTTAACTAGATGATGTCTATTGTAAAGATAGCTATTTAACCAGTTTGTTAACCATGACGGAAAGTCAGCAGCAGACAACTTGCTGATTAATAAGTTAATGCTTTACTGAAGTCGGTATAAACCGAGTCAATTTGACTATGTTGTTCTAGTGCACTGACAATATCGTTTTGGTATAGCAATAAGTTACTTACTGTTGATCTACCACCTACAAAACTGTGTTTTTGTTCAATTATTAAGTTTTTACAATAAAAAGAAATATGACTCACTAAGAGTTGTTCAAATAATTTTGGTATAGCAGAAAGTTTGCTTATTGGTCTATAGTTAATATTTGATTTTCCAGTGACAAATTGAATAAAATTACTAATGGTTTACTCAAAGAATAAACACACCTTTTCAGTGTATAAGAAAGAATCCCATCTGGTCCAGAATTTAGATTGTCTTTCAATTTCATTATTCCATTGAAAACTCCCAGTAGGCTAATTTTCAATGGAGGAATCGATACAGTATTAGCTGGATTGAAATTTTCATAATCAGCAACCTCAGTATTGCTATATACACTTCCAAAATGTTCAGCAAATAAATTTACAATATCTGCGCCACAGCTGGCTACTTCATCATTGTATGTCATAATGTTAGGAATTCCATGATATTTTTTCAAAGAATTGATATAATTCCAAAAATATCTGGGATTAGTTGAGATGTTATTATCAACCATACCTATGTAGTTATCATAACATAATTTGGTTAAATTTTTGCACCAAGTTCTCAAGTTACAAAAAATATCATAATCATTAATATCAGAAGTCTCTGAATCTTTTGTGAGCTATTTTCTTTTCTCTAATTAGTGACTTCAATTCAGAATTAAACCACACTGGATAATTTGAGGATTTGAATCTACGAAAAGGTACAAAATTTGCTACAGCATTATTGAAAATTTGATAAAATTTCTTAACCTCTAATTCAATATTACCATTCAAGAATATATCCCAGTTAAAGGCTGCTAAGTAATTATTTAAACCATTAAAATCAGAATTTTTAAAATCATAGTAATAAGTATCAAATTTCATACTGTCATGACTATTTGGTAGAACTAAGTTGCAGGCTAATGCTACCTGATGTGGATTGTTGAGTAATATTAGATCAGTTGCAAGATACACAGACAGAAGGTTTTGTGAATTGGAGAAAACTAAGTCTAAAAATACATTATTGTTATTAGATATCGTATTAATTTGTTTGAGGCCACAAAAAGAAAAATGTTCATTCAGAATCGTTGCTGGATATCCAAATGGACAATGCTGTAATAGCTCATCCTGATCTTGTGAAGACCAGGTGGCCAATGGCAAATTATAATAACCAAACAAAAATACTGAAGAGTTCATATAATTAAATAATAGATTTTCAACTGACTGACAGTAACTTTCATAGATGACGTTGCCAGAGCCTGGACGAATGTATGTTGAACCAAAGATGAAACAATTAAAAAAAACTTATTAATTTACATCCCCTAAAAAATTGACTTTCATTACAGTATTAATTGGGAAGCTTGATCATCATTTTCTTAACATCTGTAATTTGATTACAATAAGTAAATTGTGTGATCATAAAAGTCTTATCATGAAGGATGACAGTTCACTAACTGTCTCCTATTAAGCAGAGTACAATAAAAAATAAATTATCTTTATTATTATCTTTATGTTTAAAAATAGTAATTTGATTTAAAATTGGAGTATTAGCTGCATACATCAACTTCATGGTCTTTTTTAAGTGTTAAAAATAATTTTTAATTGAAGTTAGATGAATATTTTACTGCAATATATTTTATTTAACATTATAAGCGGTTTTCGAAATTTGCGTTACTAGGCAGTTAAACAAATCGTTAAAATTAAATCTATAGTTTGTAGAAACATTAAACTTTTATGACTAACGTTAATCATCTACTAAAACATTTCTCATTTGAGGTCAAACGAATAAATCATTTTTTTGTCTTTCAACAACTTAACTCATTTGTTTCGACAAAAATATAAGAAATAGTATTCAACAGAAAGAAATATCAAACCCTAACAAGTTCCATCTAAAATTATTATCTTGATTTAGGTACAAAGATCTTCATATTTTACTGGAAATAATCGATTTTTAACAATATAAAATCACTAAAAAATTAAAGAGGACACCATTATTAAATAGCATTTCAATATTTTGAAGTAAACGAATAAACAAACATGAAAAATTATTAAAGAATCCTGGAACTTATGCGAACAATATTGCAATTGTGAAATTTATTTTTACTGCATTTAAAAATGTGTAATGGTGGTTTCATAAGCAACAGGTCATCCAGAATTTTCATAAAATATTTTAATGAAATATTTTTGTAACTTTTAATATAAGTATTAGTAACGTATGTTGGTGGATCTGATCTTATATAGGTTAAACATTCATAACTTTAGAAAACAATTTCTATTGGTAGTTTAAGAATCAAATTTGAATGCTCACCAATAACAAGTCAAACGGATCATTGGTCTAAAATTTATGTGGTTGTAAATTCATACTTATTAAATCACTGCTGTCATTTTTAAATTTACTTTCGCAATGGCCTCAAATATGTTAAAAGTTCAACTTCTCTTCTGATTACATAAAATACTTTTTTATTATATTATAAAAATAGAAATTTGGTTGTAATCATAGTAAACTTTTTAGCTGTCTATCAATTTGTGCATTAATTTTTTTTTAACAAGCAGTTATCACTGTGTCATATTTGTGTTCGGCAAGGAAATTTAGAGAAGTTCATTCTTACATCAAACTTTAACGGACGTTATTTGAAATTCATAAAGTTTCACATAATTTATTTTGCTTTATTATCTGCATATTATACATTTTTATTCTCTCAAGTACACCGTTTTTTCCTAAATAGCAAATTTTATTTTCAATTTATTTTCGATGCTGTCATATGTATGTTGATACAATTAGTTTCAAAACCTCAACGATACGTACAAAAGCCGTACAGTATTCACAATATTTTTAGGTACCATGTACATACTATACGTCCCTATTAAATTCCAGTTATGACCAACACAGTACCTACTATGGACGCATAATATTTTCGCCCATTTTATTAATTTAGTTTTCAAACATAGTTGAAACATTTTTTAGCGACAAACATTTTTAAGATAATATTGAATTTAAACTTTTTCTAATTGAAATATTTATGTAGCCAATAAAATTAAAAAAAATATCTAAGTTTTTAATACAAATTTACCAAATTGTGGGTAATTTTATGTTTTAGAAGTTAATACAAAACATCTGAAAGAATGTAGATAAAAATATAACACTACCAATTTTTAAAATTACATAGATTATTAAAAGTGCAAACTCCTGAAAGTGGCAAGCTTACCCATTTTGCTGATTTTTATTCTTGGTAATTTTATTATTAGTACAAATTCTGGTTGATGTTTAGTGCTGTCCAAACCGGATGTCACGTAAATAGGGCCCCCTTCTGGTTAGTTCTTTCAGGAAAAACTGCCAATTTTTCTTGAAATATGTAGTTTTTACTTTATTTTAATTAATACTTTTAATTATTTTTATTATTTAAAACTTTATTATTATTATATACGAAATTACGTCTATATTTTTCTTTTACTATTTTTTATATTTAGAAAACGCGTCTTTTCATTTTGGACTCAAATTATTAACTCACCTAACAATAAGTACAATACATTTTATACAAAAAAAACGTCTGCTCTCGGCAGATTCCAATTATTAACTGACAAACTTTCTTTTTTATAATAAATAAGTCCCTTAGAAACCAGTTTATACAATGTTTTTAAATTTTTTTTTATATATTCTTGTATACTATATATAGTATAGGAGCTAGCAACGTTTGGAAAACAAGAATTTCAGGTCAGCTGATTTTTTGTTATGTCATCCTTCTAGCTCTTTCAACAAAGTATTTTAAAGTTCTGACAGTGTAAATAGGTGTGAGAATTATAACTGCTGTATGTACCTATTTTTAATATAGGTATATATGGGTCGATTATCTATCAGAAAAACAACTACTCCTTTGGCTTTATGCCTGCGACAGGCATTGAATTACATCTGATATATAATCATCGTGTATACTACCCCATCATAGGTTGCAAGATATACAGGTGCTTATTAAGTAAGTGAAAGGGTTATTAAATTTATCTGCTCGAAGAGACCACCTATGGACCGGTTTCGGGGTGAATTGCCCCTCGTCAGCATAGGGTAGGCTTCCTCGAACAGACACGTTCACAGCTCCTCCTAACAAGTACACAAGAAGAACCACGCAAAAAGCGCTAGTCACGACATCTGTACTTTTTAACAAGCACCACCCAGTAAAATACTTTTTATAGTTTACTGCAATAGTATTATAGTTTTTTATAATTTTTGCACATTATAGTATTCTCCGTTTTTGGAAGTTATTTCATTATTTTCAAATATAAATAAAACAATGTATTATTTTAATAATGCAACATGTTACCTTTTAAAGGTTAATATCCAGGTATTAGGTATTGTTATTAATATTTTAGCTTAATGAATTGAGCTTTTCGTGCTTTAATTTTTGCAAATTGTTTAATAAAATCTTCGGTGTCCAATTCTTTTAGCTGGTCCGATTATATTGAAATGATAGCAAGATTAGTTAGTCGGTTTTTCCCATGGTCAATCTTAAATAATTTTTTATCATCTCGAGTTTTGCGGTAGCAACCGAAACCGACATTGTAAATAAAATACGAACTCTTATGCTCGTATTAGGAAAAGAACCCACTAAGTTGTTAATGCTTATATTATTTAAAGTTTCTTTTGGAGACGTAATAACTTCTTCATCCAAATTTTGTAAATATTGTAATTCTTTAACAAGTTCCACGGCAGTTATGTCTCGTTCATTGCGAGTTTTGTCATTTAATAAATTATCAACTTTTTGACATAATTCTAATTGTTCGTTTTCAGAATAATTTTTAAATTTATCAATATTCCATAAAAACGCAATCGGTTCATCGTCACATTCATAATCAAAATGTTTTTTTTTAATTTTTCGCGGTTTTAGACCTCTTTGTTTTTTTAATTTAGGTTCTATGTCTAATCTGGATGCTATTTCTCATCAATCAATCAATAGATCATTTAAACCTTTATCGGAGCGGTAAGCTTTCAAAAATTATTTAAATGATTATAACACTGAGCAACATCAAAGTTCGGTTTTTGAATAAATTTACTAACAATGTTAAATTTACTTAAAATATTATACCACAATATAAGAATGCAAATTAACTCAAAATTTTGCAATTTTTTGGCCAACGATGCAGCCAAATTTTGTACGTTATTTTTTAAAGTTTCCTTCGCTTATTTCAAACAGAGCATCCTAAACCTCCCCAAGTTGATACCTTAAAAGAGTCATTGCATCTATTCTACTAGACCATCGAGTATCCGATAAAGGTTTTAAAGTTAAATTTGTTACATTAGATAAATTAGATTCCAGAATTGACCAGCGTTTACTAGAAGCTAAAAAAAATACAAACAGTTCTTGAACTAAACAAAAAAAATTGATGCTCAAAGTATTCGATTTTGCGGCATCATTGACGACTAAATTTAGGCTATGATTGCAACAAGGAACAAAGAAAGCTCGCGGATTCAAATCCAAAAAAATTTGTTGTAGACCATTATGCCTACCACGCATATTTGTCCCATTGTCGTAACAAACTGTAAAAGAACTTAATGAATGAAAAGCTGCTAAGGCAAGACAATTATTATCGGAAGAGAAACCTAAACCAGAAATTGAATTAAACCTTCCAAAAAGCAAAAAATTGTTAAGGTAAGATATTTTGTATACTGAATAGATACAGCTCATTTCACCAATATACGACGGTTTCGGATTAGTCACCAAGGCATCGACTTGACGGGCGCACTGTGTTGAAAGGCACATTAGTAAATTCCCCCAAGATTTAAACCCGAAAATTTCTTTTTATTATTATGCTTTTGTTAGGTTTTATTTTTATTTTTTGACTTATTGTGAACAGACACTCGGTGAGTTTTTTGGTTAGAAATAGGCATATATTTAATTTTGTTAAAGGGGAATGCAACAAAAATAAATTATCGGTATATATTTAATAAATATGAACCATGTAGTACTATGGTATTATCAAGCATCAGATTTATAGTCATTATAATCGGAATCACTGTCGTCGCTATCCTTATTCGGATTACAGTTTCAGTACGGTTTTCACGAACCTACTATTTCTCTATTAAATTTTCACATTTTGTGACGCATTTTTCCCAAATTTCAGGAGTGGCAGTATTAAGTGCTCGTTGCCAGGTTTCCAAAACAACCTCATCACTGTAACCATTAGATCCAATGTGATTGTCATAATGAGTTTTGCATATTTCCCAAATATACTCAATGGGATTAAATTGACAATGATAAGGAGGAAGTCTTAGCACACGATGTCCATAACTGAGTATAACTTGATCCACATTGTAAATTTTTTCTCTTTTGTGTCTTTTAGATATCGATAATAATTCCGGCTTGAAGCAATACTGTGGGAATGAAATATTTTCGTTTGTTAACCATTCTTTTATATTCTGTACCGTCCAGGAGTTTGTTGGTTGCTTATTTGAAATTTCCGAATGGTACGTAGCATTATCCAATACAATATTTATAGTTCTTCTTTTACTAGAATCTCTGTATCCATATTGTCATGATAATCGGCTGATTTTGATTTTGACGAAAATAAGAGATCCCGATTGGTAAAATTTGTTTGGATTACTTACCTTTAGTCTGTTTCTTATTGTCTGACAGCACGCGAAAAGGTCACAGATGCTAGTCAGGTAGTAAACCATAAGCGTCACCGTTCATCTAAACTCTAAATTCGGTTAGTTAAAACAACTAACTGACCTTCATACATTTGTAGATTTCATAAAATTAAAACAATAAATTATTTTTGAAATAATCTTGTAAAATGGCGCAGGTCAATTCTTGGGAGACATATTAACAAACCATTTATCAATTCATTCTCCAGATAATTACTTTCTGATTTTCGAAATGTTGATAATAACATTTCCAAGAAACATTACAATAGGGTTCTACTAGGGATTGTCCTAATGACTACTTAGAAATTTTGCAGGTATATACGATAGAGTTAATATGAAATGAAAGGTTATGTAGCTAGACATAATAAAACATTTAAAATGAAAGATGTTCGTGAACTATTGAAGTACTCATTGACAACAATAACTGAAGAGAACTGGAGAGATGCTGTGAATCATGTAATTAAAGAGGAAGAGAAAATGTGGGTTTTAGATAACCTCATAGAACAAACTATAGAACCGATAGTGATCTCTCTCGACGAGTCTTCGGATGATTCTTGTATGGCCAGCTAAGAGGATAATACTATAGATTGAATTTTATATTTCCTATAAATGGTATGTTTCCTTTACTTAATGTACATTAATTCATTGTCAATAAATTTGAATTATGAAAATTAAACTATATTTTCTTTAATTAATTTAATTTAATAAAAATGAAAATGTAACTTGTTAATAGGCCTAAATGAATGAATTTTATTTCAACTGTAATGTTGACCGAATCTAATTAAATAAGCAAAATGAACTAATATCGTAATCTCCGCCACTGACGCAATGTTTATCGTTTAGCTCATTGTTCAGTTTTATTACCATATTGTATTTTGAGCTGAAACAGGGATGTACAGATAACCAATACAGACACCTACTTGTTTTGCATTAGAATTTTAGTATTTACTTGTAAAATTCTTAGGATCACTCTGTAAGAGATAATTTTCTATTTAAATATTTAATAAGGCTATTGTGCTGTCAGACATGAAGAAATAAACTATACCTCTCTTATTATGTACAATAAATAAAGTCATTAAGAACAGATTTGGTAAAATTACTCGTGCTCAAAAATAAAAATATTAACTCTTAATTTTCAAACAAGAAGTCTTTTGTAAAATAAAATTCTTTACCTACGAAATTTTTTTAAAAATATGGGAATTTACTTCCGTACTTCTTAAATGTACAGTTGAATACTGGTTACAGAGTTTCTAACGATAATCCGAAACCGCCGTATATTCGTGAAATATGCTTTATTTTGGTGACGGTATAGAAATTGAAAAATTAAAAAAAATAGCGTAATTCTCATTATTTCTGTTTGGAAGTGAATTTCGATGAATTTCAGGATTGCTTTGCTGAAGAAACATTTTCCTATGTTGGTGATTCAAAAGATATTTTTTTTGTGTAATCAATTCAGTTTATTAATCATTCCAGAATTCATTGTATTTGCCCAGATTATAAGTAGGTCATTTATTTTTAAATGTGTTTCTGTGAGCAGTATCTATTAATATGTCATCATGACAATTTGTCTTTGTAAAGGATTTTATTTTTTGGTTTTGTTTTGATAGGTGCCCAATGAGATTTTCCGTGTGCGGTAGTGATCAGCAATATGCGACTTTTATATTCCGTCTTGGCCATCTTAATTGGATTTTGAAGAAAAACCATTTAATGTTTAACTTGACCATTCTATCTTACCTTGGTTGTTGATATTTTGGATTTTGGTGTTGAGTTAAAATAACCGCATGCGGGATTTATTTGAGGAAAGCCATTGTTAATTAGCAGGTGCCGTTCCATAATCAAACCGGCCACAGGAGTGGAGCATTCGTATCATCCATATCGACGATAAATTGCAGTGTTATAAAGACTTGCTTAGTGTTTTTAGCAGGAACTCCGTATTAAGGTGATCAAGATTAAAGTTATTCTTTTTCTTTATATTTGATCTACAATATACGTTTACCCAAAGGTTACAAGTGAATTATTTTTGAATATTTAACGACGTGACTTATTTTTGACACCACAATTAAGTTTTGTTTTAATTTATTAATATAATACATTATTAAAAACTATTTATTGCATTAGATAATATGCCAAAACTAAACTTGGATTAAAATAATCTTCTCAATAATTCTTTATGTCCAAGTAAAAATATATTTTCTTCATACTTATTTGTAAATATGCTACAATTTTGATATTTTAAAAGACAACCATTGTAAAAATATTTTTAAATAAACTCGATTGTTTTGGCAGTGTAAATCTTTATGTAAATGGTAAAAACATGAGTAAATTAGCAGCCTTATGTAAACGTTTGATTTAGTATTATTAAGGAGTTGACTTGAATACGTTTTTTTTTGGTAACTTGGTAAAGTATGTTACTCTTACTTTTGTTTTGGTTATTTTAAGAAATCGTAAACTTTGGATTTTTGATTTATTGTTAGCTGTTGATTTTGACTATATTTGTTATAAGTTTATTATTGAACTGTGTACTTTGATTTATTGTTGGCTGTTAATTTTGATTATATTTGTTATAATTTTATTATTGAACTGGTACTTTGATTTATTGTAGGAGTAAAGTATCTAATATATTTTAGCTATAATTTTATTTATTTAGTTCACCATAATCTCAGTTGTTTATCGTGTGGCTCTGCTAGTGCCTATAAGACCTAGGGGTTTCCGGCTTGAACCGTCTAAGTCGGTGGCGCGGCTCACTTTTATATTTTTTTTTCTTCTACCCTCTACGGCTGAGCTCGGGCATAATTTGTCAGTAGAGAGACCGCTGGCAGAGTACTCTATAGAGAACGAAAAAGACGTGGCAAATTATTGAAATGTAAACAATAAAAGTATCATAACATAATATCATTTCCAAGTAAGTAATTCAACAGTTAAAAAGATCGGTACAGTTTTACACAATATTTTTACAGCAAGGAATCATAGAGCAATTATGTTTTTTCCGGGAAACCCGCTTTTAGAGTTAATCCATTTAAAAAGTAAAAAATAATTCTTAACATAAAAATAAAGTTACTGACGAGAAAATTAATGTCACTGTTCTAAAAGCGTCGGGTGCTTTAATTCCGAAACGCACAGTTAGTTTAAAAATGTCATACAAAGCATCCCCGTTTTTGGGACAGTGACATTAATTTTCTCATCAGTAATTTTATTCTTAAGTTAAGAATTATTTTTTACTTTTTGTTTGTTTAACTTTAAAAGCGTGTTTTTTAATTTTTTTAAACTAAAATTTATTTTTTACCTTTTAGTTTGATTAGCTCCAAAAGCGTGTTTTTTAGGTTTTGTAAAGTATAATTTATATAATTAGTGTTTTTAAAAAATTAACACTATACTTTTATGCAACACAAAATACAAACTTGTATTACTGCAAAATGCTAGTGGCGCTATCAGCTAGACAATAGGCAAACTACTTATTTTGTAAAGTAAAAAACTGTCGCGTATTTTTAAGCATTTCTGCAACACTATTGGAACTGCGCACATGCATAGTTCACGCACTAGTTCTATTTCTCTTACTCTCATGCAAAGGATTTCTAAAGAAATTTATGAATCCTGGCGAAACTAAACAGGATAATCGGATATTTTAATCGAATTATTGCATTGTCGTCGGTATTTGACAAATTTGCGAAGTTTAATTTAAATATCATCGCTTAAAGTAGGAAAAAATCGATGCCAAAGAGCTAGTTACAAACAAACAAACATGCATACAAACATACAGGTGAAACTAATATAAGCGTGTTAAAAACAGCTGCAAAAACAAAATATAATAATCACATAATTAAACAAATAAATATCAATTGTTTTTTTTAATGATCAACGTTTTATCTAAGCTTGATATGATGGCTGAGCTTGTTTGCATAAGACAAGTTCGTCAAAATAAAATAACTTGTAAATTTTTAAGATTGTTGCTTATATTTAAAGTCATTTTTATTGAAAGTAGTCTTTAAATCGGATACAAAATTATGGAATGAAAAAAAGCCCTTAATTATTTTCCTGTAATATTTCAATAACCAGAATTTTTTTAACGTGGTTGTCATAAAGTAAAAGTATTGTCAGAGATATTCCCTAACGTGAAATATTTAATTAATTAAGACTAAAAAATATTTCGGCAATATATACTACACCTTATAACCACTTGACTTTAATTTATCATGATAAAAATTCAAATTAAGAGTCATTAATAAACACCAAGACCTAATTTTCTAGGCTAAAGACTTTTCGGCAAGAAAACCACCACACTTCCGTGTGAAGTAAGAACATGGTGAACTGGCCTCCCATTTCTTTACAGAGAGCAGCAAAAGTTCATGAATTAAAAGACCTGGATTTTTAAAAAATTCACGATTCTGACTAATTTTTTACTGCTATCGCTTGATTGTAATTAACACAGAATTGTTGTATGTATGTAGTAATGTACGATAACGAGTAGTGATGCAAGCACTGACACGGTTGTTGATTTATCAAGTTGTAATGCGTACCAACCCCTACCTCCTATCCTTTTAATAACTGTTTTCATATTTCATTACTTATTTTATAAATCCTTCTATGTACTGCATCATTGGAAAGTGGCAGCATCTTTATATTACTACTAAAATTTTCGCCAATCATGTCTTCAACATCTATTATGCATCGTGTTATAAGAGTTTCGGTAATAATTACACACTGGCCGTTCAGAATATTAGAATCCCCAACTGAAACCATGGGACAAATATTCTTGGCAGTATTTTCTTATTTTGATTTTCTTATTTGCAATGTAAACAAAACTTGAAGTTGTTGACATAAGCTCATTGCTGCTATTAGTGTTATCCGAAACCTTTTTAACATTTTTATTGACTGGTTGAATTTATGTCTTTTTTTTAGACTAATTGTTTTAAGCTTCTATAATAAATAAATATTATCTTCTTCTTCTTATAATAGGACCTGGTCCTATTTAGTCCGTTGCGTTAAGCCTCCTTCGTTGCTCTTCCTGTAACGCTGAGCTCCAGCTTTCGTACCATCTCTTGGTTGGTCTGCCTACCGGTCTTCGCGAGTTTGGTTTTTGCGACATGGCCCACTTTGTCCACCTTTCATCTGGCATCCTTTCCAGCACCTCTTGCGTGTTCTAGCCCATCTCACTACATCCTGTATTTCTAGTTCTTCTCTGATATCATGGCTTCTTATTCTATCCCTAAGGGCAACACTTCGATGATTCTTAGTATTTTCATTTCGTTCGTTCTCATTATTCTTTTCGTTGTTGATGTTTCAGCTCTGGTTTCTGTGGCGTACGTTAAAATAGGTCTTACACATGTTTTATAAATCCTCAGCTTGCTTTTTGTACTTATCTTTTTATTTCGCCATATGATATCTCTCATGTATCCGCTGACTCTTGTTGCTTTTATGGCTTGTGTTCGTGCTTCTTCAATAAGGTTTCTTTCGCTTAATACCTCCACTCTTAGGTAGTTGAATCTTCTCACCTGCTGGATTATCTTGTTGTCGACTGCCAGTTTGCACCTTATGGGTTCTTTAGAAATAACCATTGACTTTGATTTTTCTGTTGCGATGTTCATGTTAAATTTGTGAGCTGTTACTTGTATAACAGGCGTTGTAGGTCTTCTTCATTCTCTGCTATGAGGATTGCATCGTCTGCATAGCATAATAATTTAATGGTGCGATTGCACATCCTATATCCAGCGTTCACTTTTTTAATATTTTCAATGATTTGGTCCATAATGATGTTAAACAGACTAAGGCTGTCACCTTGTCGTATGCCCGTATTGATTTGCACTTCCTTAGACATCGTTCGTTTTTATTCTTGTTCTGCTGTTCAGTTCTTGTATAATTCTTTGGTACCGGTAATTGATGTTGTTCTGGTCTAGAATCTTGATTACGTCATTCAGTTGGACCCTGTCGAAGGCCTTGGTTAAATCCACAAAACAGACAAACAGGGGCTTGTTAAATTCTATCATTTGGCGTAATATGAATATTGTGTCCACCGTTGATCTATTGGACCTAAATCCTTGCTGTTATTCGGATATTGGCACCTTTTTCATGAGCCTATTAGCGATTATTTTAGTAAAGAGCTTAAGGACCGAGCTCAGTAGCGTTATGTTTCCAAAGTTAGTGGGGTTACTTTTCTCTCCTTTTTTATGTATAGGTATAGATGTACTTACTCTCCATTTGTTTGGTATGGTTCCGGATCTAATTATCTTTTTAAACAGTTTGGTGAGTTCTTTCTGTAATTTCATTTCCCCGTATTTGATGAGTTCATTATTAATATTATCGACGCCAGGAGTTTTTCGGTTTTTTAACTTTTGTGTTGTCGCTTGAACCTTTTCTATTGTTATTTCATTTTCAATTTTATCGTCATCTGGTAGAATCTCTATTCTTGATTCCATTGGGGGTATTATACATGTTTTCAAAGTGTTTCATCCATGTCTCCAATTTAATCTCTTTCACTTTCACATCTTCAGTAATCTGTTTTTTCCTGTTTCGTAGCATGTTCCACAATTTTTTTGACCGCCGTATGGATCTCCCTCCATTTCAGCTGAGAATCTCTCCCAGTACTCTTTTAATATTATACAATATTAAATGCATTATCAACTCGCCTTCTAAAGGTAACTGATTATAGTTCTATTGAGAATTCCGGTGCTTATAAACTCTGATTTAGTAGATCCAGAATTTCCAGCAGAAGTTCCACAACTAGGAGCTCGCCAGAAACTTTTTTTCTTTTTTTGCGTGTCTGATTTTGAAGGTCATTATGTATTTATTCTGTGTAAGACGGTAATACCGGAAACGTTACCGGATTGTGCCTAACTCCTCGTTACAATTGAATATATCTTGTTAAATGTATCTATGAGAGAGACCACTAACTACGAATATTTTTTTGTTTATGTTTTTATAGCAACATTTTTTGTTAAGTGATTTCCGTTATTTGCAGAGGAAGCCTCCGCAAACCCCTCTTTTGTAGAACCCAGGTTAAGAAACAATGACATAGTGCCTTAGTAGAAACTACTAAAAGAATATTTGCAATCATTATTAGTTACTGTTGTTATCATTGTAAATGCCATTGATTTGAATAGATTTATTAATGTTTTGGATGTAGACAATCTAAAAACAGATATTAACAAAATGTATTTTTCCTACAAAACTTATTTGTTTGACTTAATTTCATTACTTATTTGTCAATATTAGGTTTCTTGTGATTACTGACGTAAAAGCTAAGTTTGCATTTAAATCTTCACTTTCCGAAACATCACCAGCAAAAACTTTATTGCAGCTAATAAAACTGAGGATTAACAAAGTTACTGTTCATATTAAACGCTATAAACTATAAAATTTGTTTCAGTAAAGTTTATATTTTTTGGTACCTATATATTATATTAAATTCAAAATACTAAATGTAAATTATAATTTTCGAGTGACTTTAACGGTGAATAGCTCTTAAATTTTAATGTAAACAAATTAAATGCTTTTATTAAATATTTAAATATACATTATAAAAACGAGTAAAACAGTGTTTGGCTTTTCACTTCACTAATAATTTTCTTGAATTTATATAAACTTTTAGAGATACTGCTACAAACACTATGGGAATTTCAGAAACAAGAGTCTTGTTATTGTAACAATCCAGTTTAAATTGAGTCAATCTCCACGAGTTTTAGTTTGATCCGAGTTTGATCTCACTTGCCAATTTCATAATACATGGTGTCAAATTTAAACAATTACAGCGGACTTTATTTTGTTAGGAAAGGGAAAAAAAATTTCAACCATTTTATCGATAAAACAAGGAAGTAAGGGCATAATAGAGAACTCAGATCCAAAATTTACTTCATATGCTTGTACCATCATTAGAAATTTTACGAAAACTACTCTTCGGTTCAAGTAATATAGGTTTGGCCAGTAGAACTCTTAATTTAAAAACTTAACAGCAGTGTTTATTTTAAAAATCAAAATTGTACAGAATTTTAATTGTATAACTAAATGTTCCAAGTGCATTTGCAATTGTTGTTGATTTAATATCGTGACATTTTAATGTAACTCTTTTCTGCAGTTCCCGAATACATATAGTCACGCCTTTTTCCCGTAGAGGTAGGTAGAGACCACTTCCTTCCACTTGTTACGGTTCTACACATATTTTTTGCTTCCTCTACTTTCATCAGTGCTCTCATACATGCTTATCGGTTGTTGGTGCTCTTGACCTGCCCTTTCTTCAAAACAATGTTGATCTGATCGAGGTATGTTCGCCGAGGTTGACCTCTAACGATTTGTCCATTCACACTCGCCTTATAATTTGTTTCGTTAATCTTCCTTTTTACGTGTCCAAATCATCTAAGCATTCATTTATCTATTTTTGTAACCACATCTTCTTTTACACCACATCGTTCTCTTATCTCACTAGTTTTTACTTTATCCAACCGAGTCACCCCAGCTATACTTCTCAGACTACTCATCTCCGCAGCATTAATCCTATTTTTATGCTTCTTCTACCAAACCCAACATTCATGGTTCCTACATAAGTGTAGGAACCAATACACCTCTATGCACAGCAAGACGTGCTTTTTTTGACACTTTCTGGCTGTGTATAAACCTATTAAATTGACAGACTGAGTTTTATAAACCACCTACAGGATGTAAATCTGCTATTTGAGGTGGCTGGTGAATAATACCTCTTCCAATGCATTTGTACGAATAAATTTACAGACATCCTGTAAACAGTGTTTATTCGTTGCACAGCTGATAAATTAATTTAAAATTCCGACAAATTTTCTGTAGACATAATTTTAACGCGGCAGAAGCGTTTAACTAATTAGTTTGTACATTTTGTTTATCCATCTTTTTATTTATAATGAACCCAATATATTTTAATGATTTTCGAGTGTCCCACTCTACTCAGAACGTTTTTGAAAAGCTACCATTTAATTCTCTTTTTCATTTCTATCTTGGAAATAGAACATTCCAATAACACTAAATCTTGATCTTAATTATACTTCATAATCAAATTAAATTTTTACAAAAAAAATTATTACAAAAACTTAATGGACAATAGCAATATAAAACGAAGATACAATCGTAAGCAACCGATAGAAAATTTATTTTCAATACGAAATAGCTATTCAAATTGAAAAAAGTGTATTAAGGCCGATAAGAGGTCCAGCTTTACAGACACGTTCTAAATAGCTATAAAAAACAATTTAAAGAGTTGTTGTATCCTGAGTATAATAGAGATTTTTTGCAAATTGTTTGGGCTAATCCTTAACTAGTTAGAAACGTATTCATATACGGTGCTTTCATTTCAAAACCAGCCAGTCCAAATATATTTTGATTTTGCGTAAATGTTAGGAAAACAAAAAACACGTCGAATTTTAAATCAAGTGGGAGGTTTAAAAATGTTCTGCTGTTTTTAAGTGGCACCCTTTTTACATCCCCACACCTCTTCTTTAAAATGTCAAATAGCAACTCCTACCTTGTTATACATCAAATAAAAACCCGAGAAAAATTCAAATCAACCATATAAAGAACAATATATTCTATCGATTTATTTTGCAGAATACATTAAACATAGCGAAATTATAACACAAACTAAAATGAAGTTAATTACAAACAGCTCCTTAAATGTATTAAAGTGTTCAAAGTATGCTCCGTTATTTTTTAGGCAATAATATAACCTATTTTCAAATTCTTCTCAAATTTCGCTAATAATTCGTCAACATTCTTCAGTTATTCTAAGCTTCGGGAGGAGTTTTGTAAACTAATGTTTTTAAATTGCTTCACAGAAAAAAGTCAAGTGGTGTTGTTAGATCTATAGATCTTGCCGGCCATTTTATAAAACCACTTTTGCCAATCCAATGTCTATAAAATCGTTTGTCTTGCTATTGTCTTACAGCTAGTGCGTAATGTGGTGTAGCTCCGTCCTGTTCATCTATTATCATATTTCCCTGTTTATCAACTTGTCTTATTAGTAATTGATTAATAAGTGATCCTCTGTGACTACCGCTGTGTCTTCAGGGCATCAGAATTCTAGTCCGCTGATTTTGGCAAACCTTAGGATTTCTGTTGGACCTGTCTCTGCAGGATGCTCAAAACACACCTGCACCGTAGCGTCCCTGGTACCCTGATCCATCAGTGTACCATCGTTTCACTCCTGGGCTGGTCAATAGTGTTTTCTCCAACCAGTCTTCTTTGGTTGGTATTTTTGTTTCATAGTTTTTCCCTATTAAGGTCTTTTTCGAAATTTTGTCCGATTTTATTGTGAAGGGATGTTTGTATAGGGCCTCGATCTTGGTGTGACCAATCCCGTTGCTCCTCCATCCCCCTGGCACTTTGTCTGTATGCAGTGTTCCTGGCCCGATTTTTTATCAGGAGGTCCAAAGGTGGTATGTTGAGTGCTATTTGTAGTCCCTATGTAGGAGCGGTGATCATTGCCCCCGTTTCAGCCCGCAAGTATTTTCCTTGCAGGCTTCTCAACAGGTTCCCAGCCCTGGCACCTTCCACCCTTGGCCACCAGACTACTGCTGCATACGTTAGTGACGGTAGTAATACCGCCTGATATAACCACGGGCTTACCCTCGGTTTTAGACCCCAGGTTTTTCCCATGGCTCTCTTGCATGCCCATCCTCTTTACCCATGGCCATCCTCTTTACTTCGAGGTGTACGTTTCACTTCAGTTTTGCATCCATGTGTACTGCTAGGTACTTCACTGACGCGGAGTATTTTAATTCCTGATTCCATAGCCTCAGAGGGCTAATGGGTTCGGGTTTGTATTTTCTGGTAAAGACGACGGCTGCGGTCTTTGACGGGTTTACCGTTAGCCCAACTTTCGTGCACCAGTTTTTCGTGATTCTCAGTGCCATCATCATGATGCTCCTGAGAGTTGACAGATGCTTTTCCCTTGCTTTAATGGCTATGTAATCAGCATATCCATATACGAGGAGTCCAGCTTCTTTGAATCTTACTAATAGTTCGTCCACCACTAGGCACCACAAGAGAGGCAATAATACGCCCCCCTTTGGTCAATAAAAGTGGTCCAATTATTTTATTTCCTAAAATACTAGCTCATGTATTGATCTTCGCTAAAAACGAGTATTATTCTTTTTCTTGAGGTGATCCCATAAATGTTCGATCGGATTCAGATACGGGCTTTGTGGTGACCACTGCATAACTGGTATTCTTCTTCTTACAGTGTCTTGCTTTCTCAAACGTTGACGACTCCCATATTGACTGCTTCTTTTTATCTATCTCTATCTTGAGCTGCGTGGAGAAGTTTCTCAGTAGTTAAACCTGTCCATTGTCGGAGATGTCGAAGCCAGGATAGCTTTTTGCGGCCTATTCATTTTTCCCCTCGATCTTGCCATTCAAAAATAGCCGCGGCAGACTATAACGTGGTGCACGCATCACATGTCCCAAGTATTCCAGTTTGCGGCGCTTGATAGTAGTTAAGAGCTCTCTATCGTGCCCTATTCTAATGAGTACATTCTCGTTGGTAGTTCGGCTAGTCCACGGAATTTTTAGTACCTTCTGTACAACCACATCTCGAATGCACCAATACATCTCGAATGCACCAATGCGGTCAATAATTTTTTGGTGAAGCGTCCATGTTTCGCAAGAGTACAACAGAAAAGACCATACATAACATTTGGTAAACCTTTCCCGCAGATGAATGTTAAGTTGCTTGGCACAGAGTAGCGGCTTGAGATTCAGAAATACTCTTCTAGCTATTTCTATTCTAGCCTTGATTTCTTCGTCTGGATCCATCGACTGATTGATCCAGCTTCCAATATATTAAAAGTGCTGAACTCTTTCTATATTCTCGCCATCAAGTGTTATTCTTTCCGGGCCAACATTCATTTTGCTAACAACCATAAATTTACTTAGTTTTTTTGACATTGATTTTCAGTCTACATCTATTACTTTCTTTGTTTATCTTGTCTAACATACATTGTAATTCTTTCAATAATTTAGCTAGGAGCACAGTATCATTTGCGTATCAAATGTTACTAATGGTTTCGCCTCCAATCTTTATTCCTTCACCAGATTGTGTTGCCCCTTTAAATATATTCTTCGTGTAGAGGTTGAAAAGTGTAGGAGACTTAATACAACCCTGTCTCACACCTCTCTTTATAGGTATCTGAGTAGTCTCCTCTCCATCTAGTGTTACCGTGGCAGATTGATTCCAGTAGAGAGAAAATAACAAACGTATATCATTATTATCGAGGGGTATATTCTGCAGAGTTTGTTATGTTGTACGCAATCAAAAGCCTTTTCGTAGTCCATAAAACATAGATACACCGGCTTTCCTACCTCCCAACATCTTTGAAGTAGCGTGTTCATGCAAAATAGCGCTTCTCTGGTACCTAAGCCGCTTCGAAAGCCGAATTGTTTTTCACTCATGCTTTTTTCGCATTTGTTGTGTATACGGTTTTGGACAACACGAAGTAGAACTTTTAGAGGGTTGCTTATAAGACTTATCAGTCAAAAATCATTACAAAACGTGGCATTAATTTTCTTTGGCAAGGGGATGAACGTGGATTTCTGCCAGCTCACTGGAAGTTGACTGGTTTCATAAATATTATTGAAGATACGAGTTAGTACTGTAATGTTTTCATCGTCCAGTAATTTGAGCCACTCTCCTGGTATTTGATCTGGTCCCGGAGTTTTTCTGGATTTTAGTTTCCTGATTGCTTGTTCAATTCCGGACCGTATGATGCTTGGGCCCTGTTTAGCTTTAGTTTCGTAGACTATGTTATCCTCCCGTTTATCATTAAATAGTTGACAGATGTATTGAGCCTATTCCTCTTTAATTTCGTCTGGGTTTAGAATAAGTTTTTCATCAGCTTTCCTTAGAATGTAGGGTATCTTCTTGCGTTGTATGCCAGTAATTTTTTTGGCTTTTTTGTGAATATTAAATTTATCATGTTTCTGTTGTAGCTCTTCCATTTCTTTACATCGAGCTTCCATCCAATTTTCCTTAGTCTCCTTGATCTTTCTTCGGATCAGCTGATGTGTTGCTTTGTATTCATTCTGGTTCTTGTTCTTCAGCTGTCTTCGCTTGCCCATTAGGTCTAATATATCGTCAGTCATCCATTCGTGCTTTTTAACTTCTTTGTTAGCATGCAGAATTTTGCCTGCCTCTAGCATTGCTCCTTTCATGGCTTCCCACTGAAGATCAATATTATCGGCATTTCCTTCGGGTGTTACATCAGCTAGAATTGCATGAGACTTACGGGAGATATTTCGGTTGAGAGTGGAGGTGAATCTCTCTTTAACTAATTTTTTTTAGCTTTACGCATATTTTTGCACTAAGTAGAGTATGATACGAGGCAGTATCTGCGCTCGGGTACGTTTTTTCATTTTTGATTGCGTTTTTGAATCGACTGTTTATCAGGATATAGTCAATCTGGTTTCTAACTATGTTATGTTCTTTATTGGCGGGTGATTTCCAGGTATATAACCTCCGTTTCGGCTGTTTAACTGGTATACCAACTTAATTAAGATAATCGGGTACTTTCCCAGCTATCTAAGGTCGAGCGTTGTCTTGCAGAAACAGAAAATTTGATTTCTTAAAAGGACCGAAAGGCATCAAATTTTTAAATTAGTAATTAGCATTCATGGATCTCGTAAGAAAAGGAATCAATTCTGTGAAAGCGTCAAAGCATATATCACCCCAGAATATACCAGAGCCACCGCCTAATGGAATCCTTGCAGAGATATTGCAAGCAGCAAACCTTTTTCCTGGTTTTCGCCAGACTTGTTCACGACCCTCTGAATGTTTTAGGATAACCCTAGTTTTATCTGTAAATAAAGCTTTTATCCAATTATACACAGATTAATTTTAATGATTTCAAGCAAAACGTAACCTGGCAACTCTGTTCTCTCTAGTAAGCATTAGTTGCAGTGGCTGGTCTCTAACTGTTTAATCCAAATTCATTTAACTGTTTTAGAAGAAATTGTGACATTGCGGCCAGCTTCAAGTTCGTTTCTGATCACAGAATTGGTGACAGTCTTGTTGCTTAAAGCGTTTTCTTTAATAAAACATATAGGTCGTTAGTGCATTGTTTTGGCCCTTGCCCTGGCCTTTTTAAATACTTTTTTACCTTATTCAAATGTCTTACCATACGACTTATTGTGAAACGATTCTTGCCCAACAAATTGGCAACATAACTTTAAGAATATCCCTCATTCAATAAAACTGAGGCCCGCACTACCTTTTCTTCTTTTTCCTTTTTTAATGTAAGAAAATTGCTTGTTTTTCTTCGTATCATATGCCATTCAATTGTTAGAGAGGTTGTCGCTCTATCTCTTGGTCTTCCAACGCTTCGGCGCAAGGGCCACTTGTCTTTAGCTATTTTGACCATTCTGTCGTCATTCATCCGATCTATGTGTTCGTTCCATTCTCTCTTTTCTCCCAGTATCCAATCATTTATATTGTCTATTTTACATGTTCTTCCTAAGTCCTCGCTTCTCTCCCTGTCAAAAAGTGTTTTTTCAGTAATCCTGCGCACTATTTTTATTTCGGTGGTTTCTAATATTTTTTTTGTGTTTGATGTATCTGGTCTAATTTTAGCTGTGTATATTAATATAGGTCAGATGACTGCCTTGTAGATTTAAGATTTGGTCTAGATTTCGATATATTTGTTTCGGAGGATTGTATCGTTCAGGTAAGTAAGTAAAATAGAACTGAAACAGAAATAGAAGAAAAGGATATAGAAACGGCATTAATGAAAATTAAGAACAGAAAAAGTCCAGGCCAAGACGTTATTCCAAATGAACTTTTTAAATATGGTGGGAGAAGCCTGAAACAGCAGCTAACAGCCATAATTCGCAAAATCGTACTTGTGTCGTTACAAATGGTACCTAAGTACCACGGTCTTACTGTACAAAAAAGGAGACAAAAAGATACCCGCAAACAACCGAGGCATGAACCTTTTAAATACAACCATAAAGCTAGTAACAAAGATTATAACAAATAAAATAAATGAACTCAACACATTGGGCGATGAACAACAAGGATTCAGATCAGGAAGATCTTGTACCGATGCGATATTTGTCCTGCGACAAATAACTAAAAAATCCATCGAGTATAACAAACCAGCCTTCATGTGTTTTATAGACCTGGAAAAGGCGTTTGACCGAATACAACTGGAGGACGTGGTACACCTTCTATACAACAGGAAATTCCATGCAACATCATAAAAACCATCGAAAATGTTTACCAGAGAAACACTGCCACGATGACGATATCCACCACCAGACCTGTTGAACTCCCATTCCGAATGGATTGATCGTAGAAGGAGACCACCACGACGGATATAAAAGATCGTGCACCGAGCAGTAGAAGCACCTTGTTGTGCGAGGCGTCGACCAGGGGTATTGACTCTGGTCTTGAACGCTTTACACGGGTATTGGACGAGGTTGGAGTATTGATCCAACCTTGCACACACCCACCAGGACCACTGTCGACTTTTGGTGTCAACGAAAGTTTGTAAACGACCGGGTAAGGCTGTCAGGATAATTTTCGGCGCGGTACTGACGCCCTGAAATATACCTACGGTTCCACGACACGGAATCACCGTTAGGCCGGGTATTGACCGACCATAAACGATATTTCCGTCGTCTAAATCAAACCGATGGAGTATTGATCTGTCAATAACTCAGTCCTTATTCAAACCGTACTACACAAACGATTAGTCGTATATACCGTTCCCGTCGAAGTCAAGCAATCCACGTCGTGTAAAGTACGTTGAGTTACCAGTCAATCTTGTTTTTATTTTCTTTTATTTATTGTATATATTTTTTATTTTACGAATAAACTTTTAATTTAATAGAACTATGTATCCTTGGGCTATCTGGGTAACACGCATTACACATTCGTCCGGAATTTTTTGAAATAAAAGGATTTTGCGAATTATGGCTATTAGCTGCTGTTTCAGGCTTCTCCTGCCGTATATAAGAAGTTCATTGGGAATACCGTCCGGGCCTGGACTTTTTCTGTTCTTAAGTTTCATTAATGCCGTTTCTGCCGCACTACCTCTTGTTCAGTTAAATTCCTTGCTCGATTCGTTTTTACACATTGTTGCGTTAATTTTGTTCAGGAGTTTATTATAAACATTTTTAAATTATAATTGGATAACTTTCATCACTGTAAACTTGAGTATGACTATGAAAATACTTAATTACGGTATTTAAATTAAAAAAACATAAAATGTAAACATGATAATTACAAATGTTACTTTTCATTATTTATTAAATTGTATCCATTCTAGGTATATTAGATGTAGAAAGAAAACATTTGGTAAATAAATTAAAAAGTTTCTAGTTTCACTTCAACTAAATTCCGTATGCATAATGCACCTTTATTTCAGAAAATTAATTCGTCAATTTTTGTCGACTGTAACTTTAATTTATTCTTATAACAAAAGTTATAATTCTTAAAGTTATGTAATTTTCTACATCTGATAACGGGAAAATTTCAAATTTATCCTAAAAGTTGGTTTTAATTCAAACCCTATTTAAAAACTTTTGGAATAACAAGAGTCGGAAATAAATGGAGCAAATATTTTCGTAAGTGTTATTTAAAATACAACAGCAAAACAACATACTTAAATATCTATGCAAATAACGCATTAATACCATAAAAATGGTTTTTTAAGTATAAGACCTAAAATTGCTTCGAGTTTTATTACATGTAAAGATATGCCATGGTTTTCTTCAGTTTATACACACTCTCATCAAAAATATCCAAGAAACACAGAGTTTTTTCCTCGATACTGGTCCAAAGTGCCTTTTCAAAAACGGGAACAGTTCGATGGTGGAAAATTATTTCAGCTTTCATCATAACTTATAGAACACCATAAGGACAAACACCTGTACATGTCTGAGTCTCTCTTGTCCTTTCCATACTCTAACTCTTTTTGGAGTGTACAGAAGTTTACTTGTGGTGGTTTTGATAGTTTTTATTTTATCTATGGACTTATACAGTGATAATAGTGTTTGCTATGAGTTGTCATTTGTCGGTATGTTTAGATTTCGTGGAGATGAATCCTTGCTTAAGGCATGTGGGTGTGCTTTTAACCTCCCTGTGACACTGCGACCAGCTGGGGTCTATTGTATTACTCTTTCGTCAGTGGTTCCTCACACAACAGGTTTGTGCTATTTATTAGGTTTAGTAGCCTGTTTATGGGGTTATTCGGATTCATGTCCGTTTCCGGGCTGATCTCCCCGAAGGTTTTGTGACGCCTGCAAATTCGGAGATGATGTGAGAGACTTTTTCTTCATCTTTACCACATAGTCTGCAATCCACGGGTTCTCTGAGTATTTCTATGGTGGAGGGGTGACCTACGCCCCACTCACTTGATACCTAACCATTCCCATGGTGTTCAGGTGTTTCTTCAGGTCACAGTGTCCAGTGAACAGACCTACTACAATGCGTGCCTTTGTTATGTTCAGTTTTTGATTATCTCTCGATTTAAATAGGTTTTAATCGTTTTAAAAGCATCTCTAGTTGTGAAGAAAGCAACATATTTGGCTCCACCGAGTGACCAAACCAGCCCGGTCGGAGCTTTGCGTTGAGGACACGGACACGGTGTTGGCTAAATTTCCAGCCGTTCTGAGATAACCATCGAATTTTGCACTTGGGTATTGTAGCCTCGATAAACACATAATCACCCAAATGACAAACAGAACTATAGGCATAAGAAGGTTAAGTCCGGCAAAAGAAGAAAATTAGTATATTTAGGACACATCATAAAAAATGAAACCAAATATAAGTTGCTTAAATGTATACTACAGGGTAAATTTTAAGGTAAAATTGGGGGTCGAAAGAAGAAGAATATCCTGGCTAGAAAATTTGAGGACCTGGTTTGAAACACACAACGGGACTCTTTTAAGCAGCATTCAATAAAATCATTATTGCCAGAATAATTGCCAACATTTAGCAACGGATAGGCACTAGAAGACATATGAACGTAACAGAGCCGGCCTATTGAGTCTAGTAATAAGAACTGGTCTAGACAAGGAACTTTTACACAACATGAAAGATCACAGGCAATATATCTGTAAAGTTCTAAGTGAAGAGGCTCCTAAACTATAAACCCTATATGAATCTAATCTTATTTAGCATTTTAAAATAAATAATCTTTATTTTTATTGATTAAGATAAACTTTTATATTTTGAAACAATTGATTAATATTTTCCACTTTAATAAAACGTTCGTTTCATCAAAAATACTATTTTAATTTATTAGTAAAGAAAGTAAAATAAATATGTTAATTTAAAATCGAGTCAGGAAAAACGATGAAAATGCAAAAAATTCAGCTTCCTACATTCTACATTTATTCATGCCGCGGTCCAAAAAATCAAGCCTATTTGTATCTAGTGAATAATCGTATTTAAAAACTCGGTTCTTTTCAGAATAATCTTAACTTTTCAGTTCTTGTAGGAAGCTTTGTTAATGATCTATGTGCCTGTTGGGCGTGGTGTTTTCTGCTTAAGCACATCTTTATTCTTTTAATAAAATTTGCACTAAAACCACATCCATTTTTGCGTGGGCAGTTGTTTATACTAAATTTTAAAGTTTAAAAAATATAATAATTGATGTAATTATATACATAAAAAAAATATCTTTTCTGTTAGTAGTCAATCAAGTACTTCAGAAATACCAAATTGTCGCTTTAGGCATTAAAAAATATGAAAAAAGTATTTTTTGCAACTCCTAAAAACCTTAAAAGAAGGTATAGTACTTCCTTTATCAATTGCAGAACACAGTAATATGAGGAGTAATCAATATTTAATATAGTATACGCACGGCACTCACCAAATTTAGAAACAAAAAATAATGTTTACTACCCGTATATAACCCGGTACAAATCAAAGTAAGCGTCTGTCCACGTGGACTTGATTGATTTGTGTTAACATTCACAAACTAGGTAATTCAACCAATGGAAACAGCGAATCATAAGGTTAAACGCACTGAATTTGCCGAGGGGTTTGACGTGGTTGAAAAGCTATAAATATTCTTGTTTATGTTTGAAAAGATAGTCTGTGATATCATTGGGGTAATGTGATGTGTTAAATTTGAAAATTTCATTAAATAAATAGAAATATCGTAAAATGAGGTATCTCGGCCTATGGCAGATCAAACAATATTATCGGTAAGGGTTCGGAACAAGTTTTTATATTCTGCAATTGATAATGAATATAAGCCCTTTTATTTAGAATATACACGTATAACTTTCTTATTCTTTAAATTTTAGTATGATCTATCAAACCTCTAAGACATCAGTCTTTAGACGTTGACACTCGTGTTTTTACTTTGTTATATCAACGATCTTCCTTCTCTCTCAAAAAATTCGAATAATAGTTTGTAACTTATCAGAATGCCAAACGCACCACGGAATGTAATTAACTCAATATACTATCTTACCCTCAAATAAATGACATACATTAAGTAACCATTAGTAGCTCTTATTAATGAACTAGAACTCCCGTTCGGCCTTAAATAATTTTAGAGGTATCGGCTGATTAAATCATTTAATATAAAATTTAAAAATATTGTGAACCTAACTATAAAAATAAAACCAGCTGCTTTAAAACCTTACACCATAATTTACATTAACTAATAAAAATGCTGTAAACCTATTATTAAAAATTAAACTATTTTCATTAATAGCCGAATCAATGAAGGCGTAAAATCCCTAAAACTTCTCAATCCTCCAGCACAGTTTCGATTTGTTTTTTTTTATCCTTGTTTTTTATATTATTTAAAATCAGAAACATGTGGTAGGGGCACAAACATATTGGCGTTGTTAAAACAATCTTCTTTTTCTTCTTATACTTCGAGAAGACCTTGAGGTCTGTTAATTGCCAAGGCTCAATTCGGTTGGCTATCCTGTTAGGCCGAGTTTCAGCTATCTCTCCATCTCTTAGGTGGTCTTCCTAGCGGTCGTCGGCCTGCTGGTTTTCCGTCTTTAGCAATGTATGCTAGTCTCTCTTGGTCCATTCTCTCTTTGTGGTCACGCCAATATCTTTTTCTTTTCCTCCCCCGTCTCACTATGTTCTCCACCTTGCATGCCTCTCTTATATCGCTGTTTCCCACCCTGTACCTAAGTGTCTTCCCTGCGATGGTTCTCAAGGTTTTCATCTCCGCTGTTCTGAGGATGCGCTTTGTCTTATTCGTGTCAGCTCTAGTCTCGATACCATAGGTTAGCACCGATCTAACACAGGACTTATATATCGGCACTTTACTATCAATGCGCATGTGGTTGTTTTTCCAGATGATATCTTTCAGACATCCTGTAATTGTTACGGCTTTGTTGACCTGTGATTTTATGTCGTTTATCGAGTTGTTGCTGCTTGATGTGTCCGCTCCTAAGTAACGGAAGATCATTACCTGTTCTATTGGTTTATTGTCTATTACGACTTTACACCTTACTGGTTCTTTGGAGAAGGTCATACATATTGTTTTATCAATGGAGATTAACATGTATTTTTACTAGTCTAATAAAACTTATGTGTTTGCCTTTGCAGATCGTTTTCCGTTTCTGCCAGGATTACCGCATCATCCACATAACACACCATTGCCTGAGTTCAGATTTCTGACTATGTTTATGATTGATGTTTGGATTTGTTTCTTTCTGAATATCCAGTATATCGGGCAGCTGTACTTTGTCAAACGCTTTAGTTAGGTCAATAAGACACACATAAGCAGGGTAGCTGAATTCGATCGCCTTCTCTTTTACCTGTCTCACAATAAACAGGGCATCAGTTGTCGATCTGTTCTTCCGAAATTCTTGTTGTTCATCTTTGTTTTCGATGGTGTGTTCTAGGATGCTTTTGACAATGTGGGTGAGCAGTTTCATAGTGGTGCAAAGCAGGGTTATGCCTCTGTAGTTCTCCGGATTGGTTTTTTGTCCCTTTTTAAAAATTGGTATGGTGATACTTTTGTGCCATTCTGTTGATATGCTGGATGTGGTTATTATTTTGTTAAACAGTTCCGGTAATTTTCTTGCTAGCTCTTTACCTCCATATTTTATGAGTTCATTGGGGATGTCGTCCACTACCGGAGCTTTTCTGTTTTTCAGGTTTTTAATCTTCAGGCTAACTTCCTCCTCTATTCGTGATCTTTTCCTCTGAATCCTGTGATTGAGGTTCTACCGTATTGTCAGTGTTGTTATATAGGTTTCTAAAATATGTTTCCCGCTCGTTTAGAGGAACTCTTTTGGTCTGGATGTATTCGTT
This sequence comes from Agelastica alni, assembly GCA_950111635.1. NCBI lineage: Eukaryota > Metazoa > Arthropoda > Insecta > Coleoptera > Chrysomelidae > Agelastica > Agelastica alni. The sequence continues at coordinate 49,976,558 of OX467708.1, read as the reverse complement.
TACGGGTTTCTTTCTGTTTTTTAGCATCTTCTAAACTTTCCTCTGGGCTCCATAAAGATCGTGTTCCATGTCTGTGGATAACTTCTCCCAGTATTCTCTCTTGATTGCCGCGTTGACTCTATTTCTTGTTTAAACAATAATTATGTAATTTATATAAATAAATCCGTTTTTTTACGAAATTTACCGAAAACAATTACTTTTATGTACCTAATAATGACGTAAAATTATTTTGTACAACAAAATTAGAATTTTGCAGAGTGCAAAATATGATTTTTAGAACGTTGTTAGGTACTGCTCCCTTGCGTCATTTGAACCGGTAATAAATAAATAATTTTTTTGCTTTCATTACACTAAATTTCTTAATTACATCATCAAAGTCGATGTTTTCCTTTTGATCGATAAAACAGCCAGACTGGTAAGTCGTTTTTCAGTTATGGTCGATCTAAGATAGTTTTTGCAAAAGATCTGATTGGTCGAAGTGCTTGAGAGGCAGCATGGCCTTCACGACCCACCCTACAATCTACAAGATAGTTTTTGATTAACTTAAGTTTCGAAAAACTTCTTTCGCATGAGGCCACCGATACACTAATTCTTAGGAAATACTAAAGGTTATTGAGTATTCTAGTCTAGCGCTAGCGCTGCTTATCTATGCTTGTACATTGCTCCTACTTCTATGTACCTACGACATTCGTCTCGCAAGGACTGCCCGGGGCAGACTGCTCCTACCTTAGTCCACCATTGCATGATACTCCATTATACCGCATGTTTTAATTAAATTACTACTAAAAATGTTTACTTCCCGTCTTAGTATAAAAATTTTCTGTGTGATTTCCTGGTCATAAAATATTGATTTTTTTATCATTTTTGCGAATTAAACGTTAAACTCTAAAACGTTAAGGTTGAGGTATTTATAAATAAAGATACATTTTATTTTATTTTTCTACGCACGCATCTCATGTGCTCCCTCCATCAAGTTTTTTTCACTAAAAATATATTGTTGAAATATGGTAAATTTTGTTCCAATGAAGAGGTGATAGAAGCTGTATAGACCTGCTTTGCAACTCAATATGTTGAATAATGAAATATTTTGAATTTCAAATTTTGTGTGCTTTTGTAGAAGGAGGAAAATTTGTCAATTCTTTCTCGTACAATTATTTTTTAATGGTACTTTTAAGGGAATGTTAGCGAAATTATATTTTCGACCATCCAATAAAATTCTCTTGAAACATTTTAATAATGAAAAAATAAAAAAAAAATAAAACTAATTGTTTTAATGGTGCAAGTTGTAATTCATGTAAACCCATATGCTATAGCCTTAACTGTAATTCTTCTATTTAATACCATGTTATGGACTAAATTCACATTTTCTTTGGTCACTACAGCCTTGGGGGCTCCTGCACCTAATGCATATCGACAGGACTCTTTTTCCAGTTTGAAATCCTATGACCAGTTCTTGATTAACTGGTACGAAGGGGCAGAGTCACCCAATAATTCTACCATGTTCTTATAAATTACTTTTTACAGAGGTACCTCTTATCTCAATTTTGTCCATTTTTATAAATGGACAAAATTGAAAAAAAATAATATTCAACATACACGAACTGATGCGCTGATGCTAATTGGCACACACTAATGTCATACAATAATCTTTTGCCCGACACTTTATTTGCATTTGTCATTTAAAGCCACTATGTTAAGCACAACAATTCGTGAACTATCCTCGTAAATGTTTATTTGTTTGCCAGCACATTATTGCTGCTATATATTTGTAATTCTTTTCGGATTAACTTTGTAGATCTGCAATACACTTTAACATATATTTTTTACATTCAATAAAAACCATGTATGCATTTCTTCATTGTTTAGTGCTTGGTTAAAATTTTATGCAAAGGTATACATACTAGAATATGCTACTAATAACCTTATCTTGATCCTTATTTAATTTTATTGTTTTAATGTCAGTGTTAATGAATTTTAAAGTATGTATAATAAATACGTATTCCAGTATGTAAATTTCAAAAATAATTAAACGGCAAGTTTTTGCAAGGATTAATATAAATAACTTAGCAGAATTCATTTTTTAATTTTGTGTCAATGCCTTCCCTAAAAGCCAAATTATTAAAATTGTTTACAAAATGTTTTAATTATAAAAGGAAATCAACAATATCTTTGGATGGCACTTTCAAACCACCAAATGGAGATTTTTCAGTCTCTTACGGCATTAGTTAACAAAATACAATTTCTTCGTTAGTAAGGTCCGTAGTGTTTAAATACTTGTAATTAACACATCTCACAAGAGTGCTGCAAAAAAATTTTTTTTAAAAGGTTACATAAACCACTGCATTTTTTTCCGGACTTTTGATGTTGGTAATCGTTGGTAAAAACTTTAAACGGAGTATATGTAGGTGTGGGCAGAGATATAACATCACTGCAATACATAGTTAATTCAGTAAGACTTCATTGATGTCATCTATAGAATTTGCATCATCGGCAGTTTCAAAATACCTTAGTGCAAATAATTTTTTAAATGATCTGCTAAATTGCACAGGGGTAGGATTTCAGGCATTACCACAACAATTTCTGATCTGTCCGAAAAAGTTTTCAATGCAGTCTTGATTAAGATTTCGAGTAAATAAATATGTGTATCCATTGGATTTTAGTATCTCCCAAAACATTAAAACTGACTTGATTGTCACTCTCCATCGAAATAAAAATTTCAACTGTTTTGTCACATTTTTTATTATATATTTAATATACCACTTGGAGGCGGTCATATGACGTGGTCATATACATATCATTGTTGCTCTTTGGGGCATCTAAAAAATGACAGCCCGTCTAGTAACCGATTTTCGCAACCATCTACACAACAAATATGTTTACCGCCCATTTGAATACAAAATTAATCAACAATAAAATCGAAAAAATTTGCGAGACACCGTGTACACTACGCTTTTTAACGATACGTACACATAAGTGAGTCACTGTATACAGCTGGCGCACTGCAACCAGTGCACACAGGCCGACGATCTGCGGCAACTTATATAGTATTCTTTTAACTATGATTTTAGTAACTATTTTTTCTTGTTGTAAATGAGTTTGTTTTCAAAGATTTCTCATTTATCTAGACACCGAGATATTTCCGGACGCTAGTTTAGTAGTTAAACAACAGCGATTCAAGCCCACTTGGAGTGGGGGGAGGAGTGGGGGAAGTGGGGGGAGAAGTGGGGGGATGAGTGGGGGTAGGAGTGGGGGTAGGAGTGGGGGTAGGAGTGGGGGTAGGAGTGGGGGGAGTGGGGGGAGGTGGTGGGGGTAGGAGTGGTGGAGTGGGGGAAGTGGTGGGGTAGGAGTAGGGGAAGTGGTGGAGTGGGGGAAGTGGTGGGGTGGGGAAGTGGTGGAGTGGGGGAAGTGGTGGGGTAGTAGTGGGGGGAGAAGTGGTGGGGAGTGGCAGGAGAAGGAGTGGGGGGAGCGACAGGTGAAGGAGTGGGGGAAATGACATTGTTGGCATATGACATTGTTGACATATGACATTGTTGGCATATGACATTGTTGGCATATCACAGAAGTGGGGAGATGACATTGTTGACATATGACATTGTTGCCATTGTTTACATACGGCATTGTTGACATACGGCATGTTGCCATTGTGGACATATAACATCATTGTTTACATACGGTATTGTCCCCATCGACTCGATTAAGAGGGTTACGTAAGCACGTTGAAAAGTGGTGTGACGTAAGCGTTGAAAAAAACTTGGTTTCTCGTAGGTTCGAACCTTAATCCTTTGACTTACTAAACGGATAGCTATACCATGTAGCTACTACGCATATTAATTTTATCGTGCAAGATTGGATATACAAATATATATTTGTGACATCATTTTTGATAAAAATAACCTTGAACTGCGCTACCAGATAACTTTGTTATCGTATACTTAAATGAGGTGTAATATTGATTGCGACAGAGATAATAATTACACACGCACATAGTCCCAGTTTAAATGTGTGCGATATTGTTGTACATGTACAGGGTATGTCACAAATTAAGAAGTTAAAAGAACCTTAACGAATGTTGGCATGGGAAAAATTGTTTTTATGAAAATTCCCATACGCTAATCTTAAGATACGCCGTTCTAAATATAAAGGGGTGCATTCACTGTTGCAAGAGATCTAATTCGAAAAATCAAAGCACTGAGTTATCGTATACTTAAAGGAGGTGTAATATTGATTGCGACAGAGATAATAATTACACACGCACATAGTCACAGTTTAAATGTGTAAGATATTGTTGTACAAGTACAGGGTATGTCACAAATTAAGAAGTCAAAAGAACCTTAACGAATGTTGGCATGGGAAAAATTGTTTTTATGAAAATTCCCATACGCTAATCTTAAGATACGCCGTTCTAAATATAAAGGGGTTGGAAATTCCGATTAAATTAAATCAAATTTTAAAGTTCGAGAAGCTAAACAAAATTTCAGTTAACGTCTATGTTTTAGAATTAAATAAAACAGAGAAGAGATAATTTTACATAGTTATACCTGTTGTGTTTACTAAAAATAAAATGAAACGTCACGTCAATTTGTTACTAATACAAGATCAGTATTTTCGGAAATTAAATGATTATAAAGCGCCACCTATCGACAATGAAAATGTTGAAATCAAATATGTTTGGATAAGTACGAGGTATGTCGTAAATTAGGAAGTCAAAAGGACCTTAACGAATGTTGGTATGCGACCCATCAAACGATTCAGCATTGCTTAAAGTACGTCAAGTGTCACGAGAGTACGTTAAATGTCACGTGAGTACGTTAAATGTCACGTGAGTACGTCAAGCGTCACGTAAAACGTCACGTGTCACGTTATACGTAATGTGTCACATTAAAAACACACACACACATGTTGAATATTTTTGTTCATGTACAGGGAATGTCACAAATCAAGAAGTCAAAAGGTCCTTAACGAATGTGGCATGTGACCCATCAAACGATTCAACGTTACGCAAAGTATGTCAAGCGTCACGTTTAAAAACATACACACATGCACAACAACGTGACATGTCACATTAGTAGACATTGTTAACATATGACATTGTTGTCGTTGTTTACATACAGCATTGTTGACTGCCATTGTTTACATAGGGCATTGTTGACATATGACATTGTTGCCATTGTTTACATACGGCATTGTTGACTGCCATTGCTTACACACACATGACATTGTGGACATATGACATTGTTGCGATTGTTTACATACGGCATTGTTGGCTGCCATTGTTTGCATAGAGCATTGTTGACATATGACATTGTAGCCATTGGTGACATTGTTGCCTATAGATAGGTATATATACAGGGGGGTGCATGAACTGGCAAAACTGTTGGAAAATCAAGTGATTCGAACCTTAATCCTTTGACTTACCAAACAGTTAGCTATACCATTCAGATAACTCGCATATTAATTTTATCGTGCAAGATTGGATATAAAAATATATATTTGTGACATCATTATGTTAAAAATAACCTTGAACTACCAGATAATAAAAATGAATGAAAATATTTCGATTTAACGTGACATGCGTTATTAGTTCAGGTCGCGCTTGCTGGCCGCTGTGATATAATATAGATAGGTATACATACGGGGGCGCATGAACATTTTCAGCGCTGTCAATCATAGTTTCTGAGGCCGTGAAGGAATATCATTGGTAGATATCTGAGTTTTCGAACAATGTGTACGAGTAAAATATACAGGGTGCATTAAAATTTTTTATTCTATGTCATATTATGAAGTATGATAGAATGATAATGACAAATGACGTATTAACAAAGCTATAAGAACGTGAACTTTGGTGATTTAATCATCAGTATCACAATGACTTCAGACGAGTACAGAAGGAAACTAGAAGAATTCGGTGAGCATGTCCGTCAGTTGAGCAGAGATATAACTTTCTACAAAGAAAAAACTAGAGTATTGAAGCATTTGGAGAATCTGAGTTTGTGGGATAAAGTTTTCAGTTGCCAGAGTAGAAGACCTTCACCAGAAGTACCTGTGTCAAAAATAGATAACAACTCTAAAAATGTCACGACTATCATTAATCATTCTGACAGCCGTTTTGAATGATGTATTCTATACAAACGTGCCCACTGATATCAAAATTCTAAAGATATGCTTCGATAATGCAAGAAAAAACTGCAGTCAATCGTCATGGGCAATAATGAAACATGAAGTAGTAAATGATGGACGACTACCGGTGTTTTACAAGGAGATACCAAAAGAAAATAACTCATTCTACAAAATAAAATTCCTATTTAATAATGGAACTCAAGAGGAAAGAGAATGGCAAGCTACACCTTTCAAGGAGACAACAGATGTCAACATAAAAAATGATAAAATGTTTTCAATACTATATTTGATATTAGCAACTTTAATCATTTCAATAATTAATTTTTTCATAAAAACTATGAAAAAGTATAGATCATCTTGTAAAACATGAGAAAATAAACAATTCAACAGATATACGAGGTGTTTTAATAAAACTAAATAATAAGAATAATAATATATTTATTTAAGAAACAAAAATTTACAATATTTTTCTACTTGGGTAATACAACATATGTAAACCATTGATGTAATTGATCAACATTTCGTTGGGTGCACATGAATTTTCCATTGGCGTGGTTAGGACAATACGTAATGGTGGGCTGGAAGTTTTCCGTATTCAATGATGAGTCATCATATAGCGTCACATCGTAAATGGTTGGATACACTGCAAGCTCAGCACACTTTGTTTTTAAAAAGTCAGCTTTCTGATTTCCTCTTACATAAATGCACTCAACTGAATGTAGTAGATATTTCTCCAAAATGGCATTCATTTCACTATAGTCAATATCTCCAGACTGATATGATATTCCATGAACAAATTTTTCCAAGTATTGTGTAGTTTTTTTATCTTTTCCGCTCACATCAGCATAAGGTGTTGGAGGCTTGAACAAAAAGTTGGATCTTTGACGACCAATCTGAATTGTCAATTCTTTTGGATGGAAGACGCCATCGAGCGTGAAACCTTGAATGTCAACGAATGCGATTCTCATGATGACCAGCGTTGAAATGGCGAGCACGAACGGTAGTCGACCACTTATATTATGCTTTTCACAACCTCCGTCAGAGGGAAGTACTCTAGCAGACAATCATGCACGATGATGCAATAGGCCTTAGTATCAGCAGGAAATCCTTTAGCAGACTCAATCTCCAGCTTTATATCCACTGTCGATGATTTCATGCTATCTTCCTGCTTCGAGCAATCTATCACGAACAATGCATGATCTTTGAATGCTGAGTAGTCCAAAATTGGATGAACTTGTGTGGAATGTGTATAGCTCGAGTAGAAACTGGTATAGTTGTAGTAGGCAGTGACATAATCGTTTCTATCGAAATCCAACTGCATTCTTTCGTTTGGCCAATATTCTCCATTCAATGATAGTCTGATGCTAGATATGTTGATGTTATCAAAGGTAGTGACATCACTGTCGAGTTTATTGCGTATATTCTTCTGGAAACAAACGATAACGTAACGTGGACGTTCCACTGCGGCGCTGGTTTTAACTGCCCAAATTTCATTCTTTGCACTTTTTGTGAGCGCAGGTAATTCGCTGAGACTCCATTTTCTGAATGGAATCATTATTGGTGTATCATTCTTGATGGGTTGCATCAATTGTAGTTTGATTTCATCGTTGGGAAATATATGCTTGACCTTCAGTACCATACTATCTATCAAAACTTTGACTTTAGTAGTAGTCGTTACACCAGTATTGTTAAGTTCCTTGACAATTACGCTATCTTTATCGTCACGTGCTCGAACTAGACGAATTGTTTGTCTTCCGTAGACAATCGAACTGTAGTCATTGAATACGTTGAAAATGTGCTTGAGGGGTATCAACAAACTGAACGACTTATCCACAGCATTCAGGAACGGTTTTTCGGGGTACGTCCATCCAGCCGTCGCCAAATGTTTGGAGTCCTCAGGTTTACAGCAAAGGAATCCTCGTACAGTACTAACAATTCCAGGATCTCTGATCACTTCTATCTCTCTGGCACTTTGCACATAAGTGCACGAATCGAAAAGAAACGCTCCACAATTGGGAGCCAATGACACGTTACCATCTCCTTCAATATCTAATTTTCCTTTGATTTCCAACAAAGATTCATGCATCGCGAAAAATGCATCTGCTTGATTCACATTAATCTCCACCATATCATTATTATCGAATGATTTCACGTACGGGATGTAGGATCGATACTCTTCCTTCCGGATAGTTTCATCATATTGAGGTCGACGGTAAATATCGAAAATTGGGTTCATCCTCATTTGATTGAACGATGCTGCAGATGTTGTCGGTGATTGCTCAGAATGAACGTACTTGCGTTTTAACATCTCTTACTTTCAATCCAACAGATTGGAGAAAAATAATATTTTCTGGAAAGAGCTGGTCACGTCCCTTGGAAGACCTCGATGATACTGATAAGTTTGAAGTGGGTGGTCCCCTTTTATGCTGAATTACCAAACCCATTTAATGTTCTTTCAAGTCCAAATGCAAAGTACTTTTCTCTCCTCGGAAATTCACAGGTCTGAGATCTTGATCCAACACTCTAACACTGATGTTGGTGATCTCTGCTAAGTTACTTCTCACAGGCAAATAGATGGGGGTATTGGGACGTTCGTTGATTGCGAATCCAGGATCGACTGTAATGGGAAAGCTCAATATAGTATGGGCCGGTCTGTCCCCGTAGAAGGCTCCTTCGGTAATGTTGCAATCGAAATGTAAGCTAGATACTTTAAGAATATTTACTGGTCGATCTGAAGAGTGCACTATACCAGGCTCCAAGATCCTTTTAGAAAACCCTAATAATTCTCCAAAACTATTATCGTTTTCGAAACTGATGGCGTGCAATCGACTATAGATTTCACACTCTAAGGTGTTGTTGTTTGGTTTCAATGAGAAATCTGTATTATTCAAATGCATCTGAATATGACTCTCAATGTTTTCAATCTCATAACAACCTGTTGGCAGCTTGATTTCCTTCAATACTGAACGATTATTATTTTCGTAGTAGTAAAATTTTTCACCGTCGATGTTTGGTATGGAATGGTAAGTGTGAAATCCTAGTACAGCTATGTAATAACTCTTCCTGGGATGTAGTATGATCGGTGTGGAAGGGGTGAAAGAGAACTCGTTGGTAGTACTAGTCAGCGTGAGCAGCTGAGACATGACTGATGACATTACGAGTGGTACAGAAATATTTATAATAAAACCATCATCGACATCATATTATTTATTAATAGATTACGGCCCCTCTACATTTCAAAAAATAATTACAACCGTGACAATCGTACTGTGAACTGACAGGTCCATCCACATGTGTTTGGGCATCTGGCCTATTATAATGAATGAAACATGGTAAACGAATTCTCAAATCGAAATAACACTGATAATCGTTTGGTAATTTATGCCAAACATTCAACAATTCCCATGGTCTAGCATGTTGTATTAAATATTTGATTGGAAATTCCTTCAATTCATCTTCGGAAAAGTCTTGCAACCTCTTCTCACCATGTAGGAATGCTAAAACGGCTTCCATTATTATACAAAAACTTCAAGCAGAGATGTCCACAGTTGATCTGATTATAGTTTTGAAACTGATCGTTGTTGTAGTATAGTTTGATTTTACCCAGATATCGGACAAGTTCTTTCGGTGGCTTCAGACATCCAAATGAATCAAAATACTCAACGACATCATTTATCTTTCTATAAGCTACCCAATGAGTGCCTTGATTCTTCGACACATCTAAATTTAGAATTGCAGTTTCACGTTTACGAGGACCACTGCTTGGCAAATTGTCTCGCATGAAAACGCCTCGAAAATGTGGTATCTTCAAGAACTTTACGTACTCTAACAACTCGGTATCATACAACGGTCTATTGGGTAGCTTCATTGGGAGTTTTTTTGTTTTTTTAAATATAAACCAAAACCTCCTTTGGCGTTTTTACGCAAGTACAGTCCTTTACCAATAGCTTCCATGGCTTTATTGTGTCGATGATCTTCTTCCAATTTCTTTTTCGCATTCCTCGCATCGATAATTGTCTTCGCTATCGCACCACTTCCCCCAGCAATGCTACCGAGAGCGCCAAGGGCTGCAAAAATTGGCAACAGTGGTAGAATACCTCCAGATTTTGCATTGAAAGGTATGATGCGTGGTATTCTGATTTTATTTTTTCCACCAGCTTGCTTGATGGCGAGTCTAGCAGCTTTCAGAGCAATCGAAGCAGTCTTCTTTAGATTGGTCGGGGGATTCTTCTTCAGAGATTTTCCAATTTTACCCACGATATGTCTTTGGAATGAGCATCCCATACCAAGCTTACGTTTCGCTTTCATTCCGGAAGTAACTAATAAGGCTGCAGCTCTCTCACCAAACTTGGCGTCTGTTGATTTCACTCGTTGCCAAGCAGCGTTTTCCAATACTGAATCGGCTCTGTGACGATCTTCCAGAGACTTGTGCTGCGAGTATGCAATGTCGTGTTGTTTGCAAGCAGCGTCTAGAGGATTAATGCCAGTATCTCCACGAGCCAATCGTTTTTGTAGTTTAGTTCCAGCTGCAAAATAAATGAAATATTAGTAATCTTTTGCATCGTCCAGTAATACGACTTACGTCCACAATACTGATAGCCTCCGGGTAGATGGAGCTCAAAAGGTAACTTGTTTATCAGGGAATTCAAAACACCTTCTCCCTCGTACGAAGACATCGAAAATGATAAAATTGGAACTGTAACACCTATATTTATAGAATAACATAAACGTCAATCATGTCACAAGATGAAGGTTATTCAACAAGAACAGTCGTTACCTATTGAAAATTTAGATTTTCATACATCATCAACGACCCTTGGTAAACATGGTAAATTATTGCCCAATTCATTTCGAGCAATAGTATGTGGACCAAGTGGTTGTGGTAAGACGAACGTCATGTTGTCAGTAATTTTCAATCCAAATGGTGCAAAATTTGAAAATGTTTACGTGTACTCCAAGTCATTGTATCAACCGAAATATCAACTATTCCAAGAGGTATTGAATGGAGTTAAAGAGGTTGGCTACTTCCCATTCAAGGATAATGATGATATTATAAGTCCATCAGATGCAAAACCCAACTCTATATTCCTATTCGATGATGTAGCGTGTGATTCCCAACAGAAAATCCGGGAATATTTTTCAATGTGTAGACACAAGGATATTGATGCTGCCTACCTTTGTCAGACCTACTCGAAAATACCTAAACAGCTCATACGAGACAACTGTAACCTGATTGTACTATTCAAACAAGATGAAATCAATTTGAAGCACGTATTTGATGAACACGTATCACCAGACATGAGTTTCGAAGACTTTAAACGCTTGTGTTCGAAATGTTGGAATGTTGCATATGGTACTTTTGTGATTGTCAAAGATTTCGATATAAATGATGGTAGATATCGTCAAGGGTTTGATAAATATATAAAAATATAAGTACCATATACCATCAGATCATTCCCCATCATGATGTCGTTAAGTCGTGTTGGCACACACAAATACAAAAAGTGCAGCAAACTGATTAAACGTGCTGCCTTCCCCTCTGATCCTGATTTAAACAAAGACGATCAAATAGCTGCACGCAAACGCAAAATTGCAGAGCTCACCCGTTCCATTAGGAAAAAGTACTTGGCATTGAAACTAGGTAGATCGGAAAAAGATGAATCGCTCATCAGAATGTTCAAACCCATTTCGGAGCCACTACATGAGATTGTTAAATCCTCAAAGATCAATAATGCATTGAGAAGTATAAAAAAAGAAGAATCACCTGAACTAAAGAAAGAAGAGGTAGAAGAAAAGGAAAGAGTAGGACAAGAACAAACACAATTTCTCCCAATGGAAGAAGTAGGCAGAATAAGTGCGAGCACAAGTGGACAAGATAATGATGATGAAGTTTTTCACGAAAATATACCTGAACAAAATATTTCAGATAATGTTATGGATGAATATCTAGATCAATATCCGGTCATGTCACATCCATATATTAAAGATCATTGGTCATATAGTGAAAAAATAGATACAATGTATGGACCAACTTATGATCCCCAAACATCAAAATGGTATCTAGGAACACAATTAATTGACTTTGATAAAAGGACTGGCTTTATCAAGATTGAAGGTAAACAGATACGAGGAACCCCAGGACTGTATAAGCTTATCTTCTATGATGATCCTACGGATTTTAACGAAGAAGATGTGCAAGCTTACAGGACGCTATTGAAATTGAGTGATCGCTATATTAATAAAGATGGAAGACTCAAAGGTTCTACGAGATGGAAATACACAGAAATCATAAAACCGCTCATAATGGAGTTGCGAAAAGGTAGAAGACGTTCAACGACTGGTAATGGTTTGACATTAACGTACAATGAAAAACCGGTGGAGTATATTTATTGGGATGATCCAAATGAACTCGTTGATCGTTTGAAGCTGTTGATAGCTTCCAAGGCAGCTGGAAACACCTCACTCGATAATGAAATAGTTGCCATAATCAATGAACTTCGGGAAGCTGGCTATATATACTAATAACACTGACAGTGATGAGTCATTTGAACAATGAGTCTGAACAAGTTCGGACACAGATATGCTCCACATGAAGCTAGCAATAACAGTATTGAATTGACTCATTTGAGAAAACAATTTGTATCACATGATATTATGATAAAGAATTTAACTGATGCATTGAATTTGATTGACAACAAAATAAATAAATTTGAAGAATTCATTTCGAGGAACCCTCCAACGGCCAGTGAACATATGTCAACGAAAAAGTATGTAGATGATGTGATATCACAAATTAAATTTGATTTCAAGTTGGCCATTGATAAATATACTAAAAAAGTGCGAGGGGTACTCGATGAAAAAGTGAGTAAAGTTGAAATTGATAAGCTTAATACGAAACTTAATGAAAAAATCAGTAGTCACGCAAACAGTTCTACAAACCGCATTGATGCACTACAAAATCAAATGATCAATGCCTTGAAAAATATCGAAGGATCAATAAATAGACTTAATAGTAAAAATACCCTTTGATAGTATGGCTTCAACAGACAAGATTCAACTCGTTGATGAGCTTCATGCATCAGCCCGCAAGACTTACCCTAGACGACGAACTATCATCAAGGGCTTAGATGATTTATGGCAAATTGACTTGGCCGAAATGAGACCTTATGCACATCAAAATAAAGGTTTCAAAATGATTTTGGTAGTTATCGACTGTTTTTCTAAATACGCCCACTCAAAACTAAGACGGGTGAAGAGATCACTAAATCTTTTGCGGATATACTGCACCAAGCTAATCGTATACCAAAAAATCTGCAATCAGATCAAGGAACAGAATTTTTCAATATTAAATTTCAGAACTTGATGAAAAAATATAATATAAACCACTATAATACATTCACTGTGAAAAAGGCTGCCATTGCTGAACGGGTGATAAGAACACTCAAAAATAAACTCTACAAGTATTTTAGTCTGAATGGAAAATACAGATGGATTGATGTATTGTCAAAAATTACCAAACAATATAATGACACCAAGCACAGTAGGACTAGATTGAAACCTACTGAAGTGAACAAGTCTAACGAGAAAGAGATTTTACGTCAGAGATATAGTCATTTAAAAATTGCTGGTCCACGTAAGCTCAAAGTTGATGATATCGTGCGGATATCCAAGTCCAAACATATTTTCGAAAAAGGGTACACGCTAAATTGGACGACAGAGTTATTCAAAATCATTAAAGTTAAAATAACCAATCCTGTAACATACTTACTCGAAGACATGCATGGTCAGCCAATCAGCGGTGCTTTCTATGAGGAGGAATTGCAGAAAACCAAGAATCCCGACATTTACCTCATAGAAAAAGTATTGAGAAGAAAGGGAAAGAAAATGTACGTCACGTGGTTAGGACTCGACAAAAAACATAACAGTTGGATAGAAGACGTCGATTTAGTATAGAATGGAAAACACGAACAAAGTTCTGCAGTCAGGGGGGCCTTTTCATCTCCATCATCAAGAATCACAGTTCGGATAAGTCTGGTAAAGAAGGAGGGGGATATAAATATATGCATGAAGTTGATTTTAGTCTCATTCAAGTTTGTATCTAGCTATGTCGAGTCAAGATAGTGCTAGTATGCTAGATGTAAGTGACGTCGAGTTAACACCATCACCACCAGCATCATTTAGCATCTGATGGAGACGAGCTGTTGGAAATGTTCGAGAGCAAAAATTACAATTGGTCTTTCAATAACTGATGTCATTGCTGATATGGAATATCAAGTGACATTGACACAAGTCAAAGTTTGAAGGAACAATTAAAATCTCTACTATCAAAGCTAATTTCATTTTACGAATAATTTGTATTTTTTTTTTTTTTAATAAAATTGTTGATTTATGCATGTGTTTTTTTAATATCGATCTCTCTTTACACTTAAATAAAATTCAAAAATAAAACAATTTTTTTTATTAACTTACACATATAATTACATAATTTTAGTTTACACAGTAGATTACATAAAAATAGGTTACATATAATTTTTTTTTTTTTAATTATAAAAGTGGAACAGAATGAAATTATAAAATTAATGATATCAGGAATGAGGAATATGTAAAGTTATTATTTTTTATATCTCTACGCAAACGGTTCTAAATCTAATTATTCTATACTGTAATGACCCCATGGTAGCGTGTTAAATGATCCCGAAATTAAATATCTTTTATCATCCTCAGGGCTTAAAGCAATTTTCGATTGTTCTATGCTAAATACGTCATGTTTATAGGATCGAATTGTGCACTGTGTAATATTTTTATGTTTAAATGTTTTAAGACAATCTACGTAATCTTCAAACGTCAATTTATTTTTGACAACATTATATTTTACCCCCTTAGACTTTTTAGTGACGTTTTTATCTCCCTGAATTTTAAACGCGTACATTTTTGATCGTAACCCAACAAAATGCGTAATGATTTTGCCGTTGGCTTCATCTTTCATAAGACCCGGTATTTTTTTGTAACGGGATATTGTATATATTATTTCCACTATAATCGGAGGTATCAAATTTTTCGATATACCTACCGATTATGTCTTTGTAAACGTTGATATTCATTATTTTGTAGAAGAAACTATCGGTGTCGGTGTAGTTTATGATACAATTGTTCACCCCTAGGGTGGGGAGCATAAAATTATAGTGGAAATCATACATACACGTTTTTGAAATATCGAGAATGGACATTCCAATATATAGGGGTTTATCGAAAAGTAATTCAGACTTTTTTAGTTCGATAGCCATTAGATTTTCATCAAAAATTGATCTATTGTGAAATCTCGCGCTAGAAATTAAATTTTTTGCCCCGTAACGACCCTCGCATGAACTTACTAACTTTACTACCCTATGTAAGCGTTTATTTTCCATTGTTTTGCCAAACACCGCGTTGTTCGCGAGTTTAAACTGATTCTTTGCAAATGAACTGGTAGCTGTAGTCCTTAAACGAGTGTTCAGCTCGATATAGGGCTACAACCATGCAGATTGTTTAAATTTTAAAACGCGATGTATCTTTTTAAGTATTAAACCATGCGCCAAAGCCTGTTTTAAATTTCGGTAATGTATAACATATTTTTCTTTATTATGTAGTGTAGTCATTAATTTCGGTAATTTTGATCCGGGTGGTACGCGGTGTTCAGCACAAAAGGGAAAGTCCTTATGCAAATCGTGCAACTCTTTAGGATATTCTAAATCAACCTGCAGGATGTATCCTTCTTCTGCATCGTCAGGTATCTGAGAAATGTCAATATTTGTTTCCACCCATTGAAAGTCATCGTATGGCAGAGGTTGAGACATAGCCCATCCATACAAATTATTAACATCAAGGTAAAATAGATAACTTGTCGGCTTGGTGGAATCGTATGTTTCCATATACTCATTGTTTGCCTCCGTATATCGATTACTGCAAACCGATATTCCTCCTCTAATACCCGCTTCAATGAACAATATCATATCCACATCCTTTATAAGTTTGAGTTTACATTTAGTATACTTTAACATGCAGTCCCACGTATACCCAGGCATAGTATAATACCATGCCGGATCTAAACCATAAACTTTCAAAGCAGTCTCTCTAAAATTTTCCATAACGTCTGCCAAAAGAAGGATATCTGTGCGAAGGTATAAGTCGCTATATTCCCCCAAGTTTTTAATCCCGAACGATTGCCAAACGCTTTGCGCATGACCATACTTCTCTTCGCTAATATGCTCGTCATTTAGTTTATTGTAAAATTGTTTTTTAGATGGTAATTGAATGTCATTTAATTTATCCAAGTTGTTTATATAATCATAGGGGAAAACACCTTTTTTTGTTATTAATTTAAAATTTTCTTCATTTAAATAGCTGAATTCTTTTTTTAAATTTTGCAAGTTTTTGACTTTAAGAGTGCTCACCAATTCGTCAAGACTGGCCCCCATAAATCTACAAGAATCTATAAATCTAAATTTGATGTTAGTCTCCGAGTCGTATTGAGTAAATGATATATATTTTTCCATATTAACGGGAAGTACACTCACTTGTCCACGCTTGGCAATGTCTTTTATAATGAAATGACTATCGTAGCCCGAAAGATTGTGAAATGCAATTGGCACAATAAATAATTTTTTAAATTGTAAATTGCATACTTGATGTGCCCAACCCCGAAAAGCTGCCGTAAAGTGATCATGATCACGAACAATAATATCTTTAATACTAAAAGGCTTTTCACATATGTGACATACCTTGGCATTAATGACATCAGGCTTTTCCACCATTGGGATTATATTTTTGATCTTTGATTGAATAAAACTGGCTAAATTTGACAATTGGTCGGCGAACCATTGCATGCAATCATCTCCCCGATAGCTATTGAAATAGGAAAGACTATCATCGTAAGAACATTTAAAATAGTAACCTGCATTAAAAGCCTGATGCTTTTGATATTTGACAGTTTTTTCGGAAACCTTATCATAACAATCTACCAACTGCGATTCAAAGTCTGCATAAATTAAAAAAGGACACTTTTGTTTATAAACGAAATTTCTAAACTCTACACAATCATATTTAGGAAATGAAATTTTACAGTCATTAACATTTTGACAAACCTTTTCGTGTTCGTTTAATTTATCACAGCTTGAAAAATAATTCAAACATCTGTCGCACAAGAATTTTTTTGCTGATATTTGTTGAGTTGACTTGAAATTAATCTAGACAAATGTTTTATCCAAACATAATGATATTTGATTTCAACATTTTCATTGTCGATAGGTGGCGCTTCATAATCATTTAGTTTCCGAAAATACTGATCTTGTATTAGTAACAAATTAACGTGACGTTTCATTTTATTTTTAGTTAAAACAACAGGTATAACCATGTAAAATGATCTCTTCTCTGTTTCATTCAATTCTAAAGCATAGACGTTAACTGAAATTTCGTTTAGTTTCTCGAACTTTGAAATTTGATTTAATTTAATTGGAATTTCCAACCCCTTTATATTAAGAACGGTGTCATAATGCGGATACTTACTTAATCGTTGTGGGTGTTTTGTGACTGGATATAAAGCGCTTACGATGCTCCAAAAGAAACATGCTTGGTCTGCATTTTGAACGTTTACGCAAGCATGTTTCTTTAAAATTTGATCTGGTAATTTAATGAAAGATGAACCGTTGCCAAACTCATATTTATTTATAGCTACCTCTAATAAAACGATTTTACTAAGTGCCCAACCACTATTTTTTTCAGAAAATTCTGATAATTTATTTAATATAACATCGACTACATTATCATTAAACCACTGTGCTAAATCCGATCCTGCATCTACAACAGCATTTGGAGTAATGAAAAACTTTCGATCTAATAATTCGTCACTTGACTGCTGCTTTATAAAATCCCCCCAAAAGGTTGTATTTATTTTTAGCATAGGCATTGTTTTTAAAATATTATTAACTCTACATTTAAATAAATGAAACGCGTCTTTTAAAAAATCTTTAATTTCTTTATGTTGTAAATTTATTATAACTCCCGTTCTAATTCTACTGTCGAAAATAGCAATCACATCTTCCCACTTAACTCTACTACCTCGTTTTAACCCTAAACCTACCTTGTTGGACATCGCTTTAATTAAACATCTCATCCGTTTTAATTCAGCGATTTTCGTATGAATTTTACGTTTTTCTCCAACAGAAAATTTAATTTTTTTAAAAGCTAGCGCACATTTTCTAATATGTTTGGCAATTAATTTTAAAGAGACATTAGCAAGATCATCGGAATAATTTTGATGTAACTTTTTAATAGTTTCGGTAACTTTGGACGACATTATAAACCACTTTTATAATTAAAAAAGAAAAAAAAAATTTGCTTACCAATTTTCTATGGATGTTTCGGATTAAATTTCTTTAATTTCAAATGCCGCAGCCAAATGGACCACAATCGTATGTTAAGCTGTATTTCCCTTTCTCGAAATGGCTAATATACGGCTTATAAGTAGCAGTAGTAGGAAGGTGACTTTATCACCCAAGTCAAGAAGAACGCTTGTACCAAATGTTGTTTTGGTTATTTTCGCAGCATAAATTGCTTGAGGAACTCCTATTGGTAGCTCCTGCAGCTTTACTATAGGTTTCCGTGCTGTAATGGAGGAAACTTCGTTTAAATTTTCCAAATTCATCTAATAAATTTTTTAAAAATAAGAATATTTTGTGAGACAAAACACAACAATAATTGAAGCTTACTTTTTTCTTCATGTAGCACTTGAACGCACAAATCTATCACCGTTTAATGTAAATAGTCAAATGGTACTAAACCGTATGGCTTTCTCCTTTTTATATCTTTAATTTTGATAAATAATGCTTATTTTATAACAAAGGAAATTACGAGTGTGACATTTTTTTAGATAAGCAATTTCTGGAAGCTTCTAGAACTGCTGAGTCGCAAAAATGGTTCTAATAAAAGTCAGCGGAAATGACGCATGTAACTCACGTTAAATCAACATATTTTCATTCATTTTTATTATCTGGTAGTTCAAGGTTATTTTTAACATAATGATGTCACAAATATATATTTGTATATCCAATCTTGCACGATAAAATTAATATGCGTAGTAGCTACATGGTATAGCTATCCGTTTAGTAAGTCAAAGGATTCAGGTTCGAACCTACGAGATACCAAGTTTTTTTCAACGCTTACGTCACAACACTTTTCAACGTGCTTACGGAACCCTATTAATCGAGTCGATGGGGACAATGTAAACAATGATGTTATATGTCAACAATGGCAACATGCCGTATGTCAACAATGCCGTATGTAAACAATGGCAACAATGTCATATGTCAACAATGTCACATGTCAACAATGTCATCTCCCCACTCCTGTCATATGTCAACAATGTCATATGTCAACAATGTCATATGTCAACAATGTCATATGTCAACAATGTCATATGCCAACAATGTCATTTACCCCACTCCTTCACCTGTCACTCCCCCCACTCCTTCTCCTGCCACTTCACCCCCACTCCTCCACACCCCACCACTGCCCCCACTCCACCACTCCTACCCCCACTCCTACCCCCACTCCTTCCCCCACTCCTACCCCCACTCCTACCCCCACTTCAAGTGGGCTTGAATCGCTGTTGTTTAACTACTTAGTTTATTAATAAAAGATGTTTATTAAAGTGTGAAAATTAGGAATAGTTATTCTATGTCAGCCTGTACAGTCCAAATCGTAAAATGATACCCTCTATTAATACTTTTTTTACTTTAAATAAATTTGATCTATTTTTAATGATTCATTGAGTGTGTTTTTATTCTTGACCTAATCCCTTAAAAGCGTTCCACAGAATTTCCAAGCATTGCATACATTACCGAAGTAAAGTTACATGAAAATACAATATTTTATGCAGTACCCAGACGAATATAGTATTACATAAAATGAATGGGCAATCTATAGATTACCTAAATTATTAACTCTGTCGGTAACATATATATGTAATTTGTTTAAAAATAGATTTAACAAATCACTTACCCAAATCATAAACTTTTTAAATTTTGTTGCAGGTTATTCTTGCAGAAACCAGCTAATCCAGATTTGATGTACATAATATTCTTCTGTCACACTCAGCTTACTGTAACATTACTACTTTGTCTCATATTTGGTAGCAAGGTAAGAATTTTTTACTACATTTCTAAATTGAGATAATATCGTTTTCATGAAAGTCTATTATAACATATGGTCTTAAAATGCTCAAAAAATGTATACACATTTTGTTTTGTTTACACCAAATGGTGATTAATTATGCTGTTGTAAATATGATATTTTTTCATATGATTATGATTGAATATAATGTTTGTAAGCTTAGTATTTATAAAAAAATTTACAAATTCGTAAAGAATTTTAAGTCTTGCAAAGCAAATTTCCAAGTGTGATATTATTGCAATCAATAGGGAAGAAAATACAGTAAAACCTCCCAATAACGACCTCTCCTGGAATTGTATTACCTTAGTAATAAGCAATTTTAAAATGTTATAATTGACACTACGGGTGACAAAAATCAACCTCAAAATTTAAAAAAGTTAAATACTGAAATATTTTATTCGAATAATTATCTGTTATTACTTTCTTGAATTTTTTATCAATGATCTGCACTTAATTGAGACTGTTTATCAACAGTAAATATTTATTTATATAGTTTACACATATAACAGAAAACTTTTTACTTCTTCTTCTTATCTCCTATCGGAGATTTGCTATCATCACAGCTATCCGGACCTTATTGACTGCAGCTCGAAAGAGTTCAACATTGCTACAATTAAACCGGTCCCTTAGATTTTGGGGGAACTTTGTAACTACCATTAAATTGGTTTTTTTAAAATTTATCTTTAGACCGTATTCGTTACATCGATCATTTAATTTCTCTAGAAGATGTTGTATGTCTCTTTGATTGCTCGTTAACAAGTCGGGGTCATCAGCATAACGCATATTATTTATAACCTCTCCGTTAATAACTATCCCTACCGATTCTTTTTGCAAGGTTTCTTTTAAAATGGCTTCGCTATGCAAGTTGAATAGTATTGGCGATAGGATGCATCCTTGTCTTACACCACGACGGATTTCCATTTCCTCTGTTGGCTGGTTTTCTACCTTTGTATTCGCTCTTTGGCCCCAGTATAGGTTGATAATTATTCTTACATCGTCCAAGTCAATGTTTTTACTGACGAGTAGCTGATGTAACTTGTCATGTTTCACTTTGTCAAAAGCTTTCTCAAAATCGATGTAACATGCAAACACATCTTGGTTCATATCGAGACAGCGCTGGAAAAGAACGTTTATCCCAAAGAGCGCCTCTTTTGTTCCAAGTCTTTCGCGGAATCCAAATTGCGTGTTGCTCATGTCCTTTTCAAGTTTTCTGTATATTCTTTTATGGATGATCTTTAAAAACAGCAACTCATGAGTGCAATGGTCCGGTAGTCTGAGTATTCTCTTGGGTTTGGTTTCTTAGGTATAAGTACAAAAGTAGATGTCAGCCATTGCTTAGGGATTTCTGCCCTGTCATAAATGTTGTTAAAGAGGTCCAGAAGAATATCTATCATATCGTCATCAAAAAAGTTTAACAAGTTCTATGAGTATTTGATCAGGACCAGCAGTTTTGCCAGGTTTCATAGTTTCCAAAGCATATTCTATTTCTGATCTTAATATTTTTAGGTGTACGTTGCTTGATTCGAAGACCGGCCTTGGAGGTCTTTCGTCGTAGAATAGTTCCGAGAGGTATATTTTTTACCTCCTTAGCTTGTCTTCCACGTCAGTAATTACTTTATACAAAAAACTGTATCTTAAGTGCACAGCTGATGGCTGATAGTACCGACCTCTTGGAAAATTGGTTGATGACTATCTGACTGAATCTGAATAGCGCCTGTTTCCGCGACTGTTACACACTTTCGTCCCATTTCACTAAATCACTCTCACAAATGCAAGAAAGCGAGAGAAAAGATGTTGCACATTAATTAAGACAACTAATGTGTATTTTATAATGATATAATTATTATTTATTAATAATTTTTATTACATGACTAAATTATCAATTTTTTTAAAAACATACAGTTAAAGCTAGAGAATCAGCAAGATATTAAAACTACTTACATATCTAATTTCTTCTTTATTTTATGGCTAAATTTTTCAGTGAATTTTTTGGTAATTAAACCATTTTTTTCACTTTTATTAATGATTATAATTTTTTTTTTATAGAAAGACAATTTTAAACTTAAATATTTAACGTTGATCGGAAACTTTCAAAGCTGAAATTTGGATTTCATGAGATTAAATTTTAAAATAACACATTTAGGTACCTTTTCTGTATATACCTAGTTATTATTTTTATGGAGGGTATTGTGAGAATTGTTTTTGATTGTCAAATTTTATTGCCCTTAATTAAGAGTGTTTTTACCATTGTTGTGTACTAAGAAATTTCCTTGATGAGTGCTCGGAGTCATTTTAGGGTATGCATACATACATAGGGGTAGGCAGAGACCACTTCCTTTCACTTGCTACGGTTCTAACACACATCTTTTGCTTTCTCTACTTTCATCAGTGCTCTTATACATGCTCGTCGGTTGTTGGTACTCTTGACCTGGTCTTTCTTCAAAACAATGTTGATCTGATCGAGATATGTTCTCCGAGGTCGACCTCTACCGACTTGTCCATTCACACTCGCCTTATAAATTTGTTTCGTCAATCTTCCTTTATCCATCCTTTCTATCTATCTTTGTAACCACATCTTTTACACCACAGTGTTCTCTTATCTCACTATTCTTTACTTTATCCAACCGAATCACTCCGGCTATACTTCTCAGACTAGTAATCTCCGCAGCATTA
Source organism: Agelastica alni (assembly GCA_950111635.1). Lineage (NCBI taxonomy): Eukaryota > Metazoa > Arthropoda > Insecta > Coleoptera > Chrysomelidae > Agelastica > Agelastica alni. Next base: position 49,953,563 of record OX467708.1, on the reverse strand, counting down.
ATCCTATTTTTATGCTGTTTCTGCCAAATCCAACATTCACTACCATACATAAGTGTAGGAACCAACACACCTTTATGCACCGCCAGACGTGCCTTTTTTGACACTTTCTGGCTGTACAGTGCCCCATTCATTTGTTTTCCTGCCAACACCCTTTGCTCAATGTCACTGTCACACTTTCCATCTCCACTAAATTTTGAACCCAAGTACACAAATTCATTTACTTGTTCCACTCTTTCTCCCTCAATCAAAACTCCACAGTTTGTCATGCTTTGTTCTCTTTCAAAAACCATTACTTTCGTTTTGCTCACATTTATTTTCATCCCTTTGATTTTCAGGGCATCATGCATAACATTAACCATCTCCTGCAACTCCTCTTCAGATAACGCTAATATGACTTAATATATATGTAGCTACAATAATATGGGATTATCCAAATAGAATTTAGGGAATTCGAAATTGGTCGTTTTAGGGGGTTTATACAGATGGTCACTGTACCTATCTATCAAAAATTTACATCACAAACAAAATTATGTGAAAAATCCGATAATTTATTCAAAAATGATCTACCAAACATATTGAGTCACTTCAGGACAGAACATTAAAGTTGCTTTAAATGAAGTTAGAGCTTCAGAGTAAAAAGTATTTTTACACCATTTACCTTTATGGATGATCCAATAATTTTAAGAGACAGTACTTTATTTTTCGTTGGAATTGAATACTTGCAAAATCTTGTCCTACTATTTATTGATTGATAATTTTTTAAGATCCAATACATTAAAATTGAAGCATATACGCCTACGTTAAAATAGTAGTTATTAAGTTATTTTGCATTTTCTTTTAAATCATTACTTCATTTTAGTTATATGTACAGAAACCATTTAATAGTCTTAAAAATTTATAAATAAGATTATTATTATCATTTGTTGTGAATTTCTGAGCCGTATTTTAAGAACTAATATGAAATTTGTATATTTGGTTACTTTACTTTACTTTTACGTATCCGAATCCATATCAAATTCTATCGGCCCAATACCGGGCCACGACCAAAGAATTATCTGTGGCAAGCCATAAATCTTCGGGGGAGCAGGAGTTTGGGCAGTTCTTACAGGTTAATAGGTGTTCCATAGTCTGCACCTCCCCGCAGTCGCACTTGGTGTCTATTTCTTCAATAATCCCCCACTTTGCTAGGTTAGTCTTTGTAGGGGCAACTCTTGTTCTAAGGCGGTTAAAGTTTTCCAATTTTTCCATTCCAGATGGAGGTCCTAGTGGAGGTTCCTGGCGTAGAATATTCCTGGCGTTTGAATATCTCAGTATGTTCTATAGCTAGTCAGCGATCCGCGGGAGCCTCGCTTCCAGCCACCTTGTAGAGGTATCCCATTGGTGCAGCCTTCATACAGCCAGTTATGAGACGACTTGTCTCGTTAAGTGCAACGTTTATATGTTTCGTACGTAAGGATCTATTCCATATCGAGTAAGCGTACTCCGCAGTTAGAAACATAGTGCTTCAGCTGTAGATCTGATCACGTGAGGGTTAGCTCCTCATGTGCTTCCCGTTAGTTTCTTTAGGAGTTGGTTCCTGGTCGATACCTTTTGTTGGATCTTTTAACAGTGGAATTTATAAGTTTAAGATCTATCCAGTGTTACTCCTAGGTATTTCGGGCAGGGTATATGTTCTATAGCGATTCCGTTCCATTGTACCTGGCTGCTTTTGTATTCAAATGTAAGGCACAAACCTGTGTCTTAGATTGATTAGGTTTTAAGGAGTTGGTTCTGTAGTAGGTGGACATCTGTGTTAGGGCGTTCTGTAGTTTTTCCTCGACTACTGAGAAATGTTTCCCCTGGGCCGCGATGGCCAAGTCATCAGCATAGAGGAAGTGTTCCGTATAATTAGGGGTGGGCTGATCGTTTGTATATATGTGTAATAGCATTGGGGAGAGGACGCTTCCCTGGGGAAGGCCATTCTTTTGTGATCTCCACCTGCTTTTCCTGCCCTCCAAGCTAACATAGTACCTCCCATTCTGTAGAAGGGATTCGATTACTTTGGTTAGTTCGTAATCCTTAGTAATATTATAGACCTTAACCAGGAGGGTTTTTTGGTTACGGTGTCATATGCAGCCGATAAATTCACAAAGACAAATCCGGTTTGATTCCCCTCTTCGAAACCCCTCTTGATGTGTTCTGTCAAAGTCAGTACCTGTCCTGTACAGATCTTTCCGGTAGGATACCTCCCTGTTGTGGAATCAGTGTCTGGTCTACAAAATTCTGGATTTTATTGATTATAAGCCGTTTATAGAGTTTGAACAAATGGCATAATAGTGAAATGGGTTTATAGCTACTTGCGGCGTAAGGGTCTTTACCAGGTTTTAATAATGCGATTATCCTTGATTTCCTCCAAGATTTAGGAATTTGTTTGTTTAGATAGCAGATATTCACCAGCATAAGGATCCACTGTTTTGTTTTATTCCCAAATTGTTTAATCTGCTCTGTGCACATGTCATCCACTCCGGCAGCCTTCCCATTTTTGAGACTATTGATGGCCTCATTAAGGTCCGGAGTCCTGAACGGTGTGTTGACAAGTGGGGCCTCGCTTTCTAGATTTCTGTTAATTTTACCTACCCTATGTTTGATATCAGTTTTTCCGTTTCCACGTCTTTTTTCGTTCTCTTTAGAGTACTCTGCCAGCGGTCTCTCTATTGGCAAATTATGCCCGAGCTCAGCCGTAGAGGGTAGAAGAAAAAAATATAAAAGTGAGCCGCGCCACCGACTTAGACGGTTCAAGCCGGAAACCCCTAGGTCTTATGGGCACTAGCAGAGCCACACGATAAACAACTAAGATTATGGTGAACCAAATAAATAAAATTATAGCTAAAATATATTGGATACTTTACTCACACAATAAATCAAAGTACATAGCTCAATAGCAACATTATTACAAATATAGTCAAAATTAACAGCTATGGTAAATTTCTTGCTAAAACAAACCAAAAATTTAAAATTTACAACTTTATAAAATAACTAGAACAGAAGTAAGAGTAACAGACTTTACCAAGTTACCAAAAAAAAAGTAAAACGTATATAAATCAACTCATTAATAACACTAACTCAAACGTTTACATAAGGCTGCTAATTTACTCGTTTTTACCATTTACATAAAGATTTTCACTGCCAAAACAATCGAGTTTATTTAAAAATATTTTTACAATGGTTGTCCTTTAAAATATCAAAATTGTAGGATATTTACAAATAAGTAGGAAGAAAATATATTTTTACCTGGACATAAAGAATTATTGAGAAGATTATTTTAATCCAAGTTTAGTTTTGGCATATTATCTAATGCGATAAATAGTTTCTAACAATGTACTATATTAATAAACTAAAACAAAACTTAATCGTGGTGTCAAAATGAGTCACGGCGTTATATATTTAAAAATAAATCACTTATAACCTTTGGGTAAACGACTTCACTACTCCTGTGGCCGGTTTGATTATGGGACGGCACCTGCTAATTAACAATGGCTTCCCTCAAATAAATCCCGCATGCGGCTATTTTAACTCGACACCAAAATCCAAAATATCAACAACGAAGGTGAGATAGAATGGTCAAGTTAAAAATTAAGTGGTTTTTCTTCAAAATCCAATTAAGATGGCTCAAATACAGCCAGATATGAAAGAAATCCCGTAGAGGTTGTGCACACGTGCTAATATCACAACGTCCCAAAAACTCTCACCAACACACGACTCCCAAGACTGACACCCAACGACTGACACTCCTTCCCAAGCCGGATATCAAGAAATGACACGGTATTGACGTAAACCAAGAATAGCACTCGTCCGTGTGGATAGCCAGCCCCATCCACACAGAAATGCAAACCAAACAATCGAATCCTATCCCTACAAGGTATGCAACACTATTTACAACGAATGATATAATTAAGTTACAACAAAATACGGTATGCAACCCTACTTACGAGTACCTAAGGAATACTAAACTATCAGAGACCCAATTAATAATGGAACTGTAGAAGGAAAAAATAGGCACGTAAACCGTTAAGTAGCAATTCATGGGCAATTTGATCGACTGTGACATTACTAGCTTGTTTATGTTCTATTAGGTCAGCATTGGGTTTCTGGATCATGTTCCACGCTATCTTACTACTGGGAGTCATGACCAGCTTTTCGATTGTCTCGTTCGATCGTTTCGTTGCTGAACGGGTTGTGTATTGGTCTAGAAGACTCTTAGATTTCGCGGATCGATCTGGGTTGTATTGTTGTCTGCATCCCCTGGGGATTGTTTTTCTGGAAATATTCTTAAATTTCTCAACAAACCGCTCGTAGTTCTCGGGAACAGGTTCCAGTCCATCTACGGCGTCATCCAGAGCCCTAGCGAAGTCAGCCCAGCCCAGTTTTCCTTCCGGATATTAAAACGCCTTCCGAAAGGTATCGTTTGTAGTTTTTGACAGGTCTCTTTTTAAAAAAAAAACATCTTTAACACCGCACTATTAGTTTATCTCCTTTCAAATTGTACCGAACCACATTTACATTGACCTCATGGTATTAAATATTCTTGCCAAATAGTAGATTAAATTAATTTAAGTAATAAGTTGTTGTCATTTATCACAAAAGTGTTATTATTTACTAAAATTAATATTATTTTAAGCATTAACGATCAATAAAAACTATTATAATAAACATTTAAACTTTAATGAACAAACAGGCAACTCTTTATAACGTAAGTTTTTTTAACTAAAGCATTGTATACAGTTTACAAATAAAAAGTGCTATTTGCAGAAACAAATATATTTTTGCTGGAATACATTAATTTTCTACTGAAGAATAAAAACTAAACCAAGAATATTAAGAAATAAATTTGCGTCATAATGCTTCTTCCAGATTAAAAATGATAAACAAAACCCGTTTTTCGTAGAAACGCAAATTAAGACTGAAAATGAGTAAAAGTGTTAAATGACTGTAAATTTATTGCAACAGAAAGATTACAGATGGTAAATGTAACCACTGCATTTTTTGTACTTTTATTTATCCGAAGAAAGTCGTGTTATATTTTTAAAATATTTCAATAAAAAATACCACTTTGCGAATGTACTCTCAGTTAAAATCCTATTTTAAATTTATTGATCGTTGATGTGATTTCTTTTTTGTAAATCTGTTGTGGGTTTTCATGAAAAATAACGTTGATTTATTAGTCTAAAGTATTAATTTACGTAACAAGTTCCGAAAGTAATATTTTACGGGATGAGTAGGAAGTTTCCAGGACGAGCCGTAGGTGAGTCCTGGAATCCTGCAAATCACGTAAAATCACTTTTGGATCGTGTTACGTACAATATTTTTTCTATAGCTGTTTTGTATGTTAAAAAGAATATCGATGGATAATAACTTTATATAGACAATTGCATAAAACAATAACTCTTATAAATACATTACTTATGAATATTAATTACACAATTATGACAATTACTTATATTAATATTATTAGGGATATTAACAGAAGTGGCAGTGTTGAAATTAAAATTCGACGCATCAGTAACTGTACTAGTTTTCGAGATATTAATTTCATTACGGCCCTTTTCAATCTGTGAAGCTATGTGAATTTTGTTTCTTAAAGAATTTTCTATCCCTCTGCTACATTTGTTGATTTCCATCCTCCGTGTCTCTTTATATACTACCACCACTTTCAGCGAGTAAAGTGGCTGAGCTCCTGCGTAAACAGTGCCCGGTGTATCCTTTGGAATTAGGTAATTTAAGAAATTCAGCAATTGTGCAGGCAATTTTTCCAAAAGTGTGAATACCAATAGGTTGTATGGTACCTTTTCCGCTTTTATAATAAACAAATAATCTACGATGTGGTGTGTTTGCTTGACGTAATGACATATATTTTTTGTATAAAGAAATATTATTTTCTCCAATGACGACAAAAATTCGTTACATATTCGTTTTAGAATTAGGAATTTTAATCACTAACATGGTTGTCTTATCTTCTATATCATCCAAATTCATTTTACAAAGCTCTTCACGACGACAAGTGCCTGCCAAACCAATTATAAATGCAACCTAATATAAAAAAATTAATCATATTGAAGAAGAGAAATTAGATTTAATTATATTATCTTTGTCATTAGGTAGATATTATTTCCAGCTTCTGATAAAAAGTAATCTATTTCTTCTTTATTTAATACTTTTGATTTTTTTGGTTTATAGCTAATAGATTTTCTTTTAAGAAAATCAATAACTTTGGGATAGCGGCTTATATCTATATTGTTTTTAATATTAACTGTGGACTTAAGCATCGAGTAATTGTTTCAGAGGCTTGTTGGCTTTAATATTTTAGATTTTTTCATTAAATATGCAAGAATCACTTGTTCATTTATAATATGCACATTTTTTTCATTACTCCATTTTTTAAATAAATTGTAAACCAATTTATACCTCTCTCTTGACTTTACCGGCAATAATTCGTAAGTAGCTTCTTTAGCAAATTCACTTATTTCATGTGGGATCATTTTAGCCTCACTTTCACTACTGATTTCCATTTTTTGGATTTAAAAATCGGTAAAACATAAACCAATGTTACGTGACAATCGCTGTCATAATAAAATACAAGTTCATGTTATTGTCAAAACCGCCTACATAGATATCCAAATTCGTACCGAAAGTAAAGAAATCATTCCGAAAGTGAAAAAAATCGTGCCAAAAATAGATATTGTAAAGTGGTATTTTCGATTTAATAAATCATACCGAAAATTTTGTTTTCGAGACGGCTGCAAAAAAAAATGTTTACGCCACATAAAAGACCAACTTGTTTATCTTAAGAACTAATAGTGTAAATCAAAATTAAATACCGATTTTGTTAAAGTGCAATAGCAAAAATATGTGAATTAATGGTGAAAAAAATGTCTTAACAGCACTAAATCGTATGTTTTTGTTAAGACCATTCTTTTGCGTCAACATAATCGAAATAGTGAAGAATCGCTTATTTTCGTTCTCGCTAAAAATTGAATTTATCACGCTATATAACTTTTAGAACTCCAAAAATCATACTTTTCCATTTAGGGCAGCATCTGAGCGAAACAATTTGGGGCCGGTGGTTACAGCTTTAGCTGTTAAAATTGTTAAGTTTCGATAGATTTACTATATTGTTTTAATTGTTTTTAATCAAAAATAAAACAGGCCTAACGTAAACACGTTTACCATCTAATTTTAAAAATATTAATTGTAATACCACCTCAATGTTGCAATGTTTATTCTTTGCACGATTTATGGCCTCTTTATAGCCTCTTAATCAGATGCAGACAGCTGAATCTGAAGATTAAATAACTGTTTCGAAATGAAAAATTCAGCATTATGTGTCGGAGCCATTATTACAACACAATGCCGATATATAATATTGTTATTAGGACAGCATTCAATATCCAACCCTGAGAAAAGCGGTCTTAAAGTATCTTTCTGCTCCGCCTACCAGTGTTCCAAGCGAGCAGTTTTTTTTTACTGAAAGTAGACGCAAAAGGCCGCGGAGTGCGACTATTAGAAGTGGGAGGAAATGATTGTAGACCCGCTTTTTGAAAAGTTTCAGGTTATATTTCTCTGGAAAAACTGATTTTGGAAGCTTGTTCCATTCCGTAGCGGCCCTGTAAAAGAAGAATTCTTGATGGAGATTGATCCTTGTAGTGTCAATCTTGAGAGTAAATGGGTGAGACCGATCAGCGTGCCGAGTTCTTCGGCCGAATGTGGCCAGTGGTGGTACAAGAGTTTTTATTTCTCTGGAGCATCTGCCATGGAAATATCTGTAGAGCAATGACTGGTCTGCAACTCTTTTTCTATGTACTAGTGGATAAAGGATATCTGTGAGAGTTGAGCTGTTTATCAACCGAATGATCCTTTTCTGAATGGAATCTAGAAGACGAAGAGAATGCCTTAATGCTAAACCCCAAATGTGCAAGCAATACTTCAGTAGAGGTTGGATTTAAGCCTTGTACTTCGTCAACAGTTGATCAGAAGTAAAAAACTTTCTAGCTTTCCACAGAAAACCTAGCCTCTGGCTTGCTGACTTTGCGATGTTAGCAACATGGTCATGCCAAGACCTATTATTAGACTCCCAAAATCAAGATGGAGGGACTGTTTATTGTTGCTGAACAAACATACGCAGATTGTCTGAGTAACCTGCTTGGTGATAATGTAGAGAAACTGCTTTTCTTAGCGTACAATATAAGACTTTTTAATTACGAATACTGAAATTGATTACAAATCTAGTAATAATAATAAGTTTACTACAAAAGTAAGTCATTAACATGTTTATATTTTTACGGCTGAAAATCCTGTTTCGGTCGGACATTAGTTTTTGGAAAACATATATTTACCACATAAGTAAATCATTAAGCTTAGCATCCTGATGCGGCTTTTCTGAGTGGCCGGTTACTAATTAGTGATATGGTAATTTTTTACCAGAAAAATGGAAAATATGTTACCTTTTGCTAGAGATTAGACAGTTACGCTTAGTTTCGGGTGAGAGATTAAACCCTAGACCGCTTCCTCTCAAATACGGCACTGCTTTCATTCAATAAAATCGATTCTTATACCTACTCTAAAAATTTTAGAGGTAACGCACAAAAAACTGGAAAATTCTGTCATTTTCACACCTCACTTTTAATTACTTTATTATTCTATAAACTGTTTACATGGTGAACAGGGCTTTTTAATAGAGACAGTATTTGCTATCTCGCAAACGGATGAGTTGCAAGGTTGGTTGAACATGAAAAAGTTGTGGATTTGAAGTTGATTAAAATGACGTCAAAAAATTTAAAATATTCCGATTTGTTTCCGAAATACACGACAAAATTCAAATTTTACTGCCTAACCTCAATCCGCCTCTACGAGATGAACAAATCGGTAAAAAGAAAATAATTACACAAACAATGATAAACTTGATATATAAATGTTACATACTAAGCAATACATTCAATTTAACTAAATTGTTGTTTACATATTCCAACAATTTTTAAAATAAGTACAGTGTATATAAACGGTAATATTTATTGAATATAAAGTTTTCTTGCAGAATCTCAAAATTTACCAAAAATTTTTCAAATTGTACTTTTTGATAAGTGGAAGAATAAATAATTAAGTTTATATTATGTCAAGGGAAATTTAATGATCTACGATTTGTTTTTTTAAAGACCTTACTATAAAATGAAAGGCTGAGGTACTACAGACAAAAGATTAGCGTAAAAAATTAGGTAAAATGATTTTTTCAAAAATTTGCGATATTCGCGGGCTGATATATCTAAAACTGTTGAAAATAATGAAAAAACTAATACAAACAAACTTGTAGAAAATTTAATTAACTTTAACTTTGCTGGGAAAACTTTTATCTATAAAACCTGCCATTTTTAATTTAAAAAGGAAAATGCGAAAAAAGTGACCTTCTCAAGACCCCCTACGCTCAGCTCTCCTCTCAGATTCTGAAAATTTTAGTATGTTTACCTCCTAACCACTCTTAACACAGTACTAAAGTCAATTTTTCTCTTTTAAATTTTTCTTTCTACAACCCATTTATTGATTGGACTAATAATGTTGTTTCATTACTCTGATAAAGTATTTAAAAAAATTTCACATTTATTTATTACTCTTTTGGTTGTATGTTCTTTAGACCACTTATAATATTTTTAATAGATTTATTTTTGTATACATAAGGATAATACTTAAACATTTTTGTAACAAAAATTTAAAAGTCAGAGGTTTACTTTGCTTCTCTACTCCTAGAAGTAAACAGATCAAGACACAGTTTACTATAAATTAAATTATTTGTTTTAAAAGTAATTAAAAATACTTACTACAAGTGTAAATTCCAATATTGTACGAAATATTTTTATTCGTTAATATTAAAAGGAAAGGTTATTGTCGGGCGGGGGCAAGCAACGAGGATGAGAAGTTGGGAGTGGGACTGACCTGCTGCCTCAACCTCCTGGAGATGTCACCGTGCGTCTCGCTGGTGATGTTGCCGCTCGCTACGATGTGATGTTGAGTTCCTTCGATAGCTCGGGTCGCTGGTTCGAATGCTTCTACCTGCTGTAAGGTTGCCTGGGGTTCTTTCTGTGGTTTATCATCGTGGTTTTGTTTTTAATTAAATAAAACAACACAATTGTCATCTATTTTATATTAAAATTAATACATGAAGGCATTTTGTCTCACACCGAAAACATGATTTTTACAATTTCATGCCTTTTGTATCCTTAGAAAGTTGCCACTGGTTGTCGACTTGATTGAATTTAATCCATTATCGGATTACATTGATACTGTTTTTAACTGCAGTTAGATAACTTGAATAAAATAAAATAATGTACTTACTAAGTACATTTCAACACGTGGAGTTCGACCGAGATGTGGTTCGCTCGGCAGTCGGAAGGGAAGAGAGAAAATGGAAGGGTCAATAGCGGCTTCACCCTTCTTTTTGCGCTCAAGTCCGTGCTTTTTATTGGTCAAAAACGTAACCGTCTTTTTGCACACGACACGATGTTTATAGTCGTTTACTAATTGCACGTGATCGGCAGCTGATCGTGTGGTCGGCGTCAGGGCCGTACTTATTGGGTTAAATCAAGTAATTTCTCAGAGAAAAATTGTACTGTTGAAAGTGCGAATTTTCAACAGTTATCGTTTTTGAGATTTCAGATTTATTGGTATCGTTCAGGTAGCGAGCTTTACACGCCAAGCAAACGGACTTAAACGATTTTTTTGATGTCTATTTATGTGTATGATTTGCATGTGTCAGGATAAAAGAGCTTACACGGACTGGTTTAACATTGAAAAAGGTGTGAGCCAGGAATGTGTGGCTTTGCCATGGCTGTTTAACTTATACATAGACGATTGTTTAAAATATTTGAAAGAGAGTGCGTATGGATTAAAAATAAATGATTTGATCGTCAAATGCCTTCTTTACGCCGGTGATCAAATCATATTAGCGTCATCTGAAGAGGAGTTGCAGGCGATAGTTAATGTTATGCATGATGCCCTGAAAATCAAATGGATGAAAATAAATGTAAGCAAAACGAAAGTAATGGTTTTAAAAAAAAAGAAAGCATGACAAACTGTGAGGTTCTGATTAAAGGAGAAAGAGTGAAACAAGTGAATAGGTTAGCGTACATTCTTGTGTTCAAAGTTTACGACAGATGGAAAGTGTGAAAGTGACATTTAGCGAAACTTGTTGGTAGGACAACAAATGAATGGAGCACTACATAACTTTATGAACAACCAGAAAGTGTCAAAAAATACACGTCTGGCTGTGCATGGAGAAGTGTTGGTTTTTACACTTATGTATGGTATGATATGTTGGGTTTAGCAAAAGAAGAATGAAAATGAAGTAAATGCTGCGGAAATGAGTAGTCTGAAAAGTATAGCTGGAGTGACTCGGTTAAATAAAGTGAAAAATAGTGAGATAAGGGAACGCTGTGGTGTAAAAGAAATGTGGTTATAAAGATAGATAAAGGAATGCTTAGATGATTTGGGCACGTAGAAAGGATGGGTGAAGGAAGATTGACGAACCAAATTTATAGGGCGAGTGTGAATGGACAAGTCGGTAGAGCTGAACCTCGGCGAACATATCTCGATCAGATTAAATTGTTTTAAAGAAAGGCCATGTCAAGAGTACCAACAACCGACGAGCATGTATGAAAGCGCTGAAAAAGTAAAGGAAGCGAAAGATGTGTGTAAGAACCGTAGCAAGTGAAAGGAAGTGGTCTCTACCTACCCCTACGGGAAAAAGGCGTGACTATATGGATGTAATTTATTGGTAAGTTTTTTATGATTTACGAATGAAACGTCGAGAAAACCGTAAATGTGATAAATTGTTCAATTTAATATTAAAATCTATTTAACATTTTTAAAAAAAGGCTGTCCCAATTAAAAACAAAAATGTTAATGATGGCTCTGAAAAGTCAAAACTTCGGATTTTAAATTTAAAAACGGTATTTTATATCAAAGGTAGTATACAACAACAAATTTAAATGACGTTTCCTATGGCAAAACATGATTTTTGAAAAATTCGGATTTTGTCGAGTGTCTCCGAAACTAAGCGGAATATTTTAAATTTTGTGTCAATTTAATACTAAATTTATATATTATTAATTTAAATAATAAATTAATAAAAAAGTATCTATTTAATTATTAATAAAAAAAGTATCTATTTTTTTTATTTACTAGCTTACAAACACACTCCATTTTGATTGAAAATTTTATGTAAATAAATTATTAAAAATCATTATTTAGCTCCTTTAAGTAGCAAAACATTAATTAGATTTGTATTGTGTTACACTAGTTGCACTATAGGTACATTCTTTTACATACAATGCTTTCATTTCAAAACTAGCCAGTCCAAATAACTTTTGATTTTACATAAATGTAAGAAAAACAAAAAAAAAGTTGAATTTAAAATCAAGGTTTAAAAATGTTATTCTGCTGTTTCCAAGTGGCTCTCCTTTAACATCTTCCACCCCTTCTTTAAAATGTCAAATAGCAACCCCAACCTTGTGATACATCAAAAAAATGTAAATTAGCTATTTAAGCAACAATTTATTTTGCTGACGACAACAAATTTTGTAAAATAACATGAGACCATAACAAAAACCGACTACGCCATTGTTGGATAGGTAGATGTCTAATTAGGGATCAATTAACTTACTTATGAATACATGTCACCCGAAGGGCAGAAATCTATAATTTATCAGATAGCCAAGCAGCACTAAAAGCTCTAAAGTCATACACTTGTGAGTCTAAGCTGACTTGGGACTGTAAACAGTCCCTGAGACAACTGGCAGCAAACAATCAGGTTACTTTGATGTGGGTTCCAGGTCACAAGGGAAGAAGCAGGCAGATTTCCTTGCCAAAAAAGGGGCAAATACAAAATTTTCCGGCCCAGAACCCTTCTGTGGACTTTCCAAAGCCCACTTGAAAGAAGAGGTTCGACGTTGGGAAACAGATGAAATGAAATCTCACTGGCATAAAGTGCCAGGACAAAGGCAAGCGAAAAGGATAGTAAGTCTTTTGCCAAGGAAAGCTAAACAGGAATTGAAACTGGTGACGGGACTCCTCACTGGATACTGCCCTCTAAGGTACCACTTAAAAAAGATGGGCAAAACAGAGAGTGATAGTTGCCGCTACTGCGAGAACTTTGCTGAAACTGCAGAACATTTGCTTTGCGAATGACCAGCGCTTTCCTACAAGAGGCTCAAATTTTTGGAAGGGGCCTTCCTAAAGCCCTTCGACGTCAGAAACTTAGCCCCCAGGAAACTGATAAACTTTACTCGAAGTCTCGGAATCCTGGGCCTCGAATAGTTTAAGGGTTATGCACAAAAGATCTGATAGGTCCAAGTGCTTGAGAGGCAGCATAGCCTTTATAACCCACCCCACAATCTACAATCTACATGTCACCTTTCTTGACATTTTTTGTCATTTTGTTTCTTTGTTTTTAAAACATTAATAGTATATTAAGTTAGTTATTCGTGACGTTAAATTAGCTTTTGTTTGTAGCTGTAGTATCTTGATGTATTTTAAAATGGTTTATTCTCTGCAAGAACATAGAGAAATAATATTTATTTATGGTCATCAAAAAAAGTGCGCTCGATTAACAGCTTTAGTTTTTAATGAAAGGCATCCTGATGGACATAATGGTCACCAGACCGTCATAGAGTTAGTACGGAAATTTGAAAAAACTGGATCCGTTTGTAATAAAAAAAAAATAATCCCAGAGTTCTCGACGAATCTGCACAAATTAAAGTACTGAGTCATTTTGTTATAGATCCTACCTATTTCATTTTAAAGATATCAAAACTTAAAAATATTTTTGTTGGTTCCATACACAAAGTGTAAAATTACATAAGTTTTTTCCTTACAAAATACAAATTCATCATCAGCTTAGTGAAGACGACAATGACCGTAGAATTGAATTTTGTAGCGGTACACCGCTTAATACGGGTTTCTCAGCTGAAAAACAATTTCCTACTTTCACACAGAATTTTCTGTTTGTTAAGAATGAGTCAATCCACTCAAGTAGATTACCTCGTATACCAAGATGTTCCAATTTATACAGTAGTCTTCGTTTTGTCAGTCGGTCGAACGGTTTCGCAAAATATAGGTGAATAATGTCCGTAGGTTAGGTTTGTCTAAAGATTTTGTCCATTCATTAACGCACCAAAGTAGATTCGTCATTGTTGAACGTCCTTTTACAAAACCATGTTGTTGTTCAGGTATTATTTCTTCGAGCAGAAGAAATTCACTGACATATTCTGAAATTATGGATTCCATAACCTTACAGATGATAGGTGTAAGGCTAATGGGGCGGTAGTTATTGGGGTCAAGTTTATTGCCTTTCTTATGGTGGTTACCGAGGCTGTTTTCCAGATAGGGAGTAATGTGTGTATTAAAAGACAAGGATATTAATATAGACAAAGGATGAGCGAGAGCATTACAACATCTTTTTAGAAATAGAGGAGAGATTAGATCGAGACCAGGAGAAGAGTTGTTTTTTAATTTATGAAGGTGACATTTGACAGTTTCAGGAGTAAAATGAAGTTGCTTTAAGGATGAAAATACTCTTTTGGGCAGAATATCGGGTAAATTATTTTTGATGTTTTTAGTAGGAAACTCTTCATATATTTTTCGGGCTTCCTTTATCGACTTTTTTAAAACTTTGGCAATATTTTTGTGAATTTCAAAATCAGCTTGATTGACCGTGCGCTTGTACTTCCGCCACAATTTGCTTTTATATCTTATCAAGGAAATTATTTCTTCATTTATCCACGGTTTTACTTTGTTTTTGTACATCACTTTCCTGGTAGAGTACTTGTTTTTAAGAGCCGCAACAGTACTTGTAAATTTGTCCCATACTGCAGCAGGATCCCCTGAGACACCTTAATTCTGTACCCAATCAATACTAGCTAGGTGGCGGTTTAGGTTATCAAAATCAGTTATTTTAAAAGTTGTAGCATTATTGTTCTTAGATGGTAGGTCAAAATTAAATTGTATTTGGCTTGTATTAACTGCATGATCAGAAATACCTATTGGTGAGCCTATCACGGGCTCAGTTAGTAATTGTTCATCATTTGTAAATAATTAATCTAGGATAGATGGTATATTATTGATTCTAAAACGTGTTGGTTTAATTATAAGCTGATTAAGATTAGAATTTATGAACCGGTTTTTAGAATTTACGCCAACACCAGGTGCCACAGTAATTGGCCAAGAAATTTCTCGAAAATTAAAGTCGCCAATGATGACATTTTCGAGAGTAAATAAGTACTGAAATTTTTCGATGAGTATAATGTCATCAGCTACTGCAGAATCTCCAGATCGATAAACACAAACTATGTGGAGTACAAACAAGTTTGAAGAAATTTTTTAACCCAATAGTTCCATATTATTGACAGAGGCGTCAAGAGGATTAACAGCAAAATGTTTTTTTATATCTGAAGACAAGTAAATACATACACTCCCTCCACGACGATTCTGTCGATCACATCAATATAGAGAGTAATCTGCGATATCATACATTGAATCAGGATCTTTTGATGTTAACCAAGTTACAGAGATAAGAATAATTTTAGGTTTCAAGTCTTGTGTAACACACAACAATTCATTAAATTAAGAATTAAGAGTAGCCAGGTTCGTGTATAAAAGTAGCCGATCGTAAAATGGCTGATTTGCATTTTTCTTGGGTTTTCATTTGATGTATCACAAGGTAAGGTTGCTATGTGACTTTTTAAAGAAGGGATGGGGAATGTTAAAGAGGTGCCACTTGGAAACAGCAGAATAACATTTGGTTTAAAATTAGACGTGTTTTTTATTTTTCTTACATTTACGCAAAATCAAAAGTTATTTGCTCTGGCTGGTTTTGAAATGAAAGCACTGTATAATATGCATGAAGGATATCTTAAAATCAGTTACATAAACCTTGTAGTCATTCAAATTCTCTTTGATTGCGACCCATGTCTGAAACATTTATTAACTAAGTGTCACCGATTACCCTTCCTTTAGTTGTCAACTGTCTAAATGCCTGAATTTATTATGTCTCAACATTTGATGGTATAATTAAGTTATATATATTAATATTAATTTTCATTGCATCCAAAATTGTAATATTATTCTTTGTCTGCTGGTTCAGCATCTAAATCTCATTTTGGTGGGTCCTTAATTCGCCAGCAGCTTGGATTTTTTCACTAACCTTACACAATAATTGATGGTCTTAGTGCTATCGAATTTGTACATTCCTTAATGTAGTCGTAAAATTACTTCATCACTCTTCCAGGTTTACTGAACAATTCATTTTGAAGTAATTTAGACAAGGACAGTGAGAACTAGTAAAAATAAGAAATTTAACCTATTAAAACAGTAGATTTAACATTGTCCTTACGTCAAATTTTTAAAAGATTATCCTTATATTTTCTTTGGAGTTTAATTTAAAATGGTACAAACAAATATATCTACTCGTATGTTTTATTTTGGAGGCGATACATTTTACACAAAAATAATTACACTGACCGTCAAAAAAACCCGGCCACCAAAAATTTGACACAAAGTGGCTATGTCTTGAACCACTTATTTGATTTTGATGATTTTTTTTTGTAAACTGTTCTTCTGAAGCAATGCTGTGATTAAAAATTTGATGCAGAGTTAAATTTTAAAGTATACGGAGTGCATAAATGTGAAGATGTTTTTTACCCGAAATTTGAAACATCCCATAAAATGCAGCAACTACAACACGGAGTATCAACTGACAAAATGTAACCTCATTCTTTATGAACGTTGTAGCTAGATTATAAATAAACAAAGTTTTAATAACAAAATACAGAGGGAACTGAGAAAGAATACAGTTTTAATTATTTAATTTTTTCAAAATAATTTCATTCACATGTCTCCATCCTCCGAAACCAATCCTTAAACCACATCTGCCACGTCTCGCTAGGCAGTATGGCGCACTTGTTGTCCAAGCTCTCAAAAGGTCCTTATCACTGAAAAACCGTCTCCCTTTCAGCTTTATTTTCACATGGGGGAACAGTGTAAAGTCGTCATGAAAGACCTGAACTTTTTTTTGCGATTTGGTCAACACATCTTAATAGTAGTCTCGTCACATGTCACGATGTTGATCACGTACCGAGATTGTCCCTTATCAAACATTTTTAGCGTTTCCCGGCACCATTTCACACATTGTGTCATCCGGTCTTTTATTTCCAGAGAATTAATTGTACAATACTTGCAACCCCCTAACCTTGTGATTTTAAATATTTTCCTATTGGTTGCAAGCATTTACTTTTAAACGTTAGTAATTGCATAATTTCTTTTTAAGGTATTTATGGTGTTTAAAAACAAGGATCGCATTGATGAGAGTTCCATGGTATCGAAAAACCCCTCATCAAAGTTTATCAGCAAGAGCAGATCCGATCAGCCGCAATACAGTACCAATTCCTCCACAGGGGGCGGTGGACTGGAGTTTACTTACTCCAAATACAATGAACAAGATGTTCAAGATGAATTTCTGAGATTATACACGCAACTCGAAATCTTACGAGAGAGAAACATGAGAATGGGTAACAGACATTTAGCATCAAAAATAAACGCAATGCAAGACGCAGCCAGGACGCACGACAGTTCGAATCTAAAACAGATCAAATCTGTCGAAAGCTTCGGTATGTATTTTTTTTATGCACAACTTCATTTATTTCGCACCATTAAATTTTACATGTTGTATCTATTAGATCCAAATGAAATGAAATTAACAATCCTACATTGTTTAAATTTCATTACCCAATCATAACATTTGGTATGAAAAATCATAGTTATTAATATTTTCGTTAAATGTGTAATAAGTAGCATCAATATTTTGGCATCTAGTTATTTTATTAAAATTTAAGAAATTAAGAAAATAAAGATATCTGGAATTTAAATGTCATGATAAAAATAAAACAAAAATATAATCAAGATTCCTTTACAAGTTTCTGGTATAGTTGATATACTAAATGTATCTTCCTCCTTACTACTCCTAAAGAAGCCCAGCATAATTTGGACGAAACGTTGTTTTTTTTAATGAAAATAGTCGCAAAAAGAGTAGACCTATCGTGTGGGCCGCGGACGGCCCGCACTGCGACTATTAGAAGGGGGAGTAGGGATTATAAAAAGGAGATGATTGTGGACCCGCTTTTTAAAAAGTTGCAGATCATAGTTCTCTGGAAAAACTGATTTTGGAAGCTTGTTTCATTCCGTAGCAGCCCTGTAAAAAAAAGGTTCTTGATGGAGATTGGTCTTTGTAGTGTCAATCTTGAGAGTAAACGGGTGAGACTGATCAGCGTGCCGAGTTCTTCGGCCGAATGTGGCCAGTGGTGGTTTAAGAGTTTTTATTTCTCTGGAGCATCTGCCATGGAAACATTTGTAGAGTAATATCTGGTCTGCAACTCTTTTTCTATGTTCTAGTGGGCGAAAGGTATCAGTGAGAGTTGAGCTGTTTATCAACTGAATGGCCCTTTTTTGAATGGAATCTAGAAGACGAAGAGAATGTCTTGATGCTGAACCCCATATGTGCGAGCAATACTCTAGTAGAGGTCGGATTTGAGCCTTGTACGTCGTCAGCGGTTGATCAGGAGTAAAGAAACTTTCTAGATTTTCACAGAAAACCTAACCTCTGGCTTGCTGACTTTGTGATGTTAGCTATATGGTCATGCCAAGACATAATATTAGACACCGTGACTCCCAAAATCGAGATAGAGGGACTTGATTCAAGAGTATTTCCGGACATTGTAATGGAATGATTTGAGGAATTCATTTTCTTGAAAAACGTGGCGCTTTGTGTTTGCTGGGCGTTGAACTGAACAAGATTGTTGGTTCCCCACTCGACGATTGCTTTAAGATCTCTATTGATGGAGTCAACCTGTTCCTGTCTGAGTCTATTTGTATCATTCATCGAAAGTGATAGATAGGATGTAAATGCTGAGACAAGTGTGCTGTCGTCTGCGAAACTGTAAATGGGGTTCATGGTGGTTTTTAAGTGGTCGTTGATGTGTAAAAGAAATAGGGTGGGGACAGGATGGAACCCTGGGGGACCCCGGCATTGGTTTTTAACGCATCAGAAAAAATATTGTTAATTGCCACATGCAAGGAGCGATCTTGCATGAAGCTCATGAGCCATTGGCACAATTTGGCACAATATCCAAGGCTATTGCACGGGATTTACCAACTTGTTACGATAAAGACGTCCCTTTTTTTTTATCTGGCCGAGGCGGTATCGTCCACACAAGGCGCTTACCTATTTCTTTGCGTCACCAAAAACACCCTCATCTAGCAAATAATTTATGGCCACGGCGCGATTAAAAGCGTCCGACCATTCTGGAAAGGTCCAGAAATTGCTAGTCAATGTCGAAAAAAACGAATGAGAATTCTCGCTCTTTCCGTAATAATTTGTAGGTATATAAAAAGACAGCGGTTGCGGAAGTTTTTAAGTAATTATTAAGTGTTATTTAGAGATTGTATAGAGATTGTAATTGTCTAAGTGATTATAAAGTAAGAAATTGTATAGAAATATTAGAATAAATTGTTTAATTATTGTACGGAGTGTATAAAATAATCGAACCCAAGAGTAAACAACGTTGCAATATGCAATTTTTTGTTTCATTCTCTTATGGTACGCTCCCAACACGAATATCTTTGTTATATGAGTAGGTACTAATAATTATGATTGTCAAGCATTCGTTCTAATGAGACACCAACAAAGTCTGTGTGTGTTATTTCAATCTAACAATACTTTACTTTAAAACTGTATTTTACTTAAACATTTATAATGTAACGATAACTGAATCCTGATTGACATAATCAAGGGACCAATATTTACTTAAACGTTGTTACTAACTTTAACCCATTATGACAAAACCCTTTTACAAACAAAAGCTAGATCTTACACATAATCTTTATATTTGCTGGGCAATTTTTTCTCATGCTTAACTTTACCAAAGGTATTATACAGAGTTAAACGGGGGAATATGGCAACACAAATTTCAAAGGCTTACATTTTAACAAGTAACCGACCCAGCCGCAGGAAGAATGTGGCATCTTAGAGCTCGTATATATCGATATGTGACGTAAAATGCTCGTTTCCGTATTCCCTCTGACAAATATATTACAAGCAAAAATGTCGAATAATACACTATTGCCATATTACCCGTATCCATGGGTAGCATTGGGTAATATGGCAACATCAATTTATGATTTATAAATTGAAAATAACTATGTTTTCAAAAAATGTATTTCTTAATCTTTTTTCTTTGTCTTTATTTCTTCATTTTTTCTTTCTTCAATGCTTTTTTCTTTCCTGATTCCTTTTTTGTCATCAAAGTTCTAACCGGAACTTTATAAATTTGACTTATTACCCTCTACCATTAAGGATATCCCTAACGGCATTTTGAGGGACTTCCTTTGACCACTGCCCTCTTAAATTTTTTTGGACGTGGCATTTTATTAATCTGAAATAAAAAAAAATTCTATAAAGTATTCGTCCATTACGTCGAGAAAAACATGGGTAATATGCCGCACCACTATTTTATGAGGCATTTTACCCCAAAGTACTAGAGAATAATTGCAATAAAAATCATAAAGCCCCTGTAAACGTAGTAAACGCTTTATATGGCAAAAGTTAGGTTAGAAGCCTTATTTTTCCCAATACTGATATTTAAATCTGATCATTGATACTTGATTTAATAAACTCTTACCAAATTCAGTTTGAAAAAAATTCTGAGGTTTACTTACCGGTTTTATGGCATCATTCACAAAATTTCATCAAAAAAACAACTAAATGCGTGCGACAGCGTCAACCTTCTGTACTAGCCAGAAGCGGAGTGAGGCGTATTACCCGACGCATATTTTCCTGTTTTACTCTATACTCTGACTATGTCCCCTTTTCACCATAGATGATTCTTGGATCACTATCTATATCACTTCTTGAATCTAACAAACAATAGCTATGTTCTACATGGTAAGATAACAATTTCTTCTTAAAGTTTGACCCTTATCTGTTTGCATTACATAAGATTTTGGTTTTGTTAATTTGAAAATTACCTGAACAGGTTGTGATTGTTTATTTTCTCTATGCACTACTCTATTCCGTTTTAATGCTAAAAGCCTTAATGAGTTAAAGGTCCAAAAAAAAAATAGTAAAGATCCTACGCAAATTCCAAAAAAATTGCCCCTCCAAGTGTGTTCGCAATAATTTAGATTTACTTTTTTTGCTAAGGTGGAGAAAATCCTTTATGGATTGGTGCATGACCAGTCAGGAGTCCCGTAGTGATTCTTAGCTGATTTCTGTTCATCGCTAGGTTAGGTTAGGTTAAAACAGCGGTTCGGAGGAAACCCACTTAGGCCTTTTGGCCCGTTGTGATACCGTGATGGACGGCGGTGCCTTCCCCTTTTACTGTGAGAACCAGTTGGAACTTTTAATTAAAAGTGTAAGGTCCTTGATGCTAACTGAGCTGAGATCAGTTAAATCATCAAAGTTTGGTTGCCCTAGTATATAAAGCCGTTTTCTGCCTAGGGCAGGGCAGTGGCAGAGAACATGTACCATTGTTTCCTCCTGCATGGGGTCCACCTGCCCAGTGTCCTGTTATCTGTTTAGATGATGTGCAGGAGCCGGCAATTTGCAATCGGTACTGCTTGCTGAGATGAGACAGATACAGCTGAGAGGGTGGTGCCCTCTCTTGCTAGCTTGTCCGCCTTTCAGTTGCTTGGTATGTCTCTGTGTCCAGGTACCCAGACAATGTGAACTCTAAACTTAGTTTCTAGCTCATTCAGGGCGGCACGGCATTGCACCGCTGCCCTAGAGGTCAAGTAGACTGAGTTCAGTGATTTGATAGCAGCCTGGCTGTCGCAAAGACTAGTTATCTTGCTGAACTTTTGTTCATTGCGGAGTATCCAGACAGTTGCCTCGGTAATAGCTCTCATTTCAGCTTGATACACACTACAGTGATCAGGCAAACGAAACGACATGCTAAGTGAGGGGCTTCTGAGAAGATACCGCAACCTACTCTTCCCTCTAGTTTAGAGCCATCCGTATAAAATACTGCGCCCTGAGGTTTCACTAGATTATCGGCCCAATCTTCTCTGAATGAAATTTCCAGGGATAAGTCGCCTTCGAAAATAGGGGTAGGTTTAGTGTCATCAGGTCGTATTCTCTAAGTAGTCTAAAGAGACCATAGTGCGTTTTGGTCCATGGTGTCACAGCATTGAGTCTGAGAGCCGCACTAGCTGCGCATTCTTTCCCAAACAGATCTACTGATATTAAATGTTCGTTTCAAGGGCTTTTGTTGGGGTGGTCCGTAGACAGCCTGTGATTAGCAGACATGCCAATCTCTGGACTTTTCCTACCTTTGTATGGTTGACTCCCTTCTCTAATGCTGGCCACCATACTAACGATCCATACATTAGAATTGGTCTTATGTAACCCCCCCCCCATTGTCTGCCGATGGCCCTCCTGTAAGTATAGGTCGCCACAGTAGCTTTGCTAGGCACAGGTACCAAGCTCGCTCCGAGAGGTTTATAGTTTGTCCTCCAATTTCTGGAAGGGGAAAGACGGGAATTTTGTTTCTTCTTGTTCATCGCTAACAGGTCTGCTGTTTTTTTGTGACAAGGTCCTTTGAAGTATTCTTTTTCGTGTTTGTTTCCTGTGATGTTTTCCCTGTAGTTTTTGTGTTTTTTCCCAATCCAATCTTTTACAGACACTCTTACTGTACACTTCGGTAACCCTAGCATCTGCCCTTGGTTTGGGGGAGTTTGTTTTCGAACCTCTTCTTGCAAGTTCGTCTGCTTTCTCATTACCTGCAATTCTCTGGTGTCCTGGAGCCCATATCAATTTATCGTGAATACGGTTTGCGAGCGTTTTCAGATCATCTTTGCAGTCCCATACCAGTTTGGGCGTCATTTCCTTGCTGTACAATACCTTAAGTGCCGCTTAATTTTCTTACTTATGCCTTTTATTCATATTAATTTTTAAAAATTTAAATAAAATGAGATGTTTAACAAAAATTCATTAAAACTAGGAGAATTAGAAGGAGTTTGCAGAATACATTAATAGTGATTATCACTACTCTTATTGTCCTTTATGACCAATTTAAATGATATTTTTGAAAAAAACTTGCACTTACTTCTCTCAGACCGTCATTTAGACTCATCCGATTACAAGCTTATTGTGAAATATTAATCCTGTACCCAAATTTACCACACAAGATAATTATCTACCTTTATTAAATCGTCACTATGGCCAAAAAACAGTAGTACGAATAGAAGACATGACATCAAAGGAAATAGAAATAAAATTTAATCTGTACTCGGAGGACATAGAAAATAGGGAACTTGATGATCAGGACATGGCATTAAAATTAATGGCATGACTATAAATAATCTCAGGTACGCTGACGATACAGTTATTTTAGCTCGAACACACGAAGACCTACTGACGCTAATTAACAGAATGGTCACAGTAAGCAAAGAATATGGACTATTACTAAACATAAGCAAAACAAAATATATGCTGCTAACAAAAACAACTCAAGACAATCGTAAGATATATGTGAAGAACCAGCCTATTGAAAGAGTAAGACAATACAAATACCTAGGCATAATTATCAATGACAGCTCCCAAGAAATACGAGTCAGAATAGAACAGGCGAGAAGCACCTTTACAAGAATGAAGAGGCTTTTCTTCTGCCGAGATTTAAACCTTGATTTAAAAATACGACTGATGAGATGCTATGTGCTGTCTATACTATACTATGGGATGAAGGCCACGACACTGAAGGTAACCGACATGAGAAGACTGGAGGCATTTAAGATGTGGATATACCGGAGAATATTGAGGATCTCAAGGGTAGAGAGAATTACCAACGTGGAAGTGATAAGACGTATGCATAAGGAGAGAGAAGTGATTCCGACAATTAAGAGAAGAAAACTGCTGTACATGGGACATGTCATGAGGGAGGGAAAATATCAAATGCTACAAATAATTATGCAGGTGGAAATCCCAGGCAAGAAATCTATAAAAAGAACACGAAATTCATGGCTGAAGAACCTTAGGGATTGGTTTGGATGCAGTAATAATAGACTATTTAGAGCTGCGGTCTCAAAAATAAGAATTGCTATGATGATTGCCAACCTTCGAAGCGGAGACGGCACCTAGAGAAGAGAATTAAATCAGTAGTTAATTTAACTTTTTTATTGGCTATTTAAAGTTTTACGGTACTATAAAAATTTGTTTTGAATGAAAATATTGTTTCACGTATGAAAGGTAAAGCCAACTTTATTAGGTAAACACTGTTCTGAATATATTTTAGTAACACATTTATCTACAAAAGTACGAAAAGACAACAAAACTTACAATCAATACTATCACAGAGGAGTTTTAACAAATTTAAACGACTTACTTCAACATGTAACATTAAATAACATCGCCAAAACTACCCAACTTAAAACCCCCTTTTTTAAATCAACTGCCCGTTATACATTTTGCACTGGTATAAACGACCCTTACTATGAATATTTATCACACTTCAGAATTAACTTTCTTGATGACGCCCTTCAAAAGTCTATTTGCTTAAAATAACTACAAGGGTCAACAACAATACGTGAACCTTTTTGAAAATTCAATGACATAATAAACAGGTTATTACAAAACAAAAACCTAATTTATCAAATCAAACCCATTTCAATTCCACTTACAATAAACTAAACACAAATGTTTACCCCCTACAGAATAATCTACAAACTAATGCTCCAATATTTTGACGAAATAATTTAGAAACTAATGTTCCAATATTCTCACAAAATAATTTGCCACCAACCATGACCACGCGGAATAATATTCAGCCCATACTTCTAGTTTTGGAAACAACCGATGATTTCATAAATCTCTTCTATACAGGAACTAAATCTTGTGAGTGGCATACAAACAAATTATACCAGAAATAAACCCATAGGTATTTCTACTAGAAGAATGCACAATTTTAATAAACACTTCCACTGGCAAAAGCTCCGAAATAAAAAAAGAAAATCCTTAATTTGTTGATGAAACTGAGAATTTTGAGGAACAACATTTTCAGGACATTTTTTTGAAGATCAACCACCCTCTTAATAAACCTAAATATTATACGAAATTTTTCTTAATTTCCATACTTTATTATGCCTGTAATAGGACTAAACGTTCTAATTGGCTTAGCAAGATCAGATACTGTTATATCCCCCAAGGCAGCAACCTTTTTTAAACAATCTCATCAATACAAAAAAACCGTTTACGTTAACATCCATTAAAATGGCTTAAAAATACTTTTTTGATATTAAAACTCCACAATTTAAAAAATACTGTATTCTGGAACCGATTGACGCCCTAATTGCCGATTGGAAAAAATATTTTGAAATTTTGCTTGGTAATTTCGATTTAAAACGCTTTCAAACCATAATATACTCGTACTATCAAAGCAAAATATTAACTTTTAAAGTTTTTAAAATTTTAATTCCATTTTACACACTACACAATAAAATGTCACCAAATTAATCAGTGGAGAACTTTTACTCCTGATAATAAAAATAAATAACATATTACAGTAAAACCTCGTTACAACGGACTAATTGGGGGGATGAGATGTCCGTAAAAGCCAAAAGTTCGTTATATAATAATAGGTTTCAAATAAATCAAAAAACTTTTTTTAAAAAATACACTGTATGTATTTAGATACAGAGTGGACCAAAAGTCTGGAAACGAATAATTATCTCGTAAATTGCTAGTACGAATTGTACAAAATTTGGGATAAGCCCATTTTCAGATACGGAGATTCCAGACATTTGCAATGTTGTCAGATTTGGCGTTTCTCTGATATTAGTCACTTTGGTTTTTTAAATAAATTACCCTGTATATTCAGTCATTATTAAAATTTCATCTTCAATACGAGTTCATCCATATGTAACACTTATGATTTTATGTACTCTAAAAGGTCAAGTTCTAAACAATCATGGAGAAATGTGGTAAACGCATTCTAACATCGATTAAGGTACTGTTAATTTACAAATGGAGCACACTTTGAACATTAGATTAAGTAATCATTATGTTAAAAATGTTGTAATCTTTTAATTGTTACGTTTTAATGTAGTTGAAAATTGTTTGTATGCACCACATCTGCATATTACCCGAGGCTTTATAGAGAAGCGATTGAAATACATAAACACCAACTTTAATAAATCTGAAGAAACACTTAAAGTTAATAGAACATAATAGACCAAATTCTGAACAGCCCTATATTTATTGTTAATTTTTAAACTGTCACACAATATTTTAAAAAAAAAGTAAAGTTTGTAGCCACATGAAAATGGTGTATTTTATAAGCTCTTCAGTTATTTTAAAATACTGCACACAAATATAACATAATATTGTCTATTAAGAAAATGTACACCCGTAAATTTTCTTGACAATGTATACATTTTATGAGTCACTTCAATCTCCTTTATATTCATTCTCCTTTTTATAATAAAACTTACGATTTGAACAAGATCTCTCGCCAAACTATAAAAATAAGTAATCAAGTTTGTATAACTTCACTAATTTAATCTATTTTTTCCTTAATCATTTTTATTGATAAAAACAGTATTACAAAATAGTGCAATAAAATGTTATGTTTTAATGTATCAATAACTTGAATTAACAATTCAGCAGAAAACTATATGCCAAGACGTTTAAAACATTTTAGCTACACATATGTTCAGATATGTGAGGTTAAACTTGGGCTTAATAAACTTTCAATTTAAACGTTTTAGGAATATTGTATTCAGCGAAACTTTAATAAAGTTTGCTAGAAACCTTTGCTTCTGAATTGATTACATTAAAGCACGTAGAAAAGTTCATCCTTACAGAATTAGTTACATTGAATTGTTAACGCAAAATTAAGCCCACTTTTAGTTACTTCCACTTTAATTTAAAATGATTGCCCGAGATTCTTTTTAAATTGTGCGAGACAAGTTAATTTAAAATAATCAAATATTTGTTTTACACAAATTCGATGGTTGATATGTTATAAAAATTAGCTATAAGTTAATTTTACAAAATAAAAGTCTTTGAAATAAAACTATTTTAAATTTAACATACATACATACATATAGTAACGCCTTTTTCCCATAGGGGTAGGCAGAGACCACTTCCTTCCACTTGCTACGGTTCTTACACACATCTTTGGCTTCCTCTACTTTCATCAGTGCTCTCAAACAATGTTGATCTGATTGAGATATGTTCGCCGAGGTCGACCTCTACCGACTTGTCCAATTACACTCGCTTTATAAATTTGTTTCGTCAATCTTCCTTCATCCATCCTGTCTACGTGTCCAAACCATCTAAGCATTCCTTTATCTATCTTTGTAACCACATTTTCTTTTACACCACAGCGTTATCTTATCTCACTATTCTTTACTTTTTCCAACCGAGTCACTCCGGCTATACTTCGCAGACTACTCATCTCCGTAGCATTAATTTTTCATGCTTTTTCTGCCAAACCCAACATTCACTACCATACATAAGTGTAGGAACCAACACACCTCTATGCACATTCAAACGTGCCTTTTTGACACTTTTGGGCTGTTCATAAATCTATGCAGTGCCCCATTCATTTGTTTTCCTTCGCTCAATGTCACTGTCATACTTTTCATCTCTCGTAAACTTTGAACCCAAGTACACAAATTCATGTACTGTTTCACTCTTTCTCCCTTAATCAAAACTTCACTGTTTGTCATGCTTTCTTCTCTTTTAAAAACCATTACTTTTGTTTTGCTTGCATTTATTTTTATCCCTTTGATTTTCAGGGCATCATGCATAACATTAACCATCGCCTGCAACTCCTCTTCAGATGACGCCAATAAGACTTAATCATCGGCGTAAAGAAGGCATTTGACGATCAAATCATTCATTTTCAATCCATACGCACTCTCTTTCAAATCTTTTAAACAATCGTTTATGTATAAGTTAAACAGCCATGGCGAAGCCACACATCCCTGTCTCACACCTTTTTCTATGTTAAACCAGTCCGTGCAAGCTTCTTATTTAAATTTAAAAAATGCTTTATTTGATTAATTATGATATGATAATTTATAGTTTAAAAACATTATAAAAATAAATTCATGAATATGAACCACACCGACAGAAATTATTTTCTTTGAAAGCATTTTATAAAAAGCTTAATGAAGGAATCGTTAAAAAAATTACAGAGTTATAGCTGACCTAGATATTTTTTAAAACCATTTTAATTGAAGATACCAAAATATAAACTATATGGGTCAATCCACTTCAAGTGGTTGAGAATAAAATATAATTGGTTGCTTCACCATCACAGAAAAATTTATTTTTTGTATGTGCATTTCCTGTTCTTTTTGTTTCTCAAAATCATTTTTTTATGTCAGGTTAATACAGTGTGTTTAAAAAATGATGAAGTAACAACTGATGCTGGTATAAAGTCATTATCATTAGCCTCTCGACATCCACTGCTGGACATAAGCCTCCTCAAGTGTTTTCCATTCTTCTCTATTTTGCGCGGTTCCAATCCAGTTTGTGGTTATTTGCTTTATGTCATCCGTCCATCGGGTTGGTGGTTTCACTACACTTCTTTTGTCACCCCGAGGTCTCCACTCTAGTAATTTCGGTAACCATCTCCCATCCTTTGTTTTAGCCACCATGTGCAGCCCATCGCCATTTCAGCCTTGTAATTCTTTCCATTATGTCTTGGACTGCCGTTCTGCGTCTCAAATCCTCGTTTCGGACTCTTTCCCTCAGGCTCACACCTATCGTTGCTTTCTCCATTTTTCTTTGTGCTACCTGTAATTTTGTTATGGTTGCCTTTGTCACTGTGAGAGTTTCTGCTCCATACGCGTGATCACCAGTAATATGCATGTGTTAAAAATTTTACGTTTTAGACTGATAGGCATATCACTTTCAAGGACGTTTCGTAGCTTTCTAATCCCAGAGAGATTCTCCTTTGAAGCTCGTTTGTTTGGTTATCCCTGTCGATACTGATTTCATGACCTGGATACACATATTTTTCTGCTGTTTCTATATCTTTGTTCCGTTTATTTTTATGTTTTTACTGGGCACTAAATTTGTCATTAATTTTGTTTTATTAAGGTTTTTACTAAGTCCCACTCTTTTTGCAGCTGCGCGTAGTTCTCTTAACATATCTCCTAATTTGCCTTAATCGTCCGAGATAATAACGATGTCGTCATTAAATCGTAGATTACAGAGATAATCTCCATCGACGTTACTTTTCTTGTCCTCTCATTCAATAGATTTAAAAGCACATTCCCCAATACAGCATTGAAAAGTTACGACGACATGGTGTCGCCTTGTCTTTTACTCCGCGATTTATATTAATTTTTTCTATGTTTGTGTGAAGTTGTACTGTTGTAGTTGCTGTCTTGTAGATGTTGTATATTAGTTTGGTGTATCCGTAGTCTACCCGGCATTGTTTTAGAGCTTTAAGTGTTGAGTCCAGTTCTACAGTGTCAAAATCTTTTTCGAAGTCAACAAATATCAATGCCAGAGATCTGTTATATTCAACTGCTTTTTCTATGAGGACTTTTAGACTTTGTAGATGGTCACTGGTTCCAAATCTAGAACGGAAGCCCGCCTGTTTTTTTGGCTGGTAAAAGTCTTTTTGGATGGCGTAGTTGATTTCTTCCTCGGTTATGTCAGGTAAATCCTCAGATACTTGATTCATAATGCCCTTGGTCTCTGTTATTAGAAGTTGATTTGGTTCATGCTTATGTTGGCTTTCATAGAGTTGTTTATAAAATTTCTCATTTATTTGAAGTGTTTTTTCTTTATTTGTGCTTACTTGTCCTTGGCTATTTTTTATTTTGTTAATTTCAGGTTTCCCTTTAGAGAGAATTCTCATTAAAACTTTCAGGCTTTTGTTATGTTCTATTGTTTCTCTAATAAGTTGTGTATTTTTTTGCTTTATGTCTTTCCTTATAACCTTCGTTATTTCTTTGTTTAAGGTTCTGAGTTCTTGCCTATCCGTATTCGTGTTCCTGCGCATAGTCCTTCTTCTTTTTATTAACGTTTTGGTGTTCTGGCTGAATTCATTTACTTTATTTCATGTTGTTCGGAAATTAATCTGAGCTTGACTGACTGTTTGAATTATTGTCTCGTTAAGGGTGTTCAAGTTTTCATTTCCTGACTAGGTACTTTCGAGAGTGCTGTTGATATAGCTCTGGAATTCTTCTATATTATCTGGGTTTGTCCATTTGGTAGGTTTTTTCTTTGTAATCATTTTATTTCTTTCTTTATGTATCCTTCCCACAAATAACATTAATATCAATAATAGCACTCATCAACATACATAACCCATACTATATATTTACAGAGCACTTCCTTACGTTGAAGAACTAACAGCAAAACTCACTAATATTTTAAACTTGAAAACCTAAAAATTGCAACAACAAAAAATTAAAAACAATTTTCAACCTGTACACCAAAACTAAAACACCTACTTATATCTACACTTGCATCTTCCAACATTATATATAGTATTCCTTGTCTTAATTGTGATAAAGTTTATATAGGACAAACTAGCCGCAATTTATCTGGACGCATTACGTCATCTAAAAGCGACTGCAATAGAAACAAAAACAGTTGTGCACTTGGTGAGCATAAAATAAATTTTAATCAATATACCAATTTTAAGAATCCAACTATTTTGGCTTGCGAGAATAAGTACCTGAAAAAAAATTTCCTTGAGATAATACTGATACGATTTTTAGTTCTATCTTGGGTTCGGCGATTAAAACTCTCGATCCAATAGCAAAACAATGTTTATTTCAATACAATAACTTCTATTTTCATTAACCACTTAGATATTCACTTAGCAGTACAACTTTTACAACTCTATATAACTATTTACATATAATAATCCGTAAACACATAAGCCGATACTGATTCTTGTTATGATCGTTTCCCCTTTTATATTTCCGATATCACAGTTCCAGATCATTCTACCTGTTTCTTCATTATTCGACGCGGATTCGAGAGGTTGCGCGACTTTCCTAGGCCCAGTCGGCGGCTACAAAGGAAAGCGGTCGAATACGGACCCTCGACGCTGTCGATTTTTCGGTTGCTGACAGGACCGGATTTGTAACAATACATATTAATAATGAACCTAAGTGAATGAACAAGAGATCAGATATTGAAAATTTGAGTATCATTTATAATTATCTTATAAAAATTTGAAATCAAAAAAATTCCACCCACTCCTAGCCAAATTTTAAATTCAAATTTACCGCCTTAAGGTTAATTTAGTTGAAAGTGATTTCGTGGTTTTCTATGTCATGTGTCCCCATTTTATGATGTTCCATCTAATAAATCTACGTAAATTTTTCGTGTCAATTCACCTTCTTTATATTCCATGGCATTCGAAAGCACGTTTTTAGTTTCTAGTCCTTTTTGAGAGTTTTTCTCCAAATTATAGTTATTTTCATCTAGTCCAGTCAAAAGACTACTTTCTTCTAATATGTATATATAGATTGTGTCCCAGATTGGTGCTGTATATATTGCTAAATCTGTTATTATAAGAGCTACAAATTCGGTCACAGGGACAATTTTTCTCAGGATTCTAATACCATTGTAGAATTGCTATTACACTTAATCAATTGTCTTTCCGTATTTAAAAAAATCGCGAAAAACCAAAATGGTGCATTTTTGACAAGTCCTTGTATATCGGTTATTGTATATTATTCCGTTTTTTGGTTTGAATGCTCTATGTTTACTTTTTTAAAGTCTCTACAATAAAAAATAAAACGAAATAATATCTCTCTCCGTTTTCGAGATAATGACTATAACTTTGTTTTTTCTTATAGACGCCATATTGGATTTTTATTGCATTAAATAGCATTTTTTATCCTCTTTTTAAAAATGTACTACAACAAAGTATTTTCTTTTAAATAAATACTAAAATAACAAATCTTTTAAATTTTGTTGCTGCGCTCAATACGGTTTAGTAGGCGTATAAGAATAATTATTTGTTTTTCTAGAACTGTCAAAGTATACAAAGTTTGTTTAATTTGAACTGTTTGCGTTGTTGGTTCCATTGAATTTTATTCGGTAATTTGGAATTCGCTGTGGCTCTTCGTAATACAAATGAAGAAAAATTGTATGTTAGAAACCTACTTCGAAGCCCATAGAAACTGTAATGCGGCTGCGGAAATTTATGAAAATAAATATCCTGAACGGCATTAACCAAACCCAAGATATTTTAAGGATCTAAGGACTAAATTTGCTGAATTATGAAAGTTTTGAAAAACCCAGGAAACGTAGATATATAGTTGAAAATCAGGAGAGAACGGATGCTGTGTTACAATACACTAACAATAACCCCAACAGCATCGACTAGAAAAATTGCCAATGAAACGGATATCCCTAAGTCATCTGCTCATCGAATACTGGGCGTTAATAAATACCATCCATACAAGCCTCTGATAGTGCAAGGTTAATCGCCAAATGATTTTCCCCGAAGAATAAGATTTAGTGATTGGTACCTTGAAATGATTTGAGAAAATCCCAATTTTTGCATGAAAATAGTTTGGATGGATGAAACTCGATTTACAAATTGCGGAGTTTTCAACAGACATAATACTCATCCCTGTGCTATAGAAAATCCTCAAATTACGTTACAAAGATGCGGAATAATACTAAATTAAGAAATGACATTCGAATTTAAATATTAAAATATTGCAATTATTATTTTCAGGAAATCAGTTAATTGGACCATTTAATTTTAATTACAATTTAAATGCAGCACGATGTCTTGAGCTCTTACAAGAACAAAAAATTGCCGGCTGTAAAAGCAGCTGTGGGAGACTTGGATGAAATTTGGTTTATGCTCGATGGTTGTCCAGCTCATAATGCCGCTATTGTAAAGAATTATTTAGAAGAAAACTTTACCAATAGATTAATTGCAAATAAAGATGACATTTTGTGACCTGCTAGATCCCCTGGCATAAATCCACTTGACTTCTTCTTGTGGGGGCACATTAAGAACAAAGTTTATGTTTTTGAAGCTCCCGAAAATGTTGAAATTTTAGAAGAAAGAGTCTGAAATGCTTTTGCTTTACTGAATAGAAACACATTAATGGGGGCAATAAACTCTATGCAAAATCGTTGTCAAATGTGATGTGATCAAGGTGGTGGTCACATAGAACAATTTCTTTAAATTAGACAGTTCAGTTATCTAAAATTAGTTTCTATAATCTTCGATTGTAAATTGTCCCAAAATTATCGCAAAATGTTTTTTCAATAAATTTAATCGATAATGCAAGAATACTTTCCTAATTGTCTAATTAGTGGCTGTCCATAGATTGAAGCATTTAATAGCTCATTGAAGTGAAAAAATGAAAAATCGGATGTTTAGTAAACCGTAGCCTAACTAGATTAACATTTTTTTTTGGGAGTTACAGGTAACCAATATTTTTTCTTATTTCAGTATTCACTCCAAAGAAAATTCTATGTTGTGATACATTTTTGAAAAGAAGATAAAAATGCTATTTAATGTATATTCTGTAACAACCGATATACAGGGACTTGTCAAAAATGCACCATATTGGTTTTTCGCGATTTTTTCAAATACGGAAAAACAATTGATAAAGTGCATTAGCAATTCTGAAATGGTAATGTAATCCTTAGAAAAATTTTCCTGGTGACCGAATTTGTAGCTCTTATAATAACAAATTTAGCAATATATGCAGCACCAATCTGGGACACAGTGTATATATATATATATATATATATATATATATATATATATATATATATATATATATATATATATGTCCGGATAGGTTTCCGCGTTCATAAATATTTGTAATATTTTAAGTTCGGGTTGAACCACGTCTAGAAATTTGTTTATTTCGACGTCTTCGATTTTAAAGCCATTTTTAAGAAGTAGAAAGTAAATTTTTAGATGAGAAGTGATTTTCACACTGAGGTCTCAATCTGCCTACCCCTCAGGTGTAGTCACGAAGGAAGAATGATTTCCACACTGAGGCCTCAATTTTCCTACTCCTCAGGTGTAGTCACTCGGGTTAGGTTTAAGGATTTGTGACTTGACGCCGGGATCTCAATCTGCCTACTCCCCAGATCTCGGCACTGGTTCTCTCTAAGGTCTCAATCTGCCTACTCCTTCGAAAGAACTGAGGTTTCAAGGATGGGTGTGATGTATAAGTAGTGATACGAGTGGGGTTAGGAGCGTGGTTTGGTTTGGAGGGGATGCGGGAAAGTATCTGTTTCCACGTATTGGGAAGCCTGCGTCCATCATCGCGTTTGTTAAGGCAGTTTGGGTGTTTCTCAATCTCAAGTGCCGCACGAATGACTCTAGCTTGTAAAGTTTTCTCAGTGGCAATGGTTTTGGTCTTTTTAAAATCTATTATGTGTCCTGTCTCTTCGTGATGTTTGGAAAGTGCTGATGAGTGGTCAAGGTTTCGGATGGCGAGTTGATGTTCGTAGATTCTGTTGGTTATTCGTCTATTCGTTTGTCCTATGTATGTTCTAGGACAATCAGAACATGGTATTTCATATACCCCTTGGGACTCGTTGGCAATGGTATCTTTAGGAGATCTGAGTTTTAATGTTGCGTATTTTCAAGATTCTTTCTATTTTATTTGTGACATCTTTAATGAAGGGAAGGAAGGCTTTATGAGATTGAATTTCTGTTGGATCTTGGAGGTTTTGAGAACGGGCTTTTTAATGGTGTATAGATCCATTAATTTGTATGTTACTGTAGCCGTTTTGAAGTAAAGCGGTTGTTAGTTTGTTTAATTCTTGAGGTCTGTTTTGTTGGTCGGTTAGTTGAATAGATCTATGAATGAGGGAGTTAAGAACGGAGTTGGTTTGAGCTTGGTGATGATGGGAATTGGCATATAGGTACCGGTTGGTATGGGTTGGTTTTCTATATACCGTGTGGGCGAAGGAGTCTTTGGATTTTGTGATTAGGACATCTAGGAAAGGGAGAGAATTATCCGTTTCGGTTTCCATTGTGAACTTAGTGTTGGTTTGGATGTTATTGAGATGGTCGAGGAATTCATGGAGAGTCTCGGAGCCATGAAGCCAAATTACGAATATGTCGTCAACGTATCTGAACCAGGAAGTGGGCTTGTGGTCAAATGACTCTATGGCCCTAGTCTCGAAGTCGTCCATGTAAAGGTTTGCAAGAACTGGGGAAAGAGGAGATCCCATTGGAGCACCTCTTACTTGTTTGTAATATGTGCCTTGGAAGAGAAAGTATGTGCTGTTGATACAATGGTGGATGAGGGTTAGGGTTTTTTTTTGAAACATTATGTTTGGTCTTTAGGATATCCAATGTGTCTGTTACAGGAATGTTCGTAAAGAGGGATACAATATCAAAGCTCCCAAGGATGTCAGTGCTCTGGATTCTGTGGAATTTGAGAATTTCTATGAAATGAAATGAGTTCCGCACATATGAAGATGCTTCTTCTGCTAGAGGTTGAAGGGTGCTTGCTAGGTGTTTAACTTAGTTGTGAGTTGGTAATCCAAATGCACTAACAATAGGTCGAAGTGGAATGTTGAGTTTGTGTATTTTTGGAATACCATAAATATATATATGTGCAAATGTTGCTAATGTTGTAGCCACATATTGCAATAAAAATATTGCCCTTTTAGAAGCACCATTAATCTCGTTAAGAAGGAAATTAATATATCGTTAAATATTTACATACCTTTTTTCGTACAAGTTTTTATTAAATGAAACATGCTTGCTTCACAAAATTCATGAAGTATGTATAAGTTATTATTATATTTTTTAATATCATAGCACGAGATAAAATTAGCCATATTATATCAATATTAATGTTGAAAAATAAAAGCGTTGCCACTTTTCAAAGAATCGCTCACACCGATTTGGTATTCAGATTTAAAATAGAAACTTAAGAGCTCTCAAATGCTTCTTGAGTGTCTCAAATTGAAATTTATTATAATGCTTTGCGGTTTATTAAGAAAGAGCAGATATACACAGTTAAAAATATTTTTTATACCCACGTCATATTTACTAACTGTAAACAGCCAATTTAAAAAAAAAACTAATACATAATTTTAATTTTGAAACTTTAATATTCAATAAACAACAAAAAATTTTCTTCTGCATAGCATAAATTTAATTTTTTTAAATGATCTATCATTTTAACAAAACTGGCTTCTATCTTTTAAAATATTTTTAGATTGTATTCTTAATGTTTGTAATAAACATTTTTTTGAACACAATCTTTTATTTAAAAAAATACTGAGATTAAGTTACATTTATTATTTTTATTCGAATAGAGTTATTTTATGTTATTTTCAATATTCCTTATAATATATACAATATTTTATAATATTTATTGTATTCGTTTCAACAGATCTTAAATTAGGGGAAGGTACGCAGTGTACCGCAGCTCTTAGGTTTATTTGGACCCCTTGTACAGGGTGAGTTAACGATTGCATGAAATTGTTCTATTGTCTAAACGCCTCAGATGTGTTATCACGTGAGTTACATGCGTCATTTCCGCTGACTTCTATTAGAATAGCAAGATAACCATTTTTGCAACTCGGCAGTTCTATGAAGAAGCTTCCAGAAATTGCTTATCTAAAAGAATGTCACACTCGCATTTTCCTTTGTTTAACTTTATTATAAATTATGCTTTATGTATTAAAATTAGTTAGTCTTGACTTTATTTCTAAATTGTTAGCTTCGTTGTTATAATTTATATTATATTTATATGTAATAATTTTGTAAAAGTAAATAAAAATTTTTTTTTTAATAATTCAAAACGAATTATAAAATTCGTGTCATAGAAGATATTTTTAAGAGAATAAATATATGCATTGAGCAACAAGGGCATCTATGTTAACATTTGCTAAAAAAAGAGATCTCTTCAACTTTTCAAAATTTAAAAAAAATTTGTTGCATATTATTAAAATATTTGTACCCGTTAAAATCTTCCGTTTTATTGCTTAAATCCAGTTTATATAACTGCTTCAATCAGTAAAAATGTTTATCGCGTTTAAAAAAGACCGGAAAACAAAAGTTTAAGGTTATGATCCGCTAAAAAAATAAAAAGATACAGGGTGTTTAAAAAAAAGCGAGATTTTGTCATTTTAAGTTTCTTAGGTCCAGATGCAGATATTGCATAGGACCAATGTTTTTTTAAAAAAGTGCTTTTATTTAGGTTTTTACTTTTATGAAAACAAATATGAAAGTTTGTTATACAGGGTGATTCATTAAAAATGTCCAATCTCTGAATTGTAGATTCTAGACCTCAAAATATGGTGATTCTGCCCAACATTTATACAAATATTGTTAGTTTCCGAAATACTGGGTGTTTATTGTTTAAATGTGGATTTTTATTTTCGCAATAATTTTTTATGTTTTCACAATTTATATTTGAAAATTGGCAATTTTACGTTTTTTGGCATGCGGATTGCCAAATTGGACTTAAATTTAGCATTGCTAATAGAGGGCGTTAGTTACACTTGGTGGTGTTTAGTACATTACATTACAATCTTGCGGTTGGGCCTTTGGTCGGCACCTATGTCACTTAGATCTTTTGATCCTCTGTGACTACCGCTGTGTTTTCAGGGCATCAGAATTCTAGTCCGCTGATTTTGGCAAACCTTAGGATTTCTGCTGGCCCTGCCTCTTTTAGATCACTTGGATCCATGATCATGCGGCTCCAGGTTTGATACCTGTACCCCGCTAGCATCGGGCAGTGACACATAATGTGTATACTGCTCTCCTCCTTCTCTCCGCATAGCCGGCAGTTTTTCTCGGCCACTAGCTTAAGTTTGAAGAGGTGCGCCCTTAGTGCAATGTGTCCTGTGAGCAGGCCAAGCGTGCTGCTTAGTCTACTCCGGTCCATCGTCCAGAGTGCGTCTGCCCTCTTCTGGAGAGGTCTTTTCATCAGCTGTTTTGATGTTCTGCAGCCAGTATTTGCATTCCACTGAGCAATACGTTCTTGTTCAAGGATTAGTTTCAGTAAATGTTTTGCTTCGGCAACTGGCAATCCGACCAACTGGTTTCTTGGTTCCACCAGGGTCCCCTTTCTTGCCAGTTCGTCGGCTACCTCGTTGCCGTTTATTTATGTGTGCCCAGGAACCCATGTAAGAGTGACTTTGTTTACCGTCGCTAACTCAGTGAGGGCTTGCATGCAGTCCTACAACACCAATGATGTTGTGGTGTTACTCACGAGGACCCCGATGGCCGCGCGACTGTCAGTGAGAATATCAATCTCACTGTTGGTCACTCTGTTTTCTGTCAGGTGTGTAGCGCACCTGAGTATAACATAGACCTCAGCCTGAAAGACCGAGGCGTATTTCCCCAGGGGTATGCTTTCCCTGTGGTTGCAGGATGCTCAAAACACACCTGCCCCGTAGCGTCCCTGGTACCCTGATCCATCAGTGTACCATCGATAATACGATAATACGCCCCCCTGAGGACATCCACCAATGGGGCGGCCTTTTAGATGATATTCTTTGTTGCTGACAGTCAGTACTCTACCTTTCAGCATATTTTCCGTCCAATCAATAAGGTTTGCTTCCACTTCTTTGTTGATCATTGCTTTCCTTATGGACTTGTTAGAAGTGCTGTCAAAAGCTCCAGCAATATATATAAAAACTCCCAGGGCGTAGCCCTTGTGCTCCATTTGCGCCTCAACTCTCTCCACCAGATGGTGGATGGCTAACTCTGTGGACCTGCCCTCCCGGTACGCGTACTGGGGGTCGACCAGGGGGCTCATTGTTAGAGTCGTGTCTTTTATGTGTTTGTCAACCAGCCTTTCCAAGGTGTTCAATATGAAGGACGAGAGGCTTATCGGTCGAAAGTCTTTGGCCAGCACATGGCCGTTTTTTCCAGGCTTGGGCAGGAACACTATTGTGCTTCCGGTCCAGGCTTCTGGGATACTAGCGATACTAGCCCTTAGAAGATTGGTGAGGGGGCCAATTAGGTCCCGCATACATTTTTGTAACAGTACCGGATATATTCCATCTGGTCCTGGTGCTTTATATGGGTCGAATGTTTTGAGTGCCCATTCTACCCCATTCGGTTTGATTATTTTGGTCGCTAGATCCCAGTCCCTAGTACAATAATTGTCTCTGGGACTTTTATGGTCTCTTTTGGCTGTGTTTTCTTCGCTGATACCCGGGAAATGAGTTCATGAGTACATCAGTAGTTTCAGCGATTCATATTTTGTTTCCGTATATCCGCCGTCTGGCTTTTTTAAACAGCCAAGGACTGCAGTGTTTCACTTGCAGAGGATTTTGGCTACTCTTAAGGCCTCGGAGGCCGATTCAATTTCACCGCAAAAGTTCCTCCAGCTTTTGTTCTTAGCAGCAACCACTGCCTTGCTATATTGCCTCTGGAGCTCCAGTTTTTATCTCTCTCTGAGCATTTTGCTTTGTTGAAGGCTTTCCTGACCTCCCTCCTGAGTTCCGCCAGGGTGTTATTCCACCATCGGACTTCGAAGGTTTGGTTTCTAGCCCTCAGCATGCAGTTTTGTTCGAAGGACTCCCTAATAGTCTCGGTCATTAATTGAGCCGCGACTTCAAGTTGGTCTTTCGTGTGTATTCTTTTGGGTATGTGTTGAAGCCTCATGTGAAGCTCCCCCTCATATCCTTTCCAGTTAGTTTTACATGGGTTTCTTCCCCAGTTTATTTCCGGTGTGTAGTTTAGGGATAGGCGGATTTGCCTGTGGTCAGATCCCGTGGGTTCACTAGAAACCCTCCAGTCTCTGACCTGGCCCGCCACACCCTTCGTGCACACTATGATATCTATTACTTCTTGTCTCCTACAGTCCAAGAAGGTGGGTTCATTACCTCTATATAGAATAATGAGTTGTGCTTCAAGCACAAAATCGTATAGTCTTTCCCCCCTCTGGTTCACGTCAGTGCTTCCCCACGCTATGTGGTGAGCATTGGCGTCGGCACCCAGAAGGAGTTCTAGCCCCTGCGCTTTGGCATATTCCGTCAGTCTTATGACTGATTCTGGAGGTGCTTCCGCGGATCCGTAGGGCATATATGCTGACCCTATTAACAATTCCGCTTGGTTTGTGTACCCTTTGGGTGTTGTTATCCTTATTACAGTTAGGTATCCATCGCTTAATTGGGGCATAAAAGTTGCCTGTGCTCCCTTTACTATAATGCAGGTTCTTACCTTTTCTTGGGTGTCCACATGAAACAGGTTCCATCGTTCTCCCAGTTCCTTGATATCGTTCATCACAATCCAGGGTTCCTGTATGAGTGCTATAAATGTTTGCATTTTAGTAAGGCTCCTGGCAAGAATAGCCGAGGCGCCTTTGCTATGATGCAAGTTAATCTGTGCTATTTGCAGGACCGGGTCAGCCATTGATTAAGCCTTCCCTTGGTCCTGCTCTACCTGTGCGGTGGTTTCTCCTTTAACCCCTCCGCTAGACTTATCTAGCAACTTGACAGTCGCTCGGTACATCCCGCAGTGGGGTTTTAGGTTTATTTTTCGGAGGGCCTCTAAGGCCTCTTCCGTAATCAGAGCATGAAGTAAGTACTAGTAGAGTCTCTGCTTTCGCTGTTCCTTACCTGAACCCAGTCCTTTACTTTTAGGCCCGGGTTTTGTATATCAAGGTAGACTGTAGCGTCTACCACTGATATGTTTGGGTCCTGTATATGGACCACTATTCGGTGCCGCTTTGGTAGCTCCCCGATTGGTACAACAGCTAGGTTATTTCCATTCCCTAGCTGTTTTTCGATGAACAGCTGCTTTAGCCAGTCCGCCGTTTCTTGGTCCGTGCAGTCACAGATGACTGCTCCGTCCCTGTCCCAGGTTCCCTCAAAGAGTGGGACGCGGGCCCCTTCGACGCGACTGGAATCCAAGACCCCACCGTGCACCAGGTTCCTCACTTCCCTCGCTTCTTCGGCCCCTAGTTTTTTGTCAGGATAGTTGTCTGGTATGACAGCTAACCTGATGTTATTTTTGACCATTTGTGCATAAGTCCCTTGACTAGTCGTCTTGGGCCTCTTGCTCTTCTGGCCAGTCGCAGGGCTTGGTGTGCTCAGCCCCAGTGTGCTAGTCCGAGCGTCTTGCTTTTTGTTTAGGGCCACTGGGTCCTGTGTTTTTTCAGCTCCTAGCCCCAGTTTTCCTTTTTGTGGCGTCGCCTCGCGGCTCCGCTAATACGCACATTGTCCTTTTTTTCAAAAGGTAGGGGTGAATTTTCCGCCTCTGGTCGTTCGCCTCTAGTCGAGGTTTCGCCCAGAGTGGTTGTGTTTGTTAAATTTTTTATGCTTTGGTCCATTTGAGTCCCTCGAGTATCACGGTTACACGGTCTCACCTGAGCAGAGCCGTGAATGCCCAGTGCTTGGCTTTATACTCCCGGAGACCGTCCGGTATCCAGGAGACACCGTTCGAGGCGCAGCTCCCCCTGCGTCATGCAGCCCTCGGCACGGTAGTCAACACCTTGGCTTGGGAGGTATCTCTTGTTCGACCGACGCCTGGTTCGCCCTCGTTAAAGGACGCGCCCGGCGACGAGCTAAGCCCCGCCACCACGTCAAGGTGGAGACCCATTCGGGTGGGGTGTTTAGTAAATCAAAGTAAATTTTTTCGGCTGAACTATAACTAAAATACCTAATAAAAAAAATATTAAAATGCGTTAAATTCTACAAAAAAAGTTACTCTTGTTTAATTCGAAAAACTCGATCGGTTATCGAGTTATTTGCTTTCAAAAAGTTCAATTAATTTTAATTTTATAAAAAAAATTATTCTTTAAATGTGTAACAATAATAAATTAAAAAACAAAAATAAACAGCTTTAAAGTTAATGTTCAAAATGCCCACCATTTACTTTAGTACACTTAATGATCTGCATTTATTTTTTATTTTTAATCACATTCACGGCTTCTATTTTCCTTCGAGGATATTTTTTTGTATTTGTAAACTAATGCCTTCATTTGCGACAAAATTGTACAATTCAAAGGATTGAAATCAGGACCTCTCAGTGGCCAAGCAAACTCACTTCCACGACCAATAAATAAAAATTCATTTAACTTCTTAGAAGCAAATAACTCGATAACTGATCGAGTTACGTGAATCAAACAGGAGTAACTTTTTTGATAGAATTTAACGTTTTTTAATATTTTTTATGATTTTACTCATAGTAAACTAGCCCACTCTATAAGCAATGCTAAATAAGAGTCCATATTGGCAACCCCATGCCAAAAAAACGTAAAATTCAAAAAGAAATTGTAAAAACATAAAAAAATCATTGCGAAAATCAAAATCCATTTTTAAACTTTAAACACCCTGTATCTCGAAAACTAGCAATATTTGTATGTTTGCATGTTGGGCAGAATTATCATATTTTGAGGTCTAGAATCTACAATTCAGAGATTGGACATTCTGAATGAACCAACCTGTACATTCACACGTTTAATTCAAAAAAACAACTTAAGTACAAGGTGTTCCATTTAAAAAAATACCACTTAATGCTGCTCTGATTTTTTGGGGTACCCTAAATAGTTCTAAATATTTTAAAATTGGGCAGTTTGTAACCATATCATATGACAAATGAAGTTTTTTGAAAATTGTAATCAACTAGACAATAATTTTCTCTTTGAAATCGTTGATTCACCTTGTACATCCTCTTTAGAGGGAACTTTTAATCAGCCAATAGGTGTCTCTAAAGAGTATGGTTTTGCAAAAATGATTTTGTAAGAGATTTAAATTGGAGTTGGTAGGTCATTAAATGGTTTAATAGCATAAACTTTTAATTTGGCAATCATTTCATCTTCAAAACATTGCTCGTTGATACAGCTAAAAACTCATTATTTAAAAATGCTTGCACAATCAAAACAAACGAAAACTTTTAAAGCTTCGATTTTAATCATTTAATTAATGATTTTTATTGCAAACGATTCTGTTTCACTTTATTCATTAATTCTATCACATATTTAAGCGCTGCATTTTTATAAAATAAACAATGTTCGAAAAAATGATAACTCTTGCACAAATATGATTTTTATACATAGTAAAAATTGACCATTTCAATTCTCTCTTTTTTGTTCATTAAATAACTCGTGCAATGAAAATTCAGCAAAACTTAATATTTAAAATAAACTTTACTGATATGGAGTGCTATGTTAATTACATTTTTTAATTACTTTCACAGTTTATTGACCCGAAATTTACCGAAAACTGCAAAGATATTTTTTAATTCTTATAGCATACCAACTTTTTTTTTAGAATCAAAACGTCATATATTTTTAGTACCTGCCCTCCTAGCAAAAACCTAAAAATGTATGGGTTATTTTACTAAAACAAACTAATAGCTTGATTGTATAATGTGTGTAAGGCAATAAAGTTTAGTCCATGTGAGTATGAGAATACATTTCATCCCTAAGCTACTAAGATAGAATCATTATAATTATTAAAAACTCTATACATTTTTCAAAAAGTCTTTAAATACATGCATACTTTGTGTACGAAAATATGCACTTTAAGTGAAATACAAGAATACACACGTGGAAGCATCTCCAAATTCAAAATACCACCAAAATTAAAATGTAAGCAGCAACGGTGATAAAAGTTGGACAAAACAGTTTTTTTAGTATAGTGTTTTTTAAGTCAATCTGTCTGCCCAGTTTAATGTATTCTATCTTTTAACTTGTGAAAAATAATTATTTTTTAACACCCTGTTATACTAAATTGGATAAACACACAGGGAAATAATATAAGGATATTCTACTTTAGGCTGAAAATGTATAACTAAATTAAGGTTTTGGGGTTAATAATTTTAAACAAGTTAATTTTGACAACTAGAACAACCTGAAAATAACCTAAAATGGTCAAATAAAATTTTATTCCAAAATAAAATAAATGAAATAATGTGTCCTCGATTATTTATATCAGCTCGCATGAATACAATACAATTATATATTTCTTGTTAGGGTATAGCTAACCATGATTCCTGCAAAGCCTCAAATATTTGTTGGTGGTTTTAAAAACTCCTGCTACCTCTCAAAACTCTTCGTTTAAACATGTTTTTTGGATTTAAGTAAAGCGATTGCGCAGGCCACGCAATACTTCCTCAACATGTGGTCGTGCATACAAATTATAATGCATCACTACGAAATTTTCTCCAATAGCTGTGGCATATGGAAGCACCTATTGACATTTAAGGTAGCTCAGTGTGCTATAGTATAATCCGAGCATTTCCTATTGTCAGAAATAAGAATTATCGACACCCAGATACTTACATAATATTATCAAATATATTCATTTTCGGTGATCTGGCAACGTTGCTTGAATGCGTTATGATTTATTTATATTATCCAAGTTTATAGCTCATTTCACCAATATACGACGGTATCGGATAGTCACCAAGGCATCGACTTAGCGGGTGCACTGTGTTGAGAGGTACATTAGTAAATTTTCCCAAGATTTAAACCCAAAAAAATTTTTGTTTATTATTATGCTTTTGTTGAGAGGTTTTATTTTTATTTTTTGCTTTATTATGAACAGAAATCGTTGATGTAGCCCTCGATGAATTTTTTGGTTAGAAATAGGCACATATTTAATT
This sequence comes from Agelastica alni, assembly GCA_950111635.1. NCBI lineage: Eukaryota > Metazoa > Arthropoda > Insecta > Coleoptera > Chrysomelidae > Agelastica > Agelastica alni. Next base: position 49,908,939 of record OX467708.1, on the reverse strand, counting down.
ATGTTAAAAGGAAATGCGACAAAAATAAATTATCGGCACAAATTTAATAAATATGTTTAATCATGTAGTACTTATGGTATTATCAAGCATCAGATTTATAGTCATCATAATCAGAATCACTGTCGTCGCTATGCTTATTTGGATTGTAAATGACAACAGGATTAACTGCTTCGATGCGGTTTTCACGAACCCACCATTCCTATATTAAATTTTCACATTTTGTTATACATTTTTCCTAAATTTCAGAAGTGGCAGTATAAAGTGCTCGTTGCCAGGTTTCCAAAACAGCCGTATCACTGTAACCATTAGATCCAATGTGATTATCATAATAAGTTTTGCATATTCCCGAAATATACTCAATGGGATTAAATTGGCAATGATAAGGCGGAAAGTCTTAGCACACGATGTCCATAACTGAGTATAAATTGATCCACTTTGTAAATTTTTTCTCTTTCGTGAATTTTTGCCATCGATAATCATTCCGGCTTAAAGCAATACTATGGAAATGAAATATTTTCGTTCGATAACCATTCTTTTATTTTTTGTACCGCTCACGAGTTTGTTGGTGGCTTATTTAAAATTTTCGAATGGTACGGAGCATTATCTTATACAATGACAGATGGTTCATGTAACCATGGTAATAGTTTATTTTTTAACCATTTCACAAACATCTCTATATCCATATTGTCATGATAATTGGCCGATTTTGATTTTAACGAAAATAAAAGATCCGCCCCATCAACCAAACCATGCTTTCCACCTGCATGCACAATAATGTGTCTTTTTTCTTTACCGTCGCTGTTTTTTATAGACTTTATTTTATCGTCCTGCCAAATTCTTTTTGTTTCACCTTTAGCAAAAATCAAAGTTTCGTCCAGATAAACAAATGAAGAGCATTTTTGTTTATAGTGAGTATAATTTTTTAAAAATTCAATTCTATTGTGCACGACTCTAGCTTTTTCACACAAAGCCTTTGGGTTGTCTTCATTTTTAAACGTTAACCCTATATGTTTCAAAATTCTCCAAAGATTCGTTCTAGAAATTTTAAAAACATCTTTTTCTTTTATTTTTTTTAATATTAAATCTAAAGCGAGATGTTCTTTTTTTTCACGCATTTTGTACATTTCGTACCCTACGAAATTTGTTTAAAAATTTGTTTAATTTCTTGAGTTAGGATGTCGTCTAAGATACCACCTCGGAAGGATAGGTCTGAATCAACAAACGGACTTTTGGTTTTGCTGCGTGGAAGACGAAACTGCTGAACATACTATACTATGTTCATGCCCCGGCTTGGAAAGAATAAGGTTCAACATATTTGGTTATATCAACCTAGAACCTACCGATTTCAAGAAAATCTCGCCCCATACAACCATGAACTTCGTAAGAAGGACTGGATTGTGTGGTGAACTGTAACCTCTAGGGGTGAGCCACAATAGACCTACTAAAGGTCGCAGTGAAGGGGCGGCCTACGCCCCACTCACACAATACCTAACTTAACCTAACCTAGGATTTATCCCAAATCTTAACTCGTCTAAAGAAAATAGGCCTCCATTGGACATTTTACCATAACACGTGTTTCTCAGCCCAAGCTAAACCAGCAGCGCGATTGCCGTTCAATAAAGAATGACATCTCAGCGATCTTCTTGATCTTAAGTGAGCTTTGTGCAAACGATTTTATGGTCCTGGAAGAAACTTATTTAACACATGTTTGCAACAGTAGCATTTGTAACTAAGGTGCCGTAACCGTAGGGTTCCTTCTTGCAGCTAATTGCAAAAAAACGATCTTCATCATGGGTTGTAAATCTCGTGTATACATTTTTAGTTACTACATACGGGGCATTTAAGCAGAAATAGCACAATTACACAATTATTGAGATGTGCCAAATGCTCACACTATATCTGTTTGTCAAGTGCCATTTTTAAGCATACTAATGGCTCACAGCATTTGTTTGCTGTTTTAATGGTGTCTGGTCTTGTTCGATTTAAAAATTCATATAATTTACTTACTTAAAATTCAAATCAATACCATTCTTTAGTGTTTGAAACCGATAAAATATAGAACATGTTTTTTTAAATGTTTTATTCAAGCTTTTCTTGTGCTAAAGTAAAAACATAATAAAACGGAAATCATTTGATTAAAGAAATTCGCTACAACACTCTCAAAAACTGTTTATTTCTTGATAGTGTAAAAAATAAAAAAAAAACAATAATTTTAATGTAGACGTTTAAAATGCTCGCCACGAACGTCTTGGCAGCATCCTAATCGTAAATAAAAATGTCTTCTGACGTTACTCAACATCGCAGGCGTGACCGATCTAATCGCAAGCATTATTCATCTTCTTAAATCAAGGGGTTTAGTTTTGTATACAATACTTTTGACATATCCCCACAAGAAGAAGTCTAATGACGTCAGATCAGGGGATCGTGCTGGCCATTCCATTTATTCTCGCCTTCCCATACACCGATTTGTAAATATTCGGTTGCGGTACTGCCAGACATTGATTTGGTAATGGGACGGTGGTCCATCTTGCTGAAACCATATCGTATTTGCTGGAGCTTGTAGGTTTGCTGGATCCGGATATAAATTTGTTAAAGTTTGCACGACATTATTTTGAAGCAGTGCTAAATAATTATCGCCATTAAAATGTAAGCAAAACGAAAGTAATGGTTTTTTAATGAAAAGAAAGCATGACAAACTGTGGGGGAGAAAGAGTGGAACAAGTAAATGAATTTGTGTACTCGGGTTCAAAGTTTACGAGAGATGGAAAGTATGATAGTGACATTGAGCGAAGAGTGTTGGCAGAAAAACAAATGAATGAGGCACTGCATAGCTGAATAGATAGGAAAGGAATGCTTAGATGGTTTGGACACGTAGAAAGGATAGATAAAGGAAAAAGGCGTGACTATATGTATGTATGTATGCATTAAAATTGCCATAATAAAAAGGAACCTATGATATGATCTTCCAACGATTCCTGCCCAAACAGTGTATTGAGTATGTTCTTTTCTCATCCAGTGAGATTTTTCTTAGACCAATAGCGGCAATTTTGACGATTAGCCTGACCTTGAAGTGTAAAGGTGCACTCATCAGAAAACAAAACATATTCAAATTGGATCACATTGTTATCTAACATTGCCATCATTTGTTCACAAAAATACATTCTCCTATCAAAATCGTCTTTCGTGAGCTCCTGAGTTGGTATAATTTTATAGGGATGCATTTTATTTTCTTTTAATGTTAGACCAATTTATGAATGGCTATCATCAAACATTGAGTCTGCCAGTCGACTAGAAGTCGACTGGGTGACAGGGTGCTGCATTTGAAATAAGAAAGTTGATATTGACCGCTGTTACATGACACACCCTGTATAGAAAAATGCGCTCCTAAAAATGCCAATCGACGTGTCCAAGCGTTTTTTCGAACACGCCACCGTTTATTCATTATCGAATTTATTCCATTTGGCTGATTACACACTGTATTTATTTTTCATAGTTCTAGTAGCGGTATTATTTTACTAACAATAGGTATGAGTAGGTAATCTTATAAATGTTTTGTCTTAAAAATGGTTATGAATAAAGACTTTTCTAAAATAGAAAGGCACTACTGGACTAGTGTGAACCTAATACCCCATCGTAAAGGAATAACTGTCTTTCAAATCTGAATTATAGCTGATAAATTCGATTCACGAATCGTTCAAGTTTTTCAAACTTGAATATTTTAAGCATCTATTTTTATTGTTGCAGGTGGTATAACTGAGGGTGTTATCGAAGACGTGTCTGCAATAAAAATGAAAAGACAGAGCGTTTCTTTTGCCGTAGAAGTGAAACCTAACACGAACGGCGATACATCTACTGTTAAAAACGACAAAGAAGAAACCGAAATAATAACTAATGAAGAAAGTACTCCATCAAGTTCAACATATCCAACATCAGCCGTAGAAAATAAATCAAATGAACTTAAAAATACTGGCACTGATACCAATGGTCGGTACCTTATGTCAGGACATGCTAGAACACATTCTATTGTTATTAATCTAGATGATAAGAGCCATTTTACTGATGAGATAACTGTTTAATATGTTTTATCTTTATTAACCATGTACCTGATGTGAAATAAAGGTTTTATCTAGGTATCTAATTTAAGACTTTTTTTTCCTTTAGGTACTGTTATCACACCCACACATAATTTAAAAATAAAAATGTTCACAATTCAACGTAGGATATATGTAGATATAAAGTATTATTTGCAAAGGTTGTTAAGAAAAAAAATATAGTTATAGCTAAAAAATTAACTTTTGCCCTTATTTAAAGATAGCGCTGAAGGTAAGTAGTGAGAACTCTATTAATCTGGTTAATTGTAAAAAAGAAGAATGTTAAAAAAATAAACTATTCTGAATAAAAATTATCATACATTTATTTCTTAAATTTAGACGAAACAGTGGAATCTCTTAAACTATGAGCTATAAGCCATTTGCCATTTTCTATCTGCCATTTGTCATGTTTTCCATAGCGAAAAATCAAGGAGTGGGCGACATCTATTATTGATCCATGAACTTTTTGAGGTGTGAACAACAAACTAACCTCCAATTATTTATATGGGTGAAAAGTGAACTTTGTATATTAATAAAGCAATTTAAGCATTGAAAGTGTTATATTTGAACGATATTTTGCGAAGAATTGGTGTTAATAAATTACAAAATCCGATAATGCAAAGAATTAAAAAAGGTGATATGGAGATAAAATCGCGAAAAATATGCTCTGTTTCACAATGCTCTACATATGGCAATTCGATTATATATATTTTATATATATATATATATATATATATATATATATATATATATATATATTGTAACGAAATATTTTATATCGAATACAAAATCAATATAGAAAATCGAAAGTTTCTAAATTGATTTAAAAAAAATTGTACTGATATAAAAAAAATTTATTATTGTTAAAAATAATTGTTTTGTATAATATAATTTCGTTACTTTTAAAATAAATAAATAAAAATTAACGTACCTTGGGCGCCAATTGTTTTTTATAAAAAAAGAACAATAAAAATTATTATTAATTTTTTATTAAGACTATTATTACTATCCAGAGCTGAGATCCCTTTATTCCCAGTGTCGGTTCAATTTAAAAAGGATGATTGACATGAAATGATAACTTTGTTTATTAACACGAAAATTTTAACAAAATAAAATAAAAAATTTGAAAAGTTTTAAAAGTATACAAATAAATAAAATTAACTAAATTATGCAACCACGCATACTCTTTCACACTATTTAAATTTACAAATTACAAATTAAACTTAATTAAATTTTTTTTTTAAATTATATTCCTTTTTATTTTATTTTTTTTTAACAAATGAATGTTAACAACAAAAAATTTATGGAAATTAAAAAAAATGTGTCAACGCTTGAAATATTTATCTTGTGTCAAATATGTCAATATTAATGATCCGTGATCTATGTGTAAACTGTAAAGTGTTATTCGCAGACAACTAGATGGATCTTGAGAAAAAGGAATTCTTTCTCACATAAGTTAAAAAGTGTTACCTTAGTCAAATTAATCGATATCCTCAAATAAATGGTAAGCCAGCTCACTAACACTGTTGTTTAAAATGTAGAGTTTATTGATTTTAACTATTACTGCACTTATTAAGAATTTATACAAATGGCGATTTTAAACATGGCCGTCACAAAAAAGTTCTTCTAAAATTATACTATTTAAATATAATAAAATTACTTAATAACTGTATCTAAACAGGTAAATAACAGTTATGTTACTTTCAAGATGATGTACTTCACAAATTAACTATTTTTTTAGCAAACAATGGCCGTCCTTTTGTTAAGAAAACACACAAGATTCACACTATTTGGGCCATGGAATGCAGAGGACTGACTCTGATCTCTTTGATGCTAATATATTTATATGAATCTTAAAATCTCAGAAGGCTATGACTTCAAATTATGAAAACCAATTAAATCATTGGATTTTTTGGTAATTAATTTCAAACTACAAAATCTTCTTAATAAGGTAAGATTTAACACTTTTGTATTTTACATTAGTTCAAAGTTCAAATTAAATAGAAATCAAATTATTATAACTACTCGATAAACTATCTTATAATCTTTACATATTTTGTTAAATAAATATTGTTAATTCTGGGTTGGCAATAACAATTCTCTATAAATTACCAACGTTTTAGAAGGTTTCCTATATTGGTACTTGTTTTAAGAACACCGATATTGTTATTTTCAGATAAAAGAGACCACCTGGATTACCTTAGTATACTTCCTGTCTCTGTAGAGGTCAAATTAAAGAAAATATCCTTTTTACAATAATACCTTTTGACAAGCAAGTTTTCTAATGCTATAAAATTATTAAATCACCCAAATTAACATTATTCTTACGAAGATACATAAAATTTACAGCTATTACATTAAATTAATACATAGACTTGATATTAAACAGGTTAATATTTCATGTCTCTAATTTTTTTGTCTAGAAACCTTTCTACTGGATCTTTTGAGATTCTCGATCAGAGCTCTTTCAATGTAATAGTGATTATTAATATGTAATTTGTTCTAAATTTTCTTACTTCAATATTATACCATCTCAATATATATATATAAAACAAAATTTTTATTACGTTCTTAGGGATTGTCTAAAGGTGTCTATTAAAACTCTTTTTTACTACCCAACGTTTCGAAAATGTTTATTTTCTTCATCAAGGCTAGAATATAATTTTGAAAAATTCACTCTTATAATTAACAAATTCAGTACTTACTGTAAGGTGAATTATGACTAAACAACTTATGAACTTATCGCCAACATTAGGTTTTAAGTAAACTTTTTATACATTTTCTTTGGATTTTGAAAAATTAATAAATTAAAACGAAGTTAATATAGGATTTTTAACATACAAGAAAGACTAACTATTGTTGTTGTCAGTGTAAGCTTTAAAGAAAAATTAACGACAGGCCAACGACTTTTAGTACAGGTATTTAGGTGTTTTAAAGTTCACAATTGTTGTCATTTAAATTCGTATATAAATATGACAGATATTAAAATGTAAAAAAAAAATTATTAATAAGAAATTCCTTTGTTATGTAAACCTAATCACTGTCAGCAGCTTTACTTAGGAGGCTCTCACTACTCCTTGAAGAAAAAGCAACATTTATAGGTAGGAACGACTTTGGAGTTATTTTTGTTCAGCGCACAAGACAAATGGAATTTTTTTTTCCTCTTTTTAATATGTTGTTATTCACATCTTTGTAATAGCTCATGATGGTTTGACTTGAAGAAACAATACCTAGACTGGATTAGTTATGTTGCTTCCCACATTCTCAGTTGGTGAGTTCCTAGTTTGGAGGTCAAGCACCTCTCACATTACTTTACCGCTCAATACTGGAGTTTTCGAAACAACTTTTGGTACAGCAGTTTATTAAATCTAGTAATTAGTCACAGATAATACATACATTGACTGAATAATGAATGACACCCTATCGGCACCTTTATTTATGTCTTTATGTCTTAGCCGAGTGAGAGTCAGCTCAGTAATTGAATGGGGAGACCCTATGGTGGTATTAACATAGAATTCAACAGGGACGCCCTGGAATTGTTGTCTGGACAGGTGGCAGATGCCAGACTGCGATAACTGAGTATGTCAACATAAATGGTAGATATATATATATATATATATATATATATATATATATATATATATATATATATATATATATATATATATATATATATATATATATATATATATATATAATAACAACACTTTGTGAGTTTCTGCGCATGATGTACAACATGGTGAGAGTATTGCCTGCATAATGTGCTGAGATTACAAAGCCACACCAATTCCATCAGTAAAAGGAATCACTATAAATGATGGAAAACTCCAGTATTGAGCGGTTAAGTGATGTGAGAGGTGCTTGACCTCCAAACTTAAAACCTAATGTTAGCCATAAGTAAAAAGTTGTTAAATCTTAACTCACCTTACAGTAAGTCCTGAATTTGTTAATTATAACAGTGTCCCTAAGAACGTAACAATAATTTTGTTTTTTAAAAGTTTGATATTATTGTCCAATGATCTATTATTTTATTTGTGATTATTCATAGTGACTTCAACAACACAGAGAAAGCGTTTGAAAGATGGATCTGTTCCTATCTAGAACCTTTCAGTGTTGAAGTATCAACATCCCATAATTAAGAAAGATAGAAGTGATCAAAGTTAATTGTATTATAATATATAATTCTTTTACACCCGAATGCACCGTTTGTCGACCTAATCCTAGTTTCCCAATCCCGTTTTTGTAATCTTTGCCCATAGCTATGCACCGTCACCAGATTAACTAATCCGGATTGGAAATCTGACAACGTTGGCTTCGCAAGATTATTCGACAGTTGAAGATTATAAAACGTCGAAATTGTCTGAAAAATGTTCGTCGGATTAGGATTTCGTCTGGGTGGTAAAAAGCTTGCCATGGTATTAAATTTAATATGAAATCGTAAAGATTTAAATAAAAATTGAAGATGTTCTCTTTTTAACTGTTAACCATAGCTACCTACAAATATGTTTGTAAGAATCTGAAACTTAGACCTTCTAGAAGGGTTACCTAATAAACCACAGGAAAATTTAGAATGATGAGGATCAGCGTCAGAGCAAAGCTGGCTCTTTCTAGAGAAATTAATGCAAACGTATCAACATAAACTCTGTGGGTGGTATGTGCATAAACATAGAGATGATGATGAAACAAGGCGGACTCGCCGACATTTGGTAAAATTGTCAATTGTCATTTCAATCAAATCAAATTTAAAATAAACGATTTTAGTGCAAGAGAAGCATAAACATTTTTTATTAAATTTCTTATTTTTCATCAAAATTTCAAGTAAAGGTGAGTACATAATATAAAGGTCCCCTATATCAGATACCTAATATTATTTTTTACTCAGATTTTAGTATGAATAAAAAAGAAAATCCCTAGGCCCAAGAGAAGTATTTTAATAGGGAAAGAACTCTTAAGCTATATAAATTATTTAAATAAAAAAGAAATTGTGGGAATTGGTTGAAAGGGAAATGTCCAACGAATATAAAGTAACAATTTCCTCCAATAAATATGAAAACCGTGTTAAAGTATTGGAGAGGACATAAAGATTGTGGACAATAACAGCAAAACAGGCAGAGGGAAAATAAAATGTTTTGAATTTGAAAGTGAAATGGACGACACTTTAGAGTGAAAGAAAAATATCCGACCAGCAGTGCTGTTATCAAATGAATCCATTTTTTGGAGAAACACCCCCTGAACCTTCAAGTTCTATGGTCCTTTGCATTTCTATTCCCGAAAATAAGGAAATTATACTCATTGACGAGCCCTTGTCGTCTCAAAATCTCCCACAAGTAGATGCTGTTAAAAAGCCAAGATTCCAAATGAAACGTAAGCAAGTTCCAAGCTACACTTACCGAAAAAAGTAACGACATTTTGGTAGAGCTTAAAAATGATGAGGTCTCTCTATGAAAGAAGAGAAAAAAGGGAGGAGGAAAAGCTTGATATTGCAAGGAAAAGGCTACAACAAAAAAAAGTTATAAATCTTATGATATCAACGTTACCTCCGGGGTACCCCAAGGCTCTCACATGGGTCCTTTACTGTTCAACGTATTTGTAAACGATATCAAGTCCTGTTTCCACCACGCTAACTTTCAGATGTTCGCCGACGATCTGAAATTGTATTCCAAGATAACATCCAAACTGGACTGTATGTTGCTACAGTATGATGTACAAAACGTAACTAACTGGTGTGAGCTAAATGACATGGAATTGAATCCTAATAAATGCCATGTTACAGTCTTCCACAGATCTCATGCTACGACTCAGTTTCAATACAGCATCAATGCTGTTAATCTAAATGTCTGTGAACACGTGAAAGATCTAGGTATTACTTTTGATCCACATCTGACCTTTACCACACATATATCAAATATGATCACTAGGTCGCTTCAACTTTTAGGCTTTGTGAAAAGGATCACTCAAGACTTCACGAACACCCACACTCTTAAGCTACTTTATTGTTCCTTAATAAGAACTCATTTAGAATATGCCTCAAGCATTTGGTCACCTTATTACCAAAATTATATAACTAAAATAGAAGCAGTAGAACATAAATTCTTGCGCTATATAGCTTTTAAACAAGGGATCAGTACATCAAACATTGACTATGTAAATCTGCGATCCGAGTTGAATCTGATGTCAGTTACAACCAGACGCAAGCAGAAAAATCTGAAAATACTGTATGACATCTTAAATTCGTTTATACCATGCCCCCCCCCTACTCAATAAAATCGGTATCCATGTCCCACCTAGGATCACTCGCTCAACTATTACCTTCAATATACCTTTTAGCAGGACCAATTACGGGCAACACACATTCATTTCGAGATCCAGCAGCCTAGCGAACCAGCATAACCACTCCCTTGATTTCTTTGATACTCGTAGTGCATTTATATCTCAATTGACAGATCTTATTGTTTGAATATTCATCTGTTTCTGCCTACCTTGGTTAGAAATGTTTTTGTTTTTGTATTTTTTTTTTTTTTGTAATAGTATCTTAGCATTAGTATTAGCGTTAGTATTAAGGATTTATATTTACTTTGTTAATCTGCATATGTAATCAACCGAATTGGGGATTTCCCCGTTTATAAATAAAATAAAAATTACTCCGGGAGTATATTCAAATTTTAAAATCAAACCAGAATAAAGATATGAAGAATGAATAATTGCTTTTTATCTATTATCATAATCATCCAGTATTTTTTAGATGTGATTTTGTTCCAGGGTTTCTTTTTTGTTGTTGTTATTTTATTGTTTATTGCAAGTTTTTTACCATATTTTTCTGCTTATGCAAGTCGAGTATTGATTTTTCTTTATTTTGTTTCCATATTTTTATAAGTCGTTGTTTTGCTAATTATATAGTTATATCTTTGAATAAGTTTTTTCATAATTTTTTTGTTGTTGGTGTATATATATATATATATATATATATATATTGTTGGTAGTATAATGTTTTTTTTAGGTAAATTAGCACAGGGTGTGACAGTTGATAGGGTACTTAGTGACGTTAGGGAGAATGTTTCCACTGGTTCCCTTGAAAGAATTCACTTGATTGAAAAAAAGGATATCAGTAATATTATACGAGATTACTTTGTTGGATATTTAACAAAAAAACACCAGAATGATGCCATGAGTGTGAAGCTGTGGGTAACAAGCATGAGAAGCTTGGAAAATAATCCTGTTTTGTACTATAAAGAACAGGGCACAAAGGATACTATATTTGAAGATAATTTTATATTAATAATAATGACCGAGTTTCAAGCTAACTCATTTATTCAGTTTGGCAATAGTAAGGTTTGCATTGATGGAACACATAGTTTAAATCAATATGGTTTTCAGCTGTATACTATAATTGTGGTAGATGAATTTGGATCTGTAGTCCATGTTTTTAAACAGACAAGATGAAATTTTGTTCAGAAAAATTTTTCAATGTAGGTATCCAAGATAAGATTGAAACTTTGTTCAAATGTCTGATGATTATCCAGCATTTTATATTGCTTGGAGAGCTGTTATGGCTGACATATCCAAAAGACTATTATGTACATGGCACATTAACAAAAACTTGATACAGAACTTGAATAAAATTAGAAATAAAGAAAAAAGAGCTTTGGTTTCAAAATCTTTACACATATTGCAAAAAGAACTGGATGAACATAAATTCTTAACACAGCTCAAAACATTTACAAATTAACTTATGGGTGACCCTGATACATTTAATTTTTTCCAGTATTTTTATAGAAGCTACCTTAACCAAAAATAAACGTAATATTGTTATAGGAAGTATAATGGTATAAATACAAATATGTATTTTGAATCTCTCCACAAGACAATTAAACATTTTTATTTGCATGGGAGAAAATGTAAGCGCTTAGATAAAACAATCAACGCTTTAATGAATTTGGTGAGAGATAAAACTTTTGACATGGTTATAAAGCTGGAAAAACAAGAAGATACTGAAAAAGTTAAAATAATTAGGAATATGATTAAACAAAACACTTTAAATCAGTGGAGTGTTATTTCATCTACAGATATTGAACATACTAATATTGTTGAAAAACTTTCAAATATATGTAATGACGAATTTCAGCTAAGGATGTTTCATTGTAAAATTTGTATACCTACATAACTTTAAATGTAGCTGTTCAGACAGCGTTATTAACTGTAATATTTGTAAACATATAATTACATGCCTAATGGATTCTATTCCTGAATGTGTAAATAATGGGGCTAGTGTTGTAACTGTAAGTGTAACTGTTTATTCAGCCAGTTCCGTCTTGTAGTGCTTTAAAGAACTTTCAAAAGGGTCAAGTTTGGACTTCCAAGTTTCAAAAATAATAGAGATTTACTTAAATCGAAAATAGAGGTTATTCTTGGTTGCATAATAAGTTTGATTTATCAGAAAGTAACTCTACTCTGGTTTTGAGAAAGTTGGACCAGTTTGACATCTACAATTCAATGGGTGAGCTTGATTTTAAGATCAAAGAAAATGTTAATGTAAAACAAAATAGATCCACAAGCTAGGATGTTTTCTAAACAATGTAAAAATGGAAGTCAAAATATTCCGCATCCATTACCATTCGAATCTAAAATGATACAACTTTTATTTTTAGAACCCACTGCAGCTATTACTAATATCCAAACAGGTTTTGATCATACTTACACGTAGGGTTTTAATGAAAGTTCATTTATTTTTTAAGGAATTTGTTAATTTATTGTTTTTAAATAAATAAAATATAAATCCGTAAAATGTCTATAATTTTTTAAAATCTTATATTTACTAGATAGTTTTCCAACTTATTAAGGAAATTATTTTAAATTTCTTATTTTGTTTTGTGTATTTTATATAATTTCCTGTTCTTCCTAAAAAGTATCATATTTTTTGTATATAATACAAATTTTGGTATTTTTATTTTGGGTGATTGGTGAATGGCCGCATTACTTTGTGGCCTTTATTTTTTTATTTAAAAAATTTACAACACTCTAGAACAATACCAAGCACAATTTAAGCTTAAAAAAAGGATTGTCTTGGCGAAGCAAGACATTTTCAAATGAACTGCCTTGAATGTCGCATGACGGTTATGACGTCATGGATCCATATGAACGTTTTGTTGCTTGTAGCGATTCCTATGATGAGCCATTCCTCAGAAAATTGCGTGGCGTTGGTGAATGGTGGTTTTGACGGTATTTGTATTTTTTGTTATTTTATTCTATAAAATAAAAATGATAGTTTGCTGAATTCGGTAATAGTTAATAGCTATTAGTTGTGTGTGTGACTGTGTTTGGATCAGAATGTTTTCAGTCATTGAATTTAATTAAAAATCTGGAGGTGGCCTTGCAGTGGTGCACTGTAACTGGTTTACCCCCGCTAAAAAGCAAGTGTTTTGGCCACCCTACAAGGACAATAAATCATATGTTAAAGCAGTAAAACAAGGTGAAGAAATATCTGATAAATGGACCCTAATTCCAGTAACAAAATGTTATTACACTACAGGCATAGATAATATATACAGCAAGCTGTGGATAGGACACTAATATATCCTGTTGAAGAATTAAAGCGCCCTCTTTCAGCCTAGAAGAAACTAATATTGAAGAGAGATGTTTGACATATACCTTTGGCACCTAGTTTAAATTTGAATTTCATATTTCTCTGTAAATTAGGTTAAATAAATAAGCATTTGTAATAAACACAACAATTTTAAAGATATTCAGGAACAAGTCATAAACAAAATAACAGAATTCACATTGGTCACAGCAAAACATGTTTCCTTGAATAATTATGAGGTGTTTTACATTTTCCTGGTTGTTTTTCTACAAACAATATGCATTCATATCCATGTCTCATTATACAAATAATATAATAAAAAATAATACAAATGTTCTTAATTAAATTCCAAACATCCTAAATATTAGTAAGAAATAACTTTTTTTGTGTAAGTTTTGTTATGAACATCCCTTGCATCTTTAAAGAATTTGGATACATTTTGTGGCAGCATTCGGAGATCTCTACCATTTAAAATATTACATAATTGTTTACAGTAGGTATGTACACAAATTCTTGCTAACCTGATGACTGAATTTTATCTAATGTGGAAAAAGTTTTTTCCACAGACTCAGATAAACTCTCAGCTGTTTGGGAGTCTTTTTTGAAATATCTTCTGAATTTTCTTCAGTTACATCATTTTTTTGGCGAGATCACAGGTTTTTTTAAATAAGTATTTGGCTTTAGGTGTCAGATCATGTTGACGAGTCACATTGACTTTGGCAAGTATACTTTGTCCTGCAAAAATGTTGATGATCAATGAAAATACCCAATATAGCACTATTGATAAATAAATATACACAACTAACTTACTTGTATTTGGAGCCTTTTTTGTAGTAACTGGAATATGGTCTATTTCTGCTACAAGTGACTCTCCTGCTGTTGAAGTACTTGTAGTTGGCTCAAATGACTGTTGTATCTAACCTGATGGGATCATGTTCTCATCATGACCTGAAAGTTCCAAATGTTCCAATTACTTTCATAAAATAACAATCAAATGTATTATTTGATGGAAGTTTCAAAAGTAAATGATTCACTTAAAGGTATGGAACAAATTGTGACTTACCTTCCTCCACAATATTTGAAGCAGGAAGAAACAGTGTGGGTAATGCAGTGTGGGACAACCTTCCATTAAATGTGAAATCTGCTTCTATGAAGTGCTTTCTGCATATTCTGCAGTTATCATACACTTTTTTGGTGATAGGAGGCTTCTATTGCCACAACGATTCAACCAGTCTAAAAACCGTTTTTCATCCTTATTTGGATTGGGAAAACGATGTTAGTTTCTTTAGAACCCCAACATCCATGTACTGAACAGTATATTGCAACCATTTTTGCAATAAATGCAGGACCTCTTCACGATTCACAGTTAATAACAAATAAGAAAAAACGTTGACACTAGTTTTAACAACGAAAGCACGAACCGAAGCACAACCAAGCTAACATCAACAAAAGCAAAAATGCAATGGCCGTCACGGTACAACGAGGTCAACGAGCACATGATAGCCATTTTCGTCTTGCGCAGACTACAAAGATTATCGAGTACAGCGCTCTCTGTCGGCTTAGAAGAAACTAAATAATGGGTCAGAACAATCTTTAACTACAGGTATGTAATGGGTATTTTAAGTTATTGATTTCTGGATATTTTATTAAATGGTTAGTGAGAATTGAATTGAAAAAATGGAGAAAGCACCGTAAATCAACTTCTATTGCTGAATTTCTTCATTAAAACGCCACACAGCGGTGATTTTTTAGCAAAAGAATCATTATTAAACAATATTTTTAGGTTATAACCTAAAAATATTGTTTTTAATGTACTTATGCATATGCCTAATAAAATGGATTTCCTGCAGATGATTATGAAATAGCCTGTAGCAAATTAAAAGTAGCGGAAGTAACTTCTGATTTGCAAACATATTTAGAAGAGGAAGAGTTTTCCAAATATTCCTCAGGAAAATAAAGGTGTCCCGATCTGTTCGTTTTGGGGAAGAGGAAGACACAAATTTGAGGGTAAGATATGAAAAGGTTGAAACTGGTACCTATTAGTATGCTAATTAAGAAGAAACTCTTAGAAAATGACTTACCTTAATTATTTTTATTGAGAATTTAGAAATTGTGTTGAGTATTAACTAAAATTAAACAAACCCAAGTTGACTTTTGTTTCATAAAATATTTGTCGCCTGATAAAAAGTGATACACATTTAATATTCATGTTCCTATATAAAAATGTATGCATACTATTTTAGTGTTTGGGGTTACCAATTAAAATGCAAATTAACAGAAACTTTGGAGTACACACCATCGTGTGGAAAGAAATCAAAATAATGTACATAATGTCTATAAAAAATTCACCACCTCGAAGTCTTTCACAGTCTGCAATAGCACAAGGTTCTGTTAAAATAACTCAACAATAACTCCAGATTTAGAAATATTGCAAGAAGCTACTTCTCGGAGAATTTTACAGCCCTCAACTTCACGTGGTACTATTCAAGATTTAGACCTATTGCAAGAAACTACTCCTCAGGGAATTTTACAGCCCTTAACTTAAAAATATACAAATAACTGTGTTGAAGGACAAGGAAAATAAGGTAATGATTTTTATTTATTCATCCAGTACAGTTATTTTTCATCAAGTACCTAAAATGAAAGTTTTTTGAGACAAATCATTGTTCCGGAAGAACAGATGAGTCTCCAAAAACTTGATTGAGGAACGTGTTACAAATAACAGTTTTTGTTAAAGCTCTTTATACATTGAAACCTTTCATTATATCATAATTATTAAAAATAGTGAATATTTAATTTTATGTTGACATCTAGTTGGCAAATAGTCAATGGCCATGTCAGGATTCAGTAGTAGTCTATGATTTTTCAAAATGATATTATTTTACATGTGTCAAATTTTTTAATATCATTTTCCCAAAATGCATAATTTGGTAATTTTATTGATTTTATATGACCATATTCAACAAATTTGAATCATTCAAATACCTGAAAATACAAAGGTACAGTTAGCAGAAGCAAACAAAAGCCCTGGTGGGTGTGTTCATGTCACTGTTGTTGTATTTTTGGTATCAATATATTTCATTTCATATCGAAAACCGACTATTGATAACATTAAGTGTCAACTGTCAATCCTATTAGTAAGGATAGTTTTATTTTTAAAATTTCAATAATTTTGTAAACAGGGAAAATTAGATCTAGGTCAATTGTATTGAAGTACTATTAGGAAAGTTAAATAAATTGATATTTGAAAGGGTTTTTTTTTCTCGTTTGGAAGGTGATTGTAAATATGATTACCATTATTTAAGAAAAGGTTTATACTACCTTAATAACAACTTTTAATATTATTAAATTTTTTTAAAACTGTGCCTAAGTGACTTTTGCAATACTTATTAAAGATAGACTTCACCTGTGGTTAGGTGAACCTAAATTTTCCGATTAAAATTTGAGGTATTGTTCAAATACACTTATCATTTCAAAAAAATACCTCCTTCTAGGAGCATGTATGATTGAATTCTAACTTTTACATGTTAAGAATAAATCACAATTATATTTGTTACAAAAAATCAGAAAAACACCGGCAAGCTAATAACAAATGTTTTAAATAACAGCTGACAGCACTCATTATTGTATTATTCATAAAACATTTCTAAATAACTGATTTTACAGACTATTTTCAATCCCTAAAGTAGCTATTTTTGGAAGTGTTTACAAAAATAGTAACTTACTTAACAAGTCTGAAAAATACTGATTTTTATCAATTGTTTTTGAATTACTATTGATGAATTTGCTGGAGATTAAGCAACAAAATAAATTTTTTTAAGTATTTTGGAAGAGAAAAATACCGACAGAATCGCACTTTCTCTACCTGAAGACTTGGATATAGAATTTTCCATTAGAACCAGTCATGATATAGATAAATTTGAAGCATATCTTTCAAATCAAGAATGTGTTGAAGGCACTAAAGTTGTTGTAAGTACATTTTATTACTGAATTATTTTTTATGTGTATTAATATACCTAATGGATAACTCCTCAAGATGTCTCATTAAAAAAAATAAGAATGATTGTGTCCTACATTTTCTGCTTGACCAAACTGAATTATTTTTCTTGACTCATGTTACTTTCTTCAGAAGAATTTGAAGATACTCTTTGAAACAGGTTTCTGTAATATTTTTAGCGTCTCCCATTGATGATAAAGACCAACTTTATCTTCTTCAGGAGATTCTAATAAATATGGTTCTTGAAGTAAATGTGGAGGTAATATGTGTCAAAAGTTCTCTGTGCAAATTATATATTTTTTAAATCATCTCTACTTTGACATGTAGGTATGCAAACAATTTTTATTTTTAGGTTTCATATTGGTCCTCTCTTGGAGGTTAAGATACCGCTTCAAAAACAAACAGAATCTTAAAAGAAGTACTGCATGATTCAGTAGCAACAAAATAATTTTTATGGTAGAAACTTAAAGAAACCTTTCTCAGAATTAAAAATCAATTCAGAAATCATATATGAGTTTAATTTTAAGGATAAACGGAGCTTGCACGGAATGGTTTAACATCGAAAAGGCTGTAAGAGAGGGATGTATGGCTTTGCCAAGGCTGTTTAACTTATACATAGTCGATAGTTCAAAAGATTTGAAATAGAGTGCGTATGGATTGAAAATGAATGATTTGATCGTCAAATGCCTTCTTTACGCCAATGATTTATTTATTCATTAAAGGGCAAACCCCTCTTTACAAAATATAGACAATATACAATATGAGAAATAATATAAAAAATATAAAAGATACCAATATATATCACAAGGTATCACAGAGTAGCTACTCCATGAGATTTTTTAAAAATACACAAGCTCACACCAGTTATACATACACAATTTGAATTAACTAGATTAACCAGTCTCAAAATACGTGATATGCTGCTATTGTAGCCATAATTAGTATGATGAAAGGGAATGCTGAAAAGTTCACAAAGATGTGTTGGTATTATATGGAATCTAAAACTAATTTGTGCCAACAATTCTGGTCATGATGTTATGCCATAAATTAATTTGTATAATAAAATTAAATCAGATCGATTTCGGCTAGTTTCTAAGGTACTAATCGAAATATGCTCCAAGGTTTGGGAATAATTGTATGTACCCTGGTATAAGCCCATTTTATAGGCAATACATCTCAAAAACTTGTGTAAACGCTCAAGATGATGAATATGAACTTGGTACTGAGAACTCCAGACAGGAGAGGCATATTGGAGACAAGAATATATGAGTGACATGTATAATATTTTTGTTGAAAGAATTGACAATTTCTGTGTATTTCTAAGAACAAAACCTATTTTTAGAGAGCTATTGCTTACAGTTGAATTTATATGCTGAACAAATGTAAGTTTTTTATCAAATAATACTCCAAGGTCCTTAACAACCGATACTCTTTTAATGATCGTATTATTAATATGATAGTCATTTTGAATTATGGAATTTGCTCTACTAAAAGTAATACATTGTCATTTATCAGGATTTAACAACAACCCATTAGATTCAGACCATTTTATCAAGAAATTGAGATCTTCTTGTAGTTTCTTACAATCAGTTGGTTTTGAGATGTTTGTATAAAATTTTAAATCATTAGCAAAAAGGAGAAATTTACAATTTTTGAAAATGGTTCCTATGTCATTGATAAAAATGTTAAACAACAGGGGACCCAAGTGTGATCCCTGTGGAACTCCTGATGTGACAAGGACAAAATTGGAAACAAAATTTTTAATTTTAACTAGATGATGTCTATTGTAAAGATAGCTATTTAACCAGTTTGTTAACCATGACGGAAAGTCAGCAGCAGACAACTTGCTGATTAATAAGTTAATGCTTTACTGAAGTCGGTATAAACCGAGTCAATTTGACTATGTTGTTCTAGTGCACTGACAATATCGTTTTGGTATAGCAATAAGTTACTTACTGTTGATCTACCACCTACAAAACTGTGTTTTTGTTCAATTATTAAGTTTTTACAATAAAAAGAAATATGACTCACTAAGAGTTGTTCAAATAATTTTGGTATAGCAGAAAGTTTGCTTATTGGTCTATAGTTAATATTTGATTTTCCAGTGACAAATTGAATAAAATTACTAATGGTTTACTCAAAGAATAAACACACCTTTTCAGTGTATAAGAAAGAATCCCATCTGGTCCAGAATTTAGATTGTCTTTCAATTTCATTATTCCATTGAAAACTCCCAGTAGGCTAATTTTCAATGGAGGAATCGATACAGTATTAGCTGGATTGAAATTTTCATAATCAGCAACCTCAGTATTGCTATATACACTTCCAAAATGTTCAGCAAATAAATTTACAATATCTGCGCCACAGCTGGCTACTTCATCATTGTATGTCATAATGTTAGGAATTCCATGATATTTTTTCAAAGAATTGATATAATTCCAAAAATATCTGGGATTAGTTGAGATGTTATTATCAACCATACCTATGTAGTTATCATAACATAATTTGGTTAAATTTTTGCACCAAGTTCTCAAGTTACAAAAAATATCATAATCATTAATATCAGAAGTCTCTGAATCTTTTGTGAGCTATTTTCTTTTCTCTAATTAGTGACTTCAATTCAGAATTAAACCACACTGGATAATTTGAGGATTTGAATCTACGAAAAGGTACAAAATTTGCTACAGCATTATTGAAAATTTGATAAAATTTCTTAACCTCTAATTCAATATTACCATTCAAGAATATATCCCAGTTAAAGGCTGCTAAGTAATTATTTAAACCATTAAAATCAGAATTTTTAAAATCATAGTAATAAGTATCAAATTTCATACTGTCATGACTATTTGGTAGAACTAAGTTGCAGGCTAATGCTACCTGATGTGGATTGTTGAGTAATATTAGATCAGTTGCAAGATACACAGACAGAAGGTTTTGTGAATTGGAGAAAACTAAGTCTAAAAATACATTATTGTTATTAGATATCGTATTAATTTGTTTGAGGCCACAAAAAGAAAAATGTTCATTCAGAATCGTTGCTGGATATCCAAATGGACAATGCTGTAATAGCTCATCCTGATCTTGTGAAGACCAGGTGGCCAATGGCAAATTATAATAACCAAACAAAAATACTGAAGAGTTCATATAATTAAATAATAGATTTTCAACTGACTGACAGTAACTTTCATAGATGACGTTGCCAGAGCCTGGACGAATGTATGTTGAACCAAAGATGAAACAATTAAAAAAAACTTATTAATTTACATCCCCTAAAAAATTGACTTTCATTACAGTATTAATTGGGAAGCTTGATCATCATTTTCTTAACATCTGTAATTTGATTACAATAAGTAAATTGTGTGATCATAAAAGTCTTATCATGAAGGATGACAGTTCACTAACTGTCTCCTATTAAGCAGAGTACAATAAAAAATAAATTATCTTTATTATTATCTTTATGTTTAAAAATAGTAATTTGATTTAAAATTGGAGTATTAGCTGCATACATCAACTTCATGGTCTTTTTTAAGTGTTAAAAATAATTTTTAATTGAAGTTAGATGAATATTTTACTGCAATATATTTTATTTAACATTATAAGCGGTTTTCGAAATTTGCGTTACTAGGCAGTTAAACAAATCGTTAAAATTAAATCTATAGTTTGTAGAAACATTAAACTTTTATGACTAACGTTAATCATCTACTAAAACATTTCTCATTTGAGGTCAAACGAATAAATCATTTTTTTGTCTTTCAACAACTTAACTCATTTGTTTCGACAAAAATATAAGAAATAGTATTCAACAGAAAGAAATATCAAACCCTAACAAGTTCCATCTAAAATTATTATCTTGATTTAGGTACAAAGATCTTCATATTTTACTGGAAATAATCGATTTTTAACAATATAAAATCACTAAAAAATTAAAGAGGACACCATTATTAAATAGCATTTCAATATTTTGAAGTAAACGAATAAACAAACATGAAAAATTATTAAAGAATCCTGGAACTTATGCGAACAATATTGCAATTGTGAAATTTATTTTTACTGCATTTAAAAATGTGTAATGGTGGTTTCATAAGCAACAGGTCATCCAGAATTTTCATAAAATATTTTAATGAAATATTTTTGTAACTTTTAATATAAGTATTAGTAACGTATGTTGGTGGATCTGATCTTATATAGGTTAAACATTCATAACTTTAGAAAACAATTTCTATTGGTAGTTTAAGAATCAAATTTGAATGCTCACCAATAACAAGTCAAACGGATCATTGGTCTAAAATTTATGTGGTTGTAAATTCATACTTATTAAATCACTGCTGTCATTTTTAAATTTACTTTCGCAATGGCCTCAAATATGTTAAAAGTTCAACTTCTCTTCTGATTACATAAAATACTTTTTTATTATATTATAAAAATAGAAATTTGGTTGTAATCATAGTAAACTTTTTAGCTGTCTATCAATTTGTGCATTAATTTTTTTTTAACAAGCAGTTATCACTGTGTCATATTTGTGTTCGGCAAGGAAATTTAGAGAAGTTCATTCTTACATCAAACTTTAACGGACGTTATTTGAAATTCATAAAGTTTCACATAATTTATTTTGCTTTATTATCTGCATATTATACATTTTTATTCTCTCAAGTACACCGTTTTTTCCTAAATAGCAAATTTTATTTTCAATTTATTTTCGATGCTGTCATATGTATGTTGATACAATTAGTTTCAAAACCTCAACGATACGTACAAAAGCCGTACAGTATTCACAATATTTTTAGGTACCATGTACATACTATACGTCCCTATTAAATTCCAGTTATGACCAACACAGTACCTACTATGGACGCATAATATTTTCGCCCATTTTATTAATTTAGTTTTCAAACATAGTTGAAACATTTTTTAGCGACAAACATTTTTAAGATAATATTGAATTTAAACTTTTTCTAATTGAAATATTTATGTAGCCAATAAAATTAAAAAAAATATCTAAGTTTTTAATACAAATTTACCAAATTGTGGGTAATTTTATGTTTTAGAAGTTAATACAAAACATCTGAAAGAATGTAGATAAAAATATAACACTACCAATTTTTAAAATTACATAGATTATTAAAAGTGCAAACTCCTGAAAGTGGCAAGCTTACCCATTTTGCTGATTTTTATTCTTGGTAATTTTATTATTAGTACAAATTCTGGTTGATGTTTAGTGCTGTCCAAACCGGATGTCACGTAAATAGGGCCCCCTTCTGGTTAGTTCTTTCAGGAAAAACTGCCAATTTTTCTTGAAATATGTAGTTTTTACTTTATTTTAATTAATACTTTTAATTATTTTTATTATTTAAAACTTTATTATTATTATATACGAAATTACGTCTATATTTTTCTTTTACTATTTTTTATATTTAGAAAACGCGTCTTTTCATTTTGGACTCAAATTATTAACTCACCTAACAATAAGTACAATACATTTTATACAAAAAAAACGTCTGCTCTCGGCAGATTCCAATTATTAACTGACAAACTTTCTTTTTTATAATAAATAAGTCCCTTAGAAACCAGTTTATACAATGTTTTTAAATTTTTTTTTATATATTCTTGTATACTATATATAGTATAGGAGCTAGCAACGTTTGGAAAACAAGAATTTCAGGTCAGCTGATTTTTTGTTATGTCATCCTTCTAGCTCTTTCAACAAAGTATTTTAAAGTTCTGACAGTGTAAATAGGTGTGAGAATTATAACTGCTGTATGTACCTATTTTTAATATAGGTATATATGGGTCGATTATCTATCAGAAAAACAACTACTCCTTTGGCTTTATGCCTGCGACAGGCATTGAATTACATCTGATATATAATCATCGTGTATACTACCCCATCATAGGTTGCAAGATATACAGGTGCTTATTAAGTAAGTGAAAGGGTTATTAAATTTATCTGCTCGAAGAGACCACCTATGGACCGGTTTCGGGGTGAATTGCCCCTCGTCAGCATAGGGTAGGCTTCCTCGAACAGACACGTTCACAGCTCCTCCTAACAAGTACACAAGAAGAACCACGCAAAAAGCGCTAGTCACGACATCTGTACTTTTTAACAAGCACCACCCAGTAAAATACTTTTTATAGTTTACTGCAATAGTATTATAGTTTTTTATAATTTTTGCACATTATAGTATTCTCCGTTTTTGGAAGTTATTTCATTATTTTCAAATATAAATAAAACAATGTATTATTTTAATAATGCAACATGTTACCTTTTAAAGGTTAATATCCAGGTATTAGGTATTGTTATTAATATTTTAGCTTAATGAATTGAGCTTTTCGTGCTTTAATTTTTGCAAATTGTTTAATAAAATCTTCGGTGTCCAATTCTTTTAGCTGGTCCGATTATATTGAAATGATAGCAAGATTAGTTAGTCGGTTTTTCCCATGGTCAATCTTAAATAATTTTTTATCATCTCGAGTTTTGCGGTAGCAACCGAAACCGACATTGTAAATAAAATACGAACTCTTATGCTCGTATTAGGAAAAGAACCCACTAAGTTGTTAATGCTTATATTATTTAAAGTTTCTTTTGGAGACGTAATAACTTCTTCATCCAAATTTTGTAAATATTGTAATTCTTTAACAAGTTCCACGGCAGTTATGTCTCGTTCATTGCGAGTTTTGTCATTTAATAAATTATCAACTTTTTGACATAATTCTAATTGTTCGTTTTCAGAATAATTTTTAAATTTATCAATATTCCATAAAAACGCAATCGGTTCATCGTCACATTCATAATCAAAATGTTTTTTTTTAATTTTTCGCGGTTTTAGACCTCTTTGTTTTTTTAATTTAGGTTCTATGTCTAATCTGGATGCTATTTCTCATCAATCAATCAATAGATCATTTAAACCTTTATCGGAGCGGTAAGCTTTCAAAAATTATTTAAATGATTATAACACTGAGCAACATCAAAGTTCGGTTTTTGAATAAATTTACTAACAATGTTAAATTTACTTAAAATATTATACCACAATATAAGAATGCAAATTAACTCAAAATTTTGCAATTTTTTGGCCAACGATGCAGCCAAATTTTGTACGTTATTTTTTAAAGTTTCCTTCGCTTATTTCAAACAGAGCATCCTAAACCTCCCCAAGTTGATACCTTAAAAGAGTCATTGCATCTATTCTACTAGACCATCGAGTATCCGATAAAGGTTTTAAAGTTAAATTTGTTACATTAGATAAATTAGATTCCAGAATTGACCAGCGTTTACTAGAAGCTAAAAAAAATACAAACAGTTCTTGAACTAAACAAAAAAAATTGATGCTCAAAGTATTCGATTTTGCGGCATCATTGACGACTAAATTTAGGCTATGATTGCAACAAGGAACAAAGAAAGCTCGCGGATTCAAATCCAAAAAAATTTGTTGTAGACCATTATGCCTACCACGCATATTTGTCCCATTGTCGTAACAAACTGTAAAAGAACTTAATGAATGAAAAGCTGCTAAGGCAAGACAATTATTATCGGAAGAGAAACCTAAACCAGAAATTGAATTAAACCTTCCAAAAAGCAAAAAATTGTTAAGGTAAGATATTTTGTATACTGAATAGATACAGCTCATTTCACCAATATACGACGGTTTCGGATTAGTCACCAAGGCATCGACTTGACGGGCGCACTGTGTTGAAAGGCACATTAGTAAATTCCCCCAAGATTTAAACCCGAAAATTTCTTTTTATTATTATGCTTTTGTTAGGTTTTATTTTTATTTTTTGACTTATTGTGAACAGACACTCGGTGAGTTTTTTGGTTAGAAATAGGCATATATTTAATTTTGTTAAAGGGGAATGCAACAAAAATAAATTATCGGTATATATTTAATAAATATGAACCATGTAGTACTATGGTATTATCAAGCATCAGATTTATAGTCATTATAATCGGAATCACTGTCGTCGCTATCCTTATTCGGATTACAGTTTCAGTACGGTTTTCACGAACCTACTATTTCTCTATTAAATTTTCACATTTTGTGACGCATTTTTCCCAAATTTCAGGAGTGGCAGTATTAAGTGCTCGTTGCCAGGTTTCCAAAACAACCTCATCACTGTAACCATTAGATCCAATGTGATTGTCATAATGAGTTTTGCATATTTCCCAAATATACTCAATGGGATTAAATTGACAATGATAAGGAGGAAGTCTTAGCACACGATGTCCATAACTGAGTATAACTTGATCCACATTGTAAATTTTTTCTCTTTTGTGTCTTTTAGATATCGATAATAATTCCGGCTTGAAGCAATACTGTGGGAATGAAATATTTTCGTTTGTTAACCATTCTTTTATATTCTGTACCGTCCAGGAGTTTGTTGGTTGCTTATTTGAAATTTCCGAATGGTACGTAGCATTATCCAATACAATATTTATAGTTCTTCTTTTACTAGAATCTCTGTATCCATATTGTCATGATAATCGGCTGATTTTGATTTTGACGAAAATAAGAGATCCCGATTGGTAAAATTTGTTTGGATTACTTACCTTTAGTCTGTTTCTTATTGTCTGACAGCACGCGAAAAGGTCACAGATGCTAGTCAGGTAGTAAACCATAAGCGTCACCGTTCATCTAAACTCTAAATTCGGTTAGTTAAAACAACTAACTGACCTTCATACATTTGTAGATTTCATAAAATTAAAACAATAAATTATTTTTGAAATAATCTTGTAAAATGGCGCAGGTCAATTCTTGGGAGACATATTAACAAACCATTTATCAATTCATTCTCCAGATAATTACTTTCTGATTTTCGAAATGTTGATAATAACATTTCCAAGAAACATTACAATAGGGTTCTACTAGGGATTGTCCTAATGACTACTTAGAAATTTTGCAGGTATATACGATAGAGTTAATATGAAATGAAAGGTTATGTAGCTAGACATAATAAAACATTTAAAATGAAAGATGTTCGTGAACTATTGAAGTACTCATTGACAACAATAACTGAAGAGAACTGGAGAGATGCTGTGAATCATGTAATTAAAGAGGAAGAGAAAATGTGGGTTTTAGATAACCTCATAGAACAAACTATAGAACCGATAGTGATCTCTCTCGACGAGTCTTCGGATGATTCTTGTATGGCCAGCTAAGAGGATAATACTATAGATTGAATTTTATATTTCCTATAAATGGTATGTTTCCTTTACTTAATGTACATTAATTCATTGTCAATAAATTTGAATTATGAAAATTAAACTATATTTTCTTTAATTAATTTAATTTAATAAAAATGAAAATGTAACTTGTTAATAGGCCTAAATGAATGAATTTTATTTCAACTGTAATGTTGACCGAATCTAATTAAATAAGCAAAATGAACTAATATCGTAATCTCCGCCACTGACGCAATGTTTATCGTTTAGCTCATTGTTCAGTTTTATTACCATATTGTATTTTGAGCTGAAACAGGGATGTACAGATAACCAATACAGACACCTACTTGTTTTGCATTAGAATTTTAGTATTTACTTGTAAAATTCTTAGGATCACTCTGTAAGAGATAATTTTCTATTTAAATATTTAATAAGGCTATTGTGCTGTCAGACATGAAGAAATAAACTATACCTCTCTTATTATGTACAATAAATAAAGTCATTAAGAACAGATTTGGTAAAATTACTCGTGCTCAAAAATAAAAATATTAACTCTTAATTTTCAAACAAGAAGTCTTTTGTAAAATAAAATTCTTTACCTACGAAATTTTTTTAAAAATATGGGAATTTACTTCCGTACTTCTTAAATGTACAGTTGAATACTGGTTACAGAGTTTCTAACGATAATCCGAAACCGCCGTATATTCGTGAAATATGCTTTATTTTGGTGACGGTATAGAAATTGAAAAATTAAAAAAAATAGCGTAATTCTCATTATTTCTGTTTGGAAGTGAATTTCGATGAATTTCAGGATTGCTTTGCTGAAGAAACATTTTCCTATGTTGGTGATTCAAAAGATATTTTTTTTGTGTAATCAATTCAGTTTATTAATCATTCCAGAATTCATTGTATTTGCCCAGATTATAAGTAGGTCATTTATTTTTAAATGTGTTTCTGTGAGCAGTATCTATTAATATGTCATCATGACAATTTGTCTTTGTAAAGGATTTTATTTTTTGGTTTTGTTTTGATAGGTGCCCAATGAGATTTTCCGTGTGCGGTAGTGATCAGCAATATGCGACTTTTATATTCCGTCTTGGAGTTCTTTTTAGTGCAATAGTTTAGCCTGTATTTATTATCTCTTGCTTTTTCCGAGTTTTTTTTGTTGTCCTCAATTTGAACTTTTTTTTTGTGATTCCTGATATGAGAATCCAGTTCTTTTGCTTGAGTTCCAATATCTCTTTTATTGCTTTTTGTTTTTAGCAGTTGAGTCTGTTTGTCCAGTGGGCATTTTTGTTTCATATAGCAGCCCTTTTCTTCTGCGAGTGTTTTTATGGTTGATGTCATCTTTTTTATAATGTGGTTCAGTTCTTCAGCATCCGATTCTAATTTTTTGTTGTTGTTGTTTGCTTGGATCTGTAGTAGCAAATTATTGTTTTGTTCTCTTAGTTTTGCGAGTTGTGTGTTTATGTTATCTATAATTTTCTGTTGTTCTTTTACTTGTAATACAAATTTTTCTTCAGCTTCGATTGCTTCGTCTTCAAAGTCTTTTGTTGTTTTTCTTATCCTATTGATTCTGATCTTATATACATTTTAAATTTTTAAGGTATACTCCCAAGAAAAACCCACCACCAGAAAAATTAAAAGAAATAGAACCAGTACCATCAACGTCAAGTTCTCTATTTAATAATAAACACCCACCACCGGAAAACACAATCTCGCTTACCCAAACCTTTAGTTGTTCGGAATAATAAGCTTGCAAGACAAGATCAATTAAAGGCAGTCGCAAATAAAACGAAGTTAAAAAGAAATTCATTAGATGCTCAAAGGAATGTGATCCAAAATATGAGAACCAATAGAAGGTTCGAATTGCTAATGAAGATAAGAAATACCAAGAAGAAAACGTTTGCTTTAATTAATCTTGTTTCTGTTTATAAGTATAAAATAGTTGTAATGTTTGCATATGAATAATATTGGAGAAAAATGTAAAATTTAAATTTAAGATTTTATTCAAAAAGGTAACAATAGCAAATAGCCGCTTTTAGATCAATTACTAAAAATGTATGTTGTCTTCAGTAATGGGTAATGTGCACGTGACGTATTAGCCATCTCGCGTTCCGCGATTTTTCACTATAACCTTATGAAAGATGTCATTTGTTGTACCACTTGCACGTTATCAATCTCGAACAGTGACGTCACGGTGTCAAAAAGTGGCCACGTAGTGTACGTCACCCATTAAATTCTTTTCTCATGTATAGTTCATTTGCATTTTAGTATTAGAGCAAGAGTCCACGACGGCCTTGTATCTCCCATATAAAATAACGAAGGTGTGGCCGTCGTGGGCTCTTGCGCTATATGTACCATTTGGAATAATGCACATATCAACCAGACAATAATGGCTGGGTATTGAAAGATGACAAATACCAGTTCAAATGGTTTAAAGCGGATCAACTACCAAGTTATGTTAGTGATTCGCTCAAAACTCAATCAGGTATGTAATTATTATGACAAATTATTGTACATAATTTTTTAATTATTTATAATTGTATTTGCTAACTTTTTTTCAGCAACTGACGAAAAAGGCGATATTGACGACGATCATGCCATCGACTGGAGGAATAGTGACGAAGAAAATGAAAGTATCGACGGTAATGATGAAATTTATAAAAACGATTAAATATTTTTTTTACATATAATAATACTTTTTTTGTATTTTATAATATTAAAATAACATTTTTTACCATGGATATAAACGTAATAAAATTATTTTTTTATTGGATCGCAATCGACTAAGCACTCGTGCTCGCACCTACAACGGACTTTCAATGTGTCTGGCAAGATGTAAAAACCATTAAAACTGTCCGGCTATTAAGTTAGCATTTTTTATAGGTCCTCAAGTAATATATAAAATTTAGCTTTTATACTATAACGAAAATATAGTTATAATTTATTAAAGTTTAGGGGTGTCTGGCAGGGGGTAGCAACTGTCATAAGTGTCCGGCAATTGATGACGGGATTTGTAAAGTTATTCCGAAGAAAATATAAAAAAATTGAGCTTTATACTTTAACGAATTTAAGGTACTATTTTATACACCTTTACTACCTATTACCTGCCCAAGTAACCACAACCCAAACTCTATAGTTGCTGGTAGTTTTTATCTGTATAGGGGACATGCACAGAAAAACTTTTAGCTTTTATAAAATAACGTGGGATCAGCAATATGCGACTTTTATAAACCGTCTTGGAGTTCCTTTTAGTGCAATAGTTTAGCTTTTATAAATTACCCTTTTAGTGCACTAGTTTAGCCTTTATTTATTATCTCTTGCAGTTACGAGTTTTTTTGCTGTCCTTAATTTGAACTGCTTTTTCGTGATTCCTGCTATGAGAATCCAGTTCTTTAGCTTGAGTTCCAATATCTCTTTTATTGCTTTTTGTTTTTAGCAGTTGAGCCCTTTTCTTCTGCGAGTGTTTTTATGGTTGATGTGATCTTTTTTATAATGTGGTTCAGTTCTTCAGCATCTGATTCTAATTTTTTGTTGTTGTTGTTTGCTTGGATCTGTAGTAGCAAATTATTGTTTTATTCCCTTAGTTTTGCAAGTTGCGTGTTTATGTTATCTATAATTTTCTGCTGTTATTTTACTTGTAATACAAATTTTTCTTCAGCTTCGATTGCTTCGTCTTCAAAGTCTTTTGTTGTTTTTTTAATCCTATTGATTCTGATTTCAGATACATTTTAAATTTTTAAGGTATACTCCCAAGAAAAATCTATCACCAGAAAAATTAAAAGAATAGAACCATTACCATTAACGTCAAGTTCTCTATTTGATAATAAACACCCACCACCGGAAATATTGAAAGAAATACAACCAGTACCATCAACGTCAAGTTTTCTATTTGATAATAAACAAGTTGCATTAATCCCTTCAACATCAAACCCCAAGGTAATTCACAATCAAAAGAAAACTTGATATCGCATACTCCTTAATGGGTAATGTACACGTGACGTTTTAGCTTGACAACGGTAGAAAGAGTTACGTACATGCGCCATCTCTCGTTCCGTGATTTTTCCCTATAACCTTATGAAAGATATGTCATTTGTTGTACCACTTGCACGTTACCAATCTCGAACAGTGACTTTACGGTGTGAAAAAGTGTAATGTCCTTTAGGCATGAACTAGATTAATAAATAAATTCATTTCTGAAATTAAACAAATCATCAAACACGTGAGGAAGTCAAGGGTAATGCTGAATAAGCAGTATGTGATTTAAGGTTACACTACAAATTAATAACAATAATATTACATCAGTTTGAATTCGAAACTAAAATATATATTTGATATTATATCGGTTGGGATTCATTCCTAATTGATATGTGATTCCTAATTCATTATTAATTATTAACTTATTCTTATTTTGATTTTTATTTAATTAGTAGTATGGTTTAGTCGATATTAAGTTGGTAGTAATAGTATTATAATCTAAAGTACCTATGTATAGTAAACAATAAATATATAAGTACAGTTTCCCAGTGAACCAGAGAGTTTTAATCAACATAAATGGGCACCCAGGACCAAGGGACGTCCACACACCCAATGTGGACACCCATTTAATACAAAAGTGGCCACGTGGTGTACGTCACCCATTAAATTGTAGTTCATATGCATTTTCGTATTAAAACAAGAGCCTACGACGGTCAGACTTTCGTTATTTTATAAAAGCTGAAAGTTTTTCTGTGCATGTGCCCCTTACAGGTAAAAACGACCAGCGACTATTTAGTTTTGGTTGTGTTTACTTGGGCAGGTAACAGGTAGTAAAGGTGCATAAAATAGTACCTTAAATTCGTTAAATTATAAAGCACAATTTTTTTATATTTTCTTCGGGATAACTTTAGAAATCTTGTCGTCAATTGCCGGACATTTATGACAGTTGCTACCGCCTGCCAGACACACCTTAACTTTAATAAATTATAATTATACTTTCGTTATAGTATAAAAGCTAAATTTTATATATATATATATATATATATATATATATATATATATATATATATATATATATATATATATATCGGAAACATCGGAGACTGTATACAAGTCGATGAGTATTTGAAATCTAGCGGCATCAATTACATTAGGGAAATTATAAACATTGCATATAAATCTCTGAATAATATTAAAGATATTTTGTTTATGAATTAATGTGTCTCCCATGATATCACTTTTTACCAAAATTACTCTTGTATTACACAAAAAGCTGCACGCATAATTGTTCAATACATCGCTAAACGATAGATGATGCGCAGTAAAAGATCGCAGTCGACTAAGCGACCTATCTCACTAGCACTCGCTTGAACAGTTGTTTCATCGCGCTTGCACCTACAGCGGACTTTCAATGTGTCTGGCAATATGTAAAAACCATTAAAACTGTACGGCTATTAAGTCCCTAAGTAACATTTTAAATTTAGCTGTTATACTATAACGAAAGTATAATTATAATTTATTAAAGTTTAGGGGTGTCTGGCAGGGGTTAGCAACTGTCATAAGTGTCCGGAAATTTTTGACGAGATTTTTAAAGTTATCCCAAAAAAAATATAAAAAATTGAGCTTTATACTTTAACGAATTTAAGGTACCATTTTATACACCTTTATTACCTGTTACCTGCCCAAGGAAACAACCCAAACTCTATAGTCGCTGGTCGGTTTTACCTGTATAAGGGACATGCACAGGATAACTTTCAGCTTTTACAAAATAACGAAGGTCTGGCCGTCGTGGGCCCTTGGGCTATATTGTTTTAGTAATAGTATATTACACATCTACGGCAGTAAAGTAAGAAATTTCTCAGAACTCGGCTTCGCCTCGGTCAACAAACATGCGCTCTGAGACATTTCTTACTTTACTGCCCTAGGTGTGTAATATACTATTACTAAAACAATATAGTTTAAGAGCCAACGACGGCCAGACCTTAGTTATTTTTTAAAGCTGTAAGTTTTTCTGTGCATGTCCCCTATACAGGAAAAAACGACCAGCGCCTATAGAGTTTAGGTTGTGGTTACTTGGGCAGGTAACAGGTAGTAAAGGTGTATAAAATAGTACCTTAAATTTTTTAAAGAATACAGCTTAATTTTTTTATATTTTCTTCAGGATAACTTTGGAAATTTCGTCATCAATTGCCGGACACTTATGACAGTTGCTACCTCCTGCCAAACACCTAAACTTTAATAAATTATAATTATACCTTAGTTATAGTATAAAAGCTATATTTTATATGTAACTTG
Organism: Agelastica alni; assembly: GCA_950111635.1. NCBI lineage: Eukaryota > Metazoa > Arthropoda > Insecta > Coleoptera > Chrysomelidae > Agelastica > Agelastica alni. The sequence continues at coordinate 49,875,844 of OX467708.1, read as the reverse complement.
GGGACCTATAAAAAAATGTTACCTTAATAGCCGGACAGTTTTAATGGTTTTTACCAGGCACATTGAAAGTCCGCTGTAGGTGCGATCGCGAGTGCTTAGTCGATTGCGAGAGTTTTGAGAGAATCACTAACAAAACTTAGTAGTGGATACCCTTCAAACCATTTGAACTGGTATTTGTCATCTTTCAATACCCAGCCGTTATTGTCTGGTTGATATGTGGTTGGATTTTTCAGATGAGCATTATTCCAAATGGTACATATATTATTTGCTCGCAGAAATTGCTGCAATGGCTCGCTTTTGCTAGGTGGTAGATTGCTAGCGTCAAAGTTTCGCATCTCCTTCCGGTCAAAAGCTTTGTTTACATCAGAGACCGTATACGAGTCGATTAATATTTGAAGTCTTACGGCATCAACATCAATTACATTAGGGACATTGTAAACATTGCATATAAATCTCTGAATAATATAAAGATATTTTGTTGATGAATAAATACATCTCCCATAACATCACTTTTTACTAAAATTACACTTTTATTTCACAAACAACTGCACAAATATCAATTATAATACGTTGGTTGGACTTACTTATAATAAGTCTCCAAGTAACCTATAAAATTTAGCTTTTATACTATAACGAAAGTATAATTATAGTTTATCAAAGTTTAGGGGTTTCTGGCCGGGGGTAGTAACTGTCATAAGTGTCCGGCAATTTTTTTTTAGCTTTCCATTACATTACAATCTGTCTGTGTAACCCAAATAATGTTAGGTAGATATTAAGTAATAGGTATGACTATTTAGGGGGAGGCATCTAGTGATACTTTTAAAATTAGTCTACTACTATTTTTGACATTGGGCGTTCTTATGTATTCTTAGCACTAAATAACTAATTCTAACGGAACTTTTCGTTTCAACCTACGCACTACACGCGGTTTATTTACTATATTTTTTGCTAACACATTTGGATGCAATTTTAGTTTTTCTGCATGTTTTTTCGCGTACTTTTTTATTTCTTCTTTGACATACGATAGACCTGCATCCTGATGAATAGCTTCATTGGTTATAAACTATGGGACTCCTAGTATCATTCTTACGGTCTTGGACTGAAATCTTTGTATAATTTTGATATTTGAGTTTGCGGCTGTTCCCCATAATTCTAGTCCATAGGTCCAAACTGGTTTCAGGATGGATTTGTATATCAATATCTCATTTTGAATTGATAATTCAGATTTTTTACCTAGTAGGCAGTACATGCTCCTTAACTTGTGGACCAGTTGCTTTCTTTTTGAGAATATGTGTTTTCTCCAATTTAACTTCCTGTCTAGATGTATACCCAAATATTTGACTTCATCACCTTGTGGAATTTCTTTGCCGTTCAGTTTTACAGGCGGACATGTTTCTTTACGCATTGCAAATGTTATATGTTGTGATTTGTTCTTGTTTGTTTTTATTCTTCATTTTGTCATCCATTGTTGTATTTTATTCAAGTTTTTTTGCAGGGTTTTGGAGGCTATTTTAGGATTTTTGTCAGACGCAAGGATTGCTGTATCATCAGCGAATGTGACCGTGGTAATGTTTGTGTCTGTTGGCAGGTCGGTTGTAAATATAAGATACAGTATGGGGCCTAATACGCTTCCTTGGGGGACGTCTGCGTGGATTGGATGTATGCTTGTGTACTCGTTGTCGTATTTTACCTGGAAGTATCTATTGCTGATGTAGGATTTTAAGATTTTATAATAATTTGTTGGTAAGTTCTGTTTTAGTTTGTATAGAAGTCCTTTATGCCAAACTTTGTCAAAAGCCTGGCTAATGTCCAAGAATACTGCAGAGCAATATCTTCTATTTTTGAAGTCTTCATTGATTCTCTCCACAACTCTATGCACTTGATGAATTGTTGAGTGTTGCTGTATGAATCCGAACTGATGTGGTGGTATTAGTTTCTTGTTTTCTAGTATGGGCATCAGCTTACCAAGTATCAACTTCTTGAAAACTTTGGAGACCACTGGGAGAAGACTAATAGGTGGATAGGACATTACACTTTCATGTTGTTTTTCTGGCTTTAAAATCATTGTTATTTGTGCTAGTTTCCAGTTTGATGGAAAGTAGCCTATTTTAGAATTAAACAGCTGTGTCAGGAATTGAAACCTTTTTTCTGGGCTGAAGAATTTCTCCTGTAATAAGGTCGAATCCTGGAGCTTTTATTGGATTGATATTTTGTTGTATAGTATTCTTAAATTCGTTTTTTAGAAATCCTTTTTCTGGCAGTTCTAGCTGATAGGGTGGATCAAGTACAGATGTAAATGCTTCTTCATCTTGTAGTGAGTATTCCCCGTGATTAGGCGTAAACACATTTTTTAAATATGTTGCAAAAGTTCCTGCTTTTTCTTAAGGACTCTTAGCCCAGTTTCCTGTTTTCGTTCTGACGGGTGGTTTTGAATAGTTTGGCCTGCTCAAGGTTTTTGTGGCCTTCCATAATGAATATTCAGTGGCTTTGGTTGCATTCAGTTTTTGCAAGTATTCTTGAAAGTGGGTGTTTTTTCTGCTATTATCAATTCTTTTAGTTCTTTTTGTGCTCTATTGAGTTCCGTTTTGTGTTGAGGACATTTTGTTATTTGCCATTGTTTTCGAAGTCTTCTCTTCTCAATTATTTTTTGATATATAGTATTGGAGCAAGTTTTGTTTATCTGTGGAATGGATGGTGTGGGAGTTAAGTTCTATGCTGCTTCCTGTACCACTTTGTTAAAATATTCGTTTTCTTGTTCTGTAATGTGCAGTTCTTTTCTGTTACTATGATTTTTTTGCTTAAGGTAACTATAACGGGTGAATGATCTGATGATAGATCATAGCAAGACTCTGGTTTAGAATTTTTTTTACTTATTCCTTTAACTACGGAAAAATCTAGCAGGTCAGGAGCTTTTGCAGGATCTGTGGGCCAGTATGTTGGTTCTCTTGTGGTGACTACATTTAGGTTACCTCTAAGAATTTCTATATGTAATTCACGGCCTTTGGTGTTGCAAATTCTAGAACCCCACATTTGGTGTTTTGAATTATTATTCCCACCGCAAATAAATCGAGGTCCAAGTGTATCGAAGAAGGCTTTAAATTCTGATTGTTTAATGGGATGTTTTGGAGGACAATTAATAGCTTATGAGTGTCATAGTTCCATTTCAGTCTTCTATGAATACGTTTGTAGCTTGGATATGTGATTTTTGGTAATGTGCTGTTTCATAATGTTTGATGTTATTTCTTATGATGCTGTCCCACCGTGTGCAGTTCCATCTGGATGTACTGTATGGTATATTTTGTAGTTGTGGATTTTTATGTAACTTTTGTTCGTGAAATGTGGTTCAGATATTAATATTACGTCTAACTTCTGGTGAATTATAGAAGCATGTAGTTCTGGTTTGTGTTGTAATAAGCCGTTGGCATTCCAGAGTGCAAATCTTAGTGAATTGGCCAATAGTGCATTTTTGAGACAAGTTTTGTGAGTATGTTTAAGATGGTGCTCATTTGCTCCGTGAGCCCTTTTATCATGTTCTTTAGTTCCTGGATATCGTTTGATTTTGTGATAGTTTGGGTCATTTGTTGATTGTTATTTACTGTTTGAGCGTATGTATTGCCTTGTCTTGTATTATTATTTACCATATCTGCTGGCAACTGTTTATTTGGTGACTCTTTATTTCTTAAGGTTGGAAATCTTTGCTCCTGTAGCTGTTTGTGTACGCTGCATCAACTGTAATTCACTGGGTGATTTTCGCCGTAAAGGACACATTTCACTAGATCAGATCTAGTTTTCCTAGGGCAGTCAATAGTTGGGTGATTTAGAGCACATTTCACGCATCTGTACTGGTGAAAACAAAAATTTTTGGTATGTCCGTACCTTTGACGCCTAGTACACTGTGCTAATTCTCTTTTTGGCTTTGGTGGTTTCACATTGATTTTTGCATTAAGCAGATATTCCATTTTATAAATTTCTTTCTTATTTTCTTGTATTTTTAGATCAACAAAGAATAGCGGGAGAGGTTTTGAAAACATCAGTATGTACTTTTATTGAGTGACTTAATTATATTATAATTAGCTTTATACAAATCAAAAAAATGAAAAAAAATAAAAATATTAAGAAATATAATCTAGTTTGTGATTTAGATTTAAATTTAGACATTCTTAGTAAAATTGTAAACGATGACCTATTTTGAGGCACCTCATCAAGCCAGGGTCATTCCCTGTCTAGCGCCCCTGTGTCCATATGAAGATAAAACTACTCATATGTATTTGAGTGAATAAGCAATGTAACATAAGCAATCGGCAGCAGCTTACCTCCGCTACAGCCAAAGACAATTTTTAATTATCGCTAATCACATTCACTACGAAATAGAGCTGTTGTTATAATAGTGACGTCAAATATTGAGATAATAGTTTTGCCTATGCACAGCACCACAGTTAAAGATCTGTATGTATACTATTGTATTCACAGCCGTCTTTAACTCCAAGCCATAAAGATACATTTGGCAACAGCGCACACGAGACGATTGGTGGTCCAGTTTCACGACAGCGTCAAGACCACCACAGCATAGCCGTCAGACTCGCAATTATTATTAAGTGCACTTTTTTACCTGACTATTAAAGAAAAATAACATACACTGGTGATACATGATACATCTCTGCACTAAATTCACAAATACTAAAAATTCATTAATTTTAAAAGTAGAAAAAATAAAACCCTCCGGTTTTGATTAACTTCCTAAGATTTAAAACTTTTTCTATAAAATATCAAATATTTTTATTTTTACAATAGTAGTTAGAGTGTAAAACATTTTTGTAGGCAAATAGATAAGCTTCTGTTGACATAAAAGATATCAAGTATAGTATATTCGTTAATAAAAATATGAGGGTGTACAATCAAAGTAACGACCATTGTAATATTTTTTTAATATTCCTTACTTATATTATTTATTTTTATTTAGCAGTATAAAATATTAAAATTTACATTTAGTTATGAATGTCGATTTGAATCTTAGTGATTTAAGATTTTGAGTTTCCGTTTTTTTTTTGAGAATTTTTATTTTCATCTTTCTTGATTCGAAAAAGTGACACAAAAGCTTAAGAAAATAAAAGAAAATGAGAAAGAGAAATATATTCGTCTGCCACTGAATATGCTAACGTTTAAAAATTCTGAGAACATTGACAAAGTAAATAATATTCAGTACATCAACCATATGAAGGTTAAAATCGAAGCAGTGAGGAATAGCAATCTCATTCCACAACGTAAAAATTGCCAAAGATTTGCCATACATATAAATTCTGTAAGCGCATCTCTGCATGCGTAAAGTGTGCTGGCAACCACTTAACAACGATATGCACTAAACCTAGAAATGATCCAGAAAAATGCACCAACTGCTCCGAGGCTCATCTCGCCAGCTACAGAGGATGTATTATTGCCAAAGAACTACAAAAGAGAAAGGAAAATTCCGTTAAAACTAAAAAGAAATGGTGTTTCATATACACAAGTGACCAACAACGAGCAAGAACAACTTGCTTCTACCTCCAAGCCGGACACATCAATGATGCATACACTGCAAAATATAATGAGTATGCTTGAAAAAGTCAATGATAGACTTGACAGATTAGAGGCCAGATATACTGGCGCTATTCCCAAGATTAAGTAAGCCATGACTCAGCAAGATTTACGTATTGCTACATGGAATGATAATGGCATTCTGACAAAAAAGCAGGAACTGGAAGTTTTTCTAAATTCACAACATATCGATATATGTCTTGTATCAGAAACACATCTTACAATAATATCCATCCGGACAATCAAGCTAAGGGAGGTAATGCGGTAATTGTCAAGGAATCCATCAATCACCATGAAGAATGTCATTCTCAAAGACAAGATATGCAACGCACCATGACTGGAATCAAATCTAACAAACAACGTCTAAAGGTTGGTGCAGTATACTGTCCACCCAAATATAATCTGAAAAAAAAAGACTATAAAATAATCCTACAACATCCTGGAGATATGCATGTTGATTGGGGAGCTAGATTAACCATGACCAAAGGTAGGGAACTAAGGAAGTCTGTCAGTGAAACAATAAGCAATTATCATTCTTCGGGTAAATCAACATATTGGCCAACAGACACTAACAAAATACCGGATCTGCTAGATTTGTTCTTTTCAAGGAAAGTTTCATCCAATTTCCTTGAAGTTGAGAAAAATTTCGACCTGAACTCAGATCACTCAGCAGTCATCTTAACGTTAAGTGAAAAGGTAATTAAAAAAGAATCTCGTCCCGTACTGGTGAACAAAACTACAGACTGGGAAAGCTTTAAATTGATTTGCAGAAAAACATTAACTTTAATGTTTATTTAAGAACACCCGAGCAATTAGAAATAGAAGCTGAAAAATTCACCAGACTATTTTAAGAAATAGCTTATAAAAACACAAAAGAAATTACCTACATTACCAAAGGAGTCAATTACCCAGCTGAATTTAGGGAATTAGTCAGGGAGAAAAGAAAAGCAAGCAAAAGATGGCAAAAATTAAGAGTTCCGGCTGATAAAGCGATCCTGAACAACAAAACGCAAAAGCTCAAGAGAGAAATCGAAAAACTCACAAATGATTCAATTAACTTATACATACAAAAAATATCTGTAGATGAAAAGACTGACTATTCCTTATGGAAGGCAACCAAAAAAATTAAGAGGCCTATAACTTCAATCCCGCCCATCAGAAACAATGCCGGCAACTGGGCCAGAGATAACAAACAAAAGGCTGAGTTGTTTGCAGAACATCTTGCAGACATTTTCACACCTAATGAATATCTCGAGGATAATATTTTGCCAGAAACTGATAACCCCAGATCAGAAAATCCGAAAAAAACACCAGGATTTGATTTGATCATGGGTGAAATTCTGAAACAGTTTCCTAAAAAAGGGATAGTAATGCTCACTTACCTTTTCAATGCAGCTTTTCGACTGAAACATATTCCTACGAGCTGGAAAGTTGCGGAAGTTATTATGTTGCCGAAGTCAGGCAAACCACCAGGAGATGTTACATCCTACAGGCCTATTTCCCTACTTCCGATTATCTCTTAACTCTTCTAAAAGTTGCTGCTTAAGAGACTAAAGCCATTAATAGAAAACAGCAATATAATTCCTGACCATCAGTTCAGTTTTAGACAGAACCACTCAACCATTGATCAGATGCATCGCATTACTGTTGTAATTGAGCGAGCTCTTGAAGAAAAACAGGTCTGTTCAGCAGTCTTCCTAGATGTTTCGTAGGCCTTTGACAAGGTGTGGCATGCAGGTCTAGTGCATAAACTTCATAGAATACTACCGAAACAATACGTAGAACTTTTGACATCATATATCACAGACAGATTCTTCAGAATTAAACAGGAAGATGCGTATTCCAGCTTAAAATAAATAAATGAGGGTGTACCTCAAGGTAGTGTGGTAGGCCCTATTCTCTATTTATTGTATACTAGCGACATTCCACGACTGGAAGATGTAAAAATTGCCACATTTGCAGACGATACAGCACTGCAGTAGATCAAGATCAGAACGTGTCCTGTATAAAATTGCAGTCAGCTACTAATACAATACTTGAATGGAGTAAACAATGGAAAGTTAAGCTTAACGAAATTAAATCGATCCATGTCAAATTTACCTACAAAAGACTAGTCAATCCACCACTACCAATATATATCAGTGACAACTTACTACCATATAGTAACAATGCTAAGTATCTTGGCATGACTCTTGACACTAAACTCAATGCACAATAAGAAACTTATCTACAATCAAATTCTGAAACCAGTGTAGCTTTATGTTATCGATCTATGGGGTTGTGCCAAAGATAGCAATATAAAGATTATTCAAATATTTCAGAACAAAGTGCTGCGTAACATGACAAAGGCCCCTTGGTATGTACGCAACATTGACCTACATAGAGACCTCGGTATCCCACTGGTTAAGGTTGAAATTAAAAGGTCTGCTGGTAAACATGAAGCCAGGTTACACCTCTATGAAAATGTAGAAGCCCTTCAGCTACTGGACAATCAGCATCTTGTTCGAAGACTGAAGGGGACCAAGCCATTCAAACTCGTGTAAAGCTATGTTTTTAAAAGCAGAGTATAGTGCGCGAGTTTGTGTACATATTATAGTCAGAACAACCTAAAGGACATCGTTGGAAGAAATTTAGTAGTATATAAGTATTTAGTTTTAAGATTTTACCAGACTTAAATTAATGGTTGATCAATAGTGATCAGTTTTAATTCCTCAAACACCTAACAGCGTCATAAACAAAAAAAATCTTTCTTGCTTTGATAAAATTGACTGTAAATGTCTTTTATTCGGAAATATAAAATAATCCTTTAGAACAGAATAGCAAGATGGAGATTGTGAATACAAAGCAAATGACATAATTAAAGTACTCATTGTGTATCTACGTTTTTTTAATAACATTTGTTTTAACTGATCTAAAATAATTGGAATTGTTCTAGCATGTTCAAATTCTTGTATAGGCAGGCCCGCGCCTAGCACTTGTGCCCTTGTGCAAATTTAAAATAACGCCCAAATTTGTATTACGTTCATATGTGAGTACAGATACGGGTTAAGTTAGGTATTATTATCCACTATTGAAAAATAATTTTAAAAAGTATTTTTATAAATTTATTTTCATTTTTATACTTACAAGTACAAGCCATACAAGTATTTTCTCATTGAGGTACGTAACATAATTATAAACTTATAGAACACAGAAATATATTCTAAGAGTATTACAATTCAAAAATTTTGTATTTTACTATTTAAATGTAATAAATGTACGATACTAAAGCACAAAATATAAAAAAAATATATAAAACATTAAAAACACTTACTCGTTTATAAATCACAGGACGAAACTGATCGACAAATAAAAACAAAACAATGTATTATTTTAATAATGCAACATGTCACCTTTTAAAGGTTTTAAAGGTATTAGGTATTGTTATTAATATTTTAGCTAAGTGAATTGAGCTTTTCGTGCTTTAATTTTTGGAAATTGTTTAATTAAATCTTCGGTGTCTAATTCTTTTAGCCGGTCCGATTCTATTGAAATGATAGCAAGAAGATTAGTTAGTTGGTTTTGCCCCATAGTCGATCTTAAATAATTTTTTATTATTTTGAGTTTTGAAAAAGATTGTTCTGCGGTAGCAACCAAAACCGGCATTGTTAATAAAATACGAAGTCTTATGCTCGTATTAGGAAAAGAATCCACTAAGTTGTTAATGGTTATATAATTTAAAGTGTCTTCTGGAGACGTTATAACTTTTTCATCAAAATTTTGTAAATTTTGTTATTTTTTAACAAGTTCCACGGCAGTTATGTCTCGTTCATTGCGAGTTTTGTCATTTAATAAATTTTCTTGACATAATTGTAATTGTTAGTTTTCAGAATAATTTTAAAAATTTATCAATATTCCATAAAAACGCGAAAAAATTAGAGTAAGAAAAAAGTAATTGGAATCTCTCATCCACTGATGTTATGATTACATCTAGAGCATTAAAAAAAATCAACTTTGACTCAACTTAAAGTTTCGTCGTGGATCGGTTCATCGTCACATTTATAATCAAAATGTTTTTTTTTTATTTTTTGCGGCTTTAGACCTCTTTGTTTTTTGAATTTAGGTTCTATGTCTAAGCTGGATGCTATTTCTTTAGCATCAATCAATAGATTAATAAAACCTTTATCGGAACAATGTCATAGCTAGCAATTCCTTATTTTTTTTATCATTATAAATTTTGTTTTGACAATGTTGTTTGTTGCTTTAACTTTTTTTTACTTTTGATTTTTGAGGCTTTTCGGCGCCGTCGTGCACCACACTACTTTGCCCTCTTATGTACGGCGCGGGCCTGAGTATAATATTGTTACAAATCCGGTCCTGTCGACAACCGAGAATCGACCGCAACTAGGGTCTGTACCGACGACCAGCTTTGTCGGCCGCCGACGGGGTCTAGCAAGGTCGAGCAACCTCTCGAAGCCGCGTCGAAGGGTGGAGAAACAGGTGGAATGATTTGGAATTGTGATATCGAGGTATAAAAGGGGAAGCGATCATAACAAGAGACAGTATCGGTTTTAAAAGTGTTTATGAATTAAGAAATGTAAATAGTTAAAAAAAGTTGTAAAAGTTGTATATCTAAGTGGTTAATAAAAGTAGAATTTATTTTATTGGAATAAACATTGTTTTGTTACTGGATCGAGAATTTTAATCGCCGAACCCACGGAAGAACTAAAAATCTTAACAATATGGTATTTAAAAAAAATTGGCACGACGCTTACTGTGTACCGAACGATTTTTACTTTAACTAAACAGATGATTCCTTACAACTAGTTTACAAACTAATAATTGCTAATTAAGATGTCACAATTTTCGTTATACTTAAAATACTTTTTCTATATCTTGGTTTACTTTTACTTTAATTTTGTTGAAACATTAAATCAAAAAGCAAATAATAAATGTATGTAATAGCGTTGGGACATGATATTAAAAATTAGTGCAAAACTACTCTTATTAGGAAGATTAGTCACGAAAAACAATAATATCGTCGAAAAAAAAAATTCTAGCCATCAATCGGGACCGCTCGAAATGGAATTTTAAACTAAAATAAAATACATACAAATTAAAAAATTAACCTTAAACTGTCAAAAAAATCTTGATCTAACAGAAAATATAAAATTCTCCAGGAAATATATTTAGCGCTTACGGAAAACTCCTGCAAATAAAATAAAATTTATAGTAAAATAAATGTATATAGTAGATTTAATCAAGCCAGAAATAGATTAAACGTCAAAAAATTCCAAGTCGACAAACAATATAAAATTTTTTAAAAATCTTCTAGATAAATGTATTAAATGTACATACGAGAAATTCCAGCAAATATTTTAATAATACACGCTTACTCTACGGGATAATCCAGTAAATCTTTTTCTTAAAATATACTTACTCTTCCGTTACACAAAGCACTTCACTAATTTAACTTAAATCAAAACTCTAAATGTTTCTCTGTAAATATACAGTGTTCCTATATTACAATAAATAAAAATATTAGCTTAATATTTCTTAAGAAATCGGGATTTTTTCTGAGCGAACGAACTGTCAACGTTATGTTTGACGTAAATTCATTTATAAATGAAAGTATTAAAACGCATTGTTTATAAACACAGTTTATCTACAAATTATTTATCCCATTCGTAGAGGCATTTTTAGTGTAATGGAATTTAATACTTTTCAACACACGTGCGGGTAACTACTAGGTTTCCGCACGCGTTCCCCTGCAGTAACTTACCGATTTCCCTCGTGAGCATGGGAACCCGTGTGGAAACCTAGTAGTTACCCCGCACTTGTAATAAAAAATAATATACTCGGCGATACCTAGCTGATGGTCCATGATGATATTTAAGCTAATCTAACCCAAGTATAACACTGCCAGCTAGTTACCGCCCTCTTTGCTTAATATACTATAAACACAAATAATAAAAATAATAAACTGGGGGACGATTATTCCGGATTTTGCTAACAGCGCTTATACAATTTCAATTGTGTCTTCCCGTAGTAGTAGTAAGCGATCTGCTATACCTGTCTTTCGCCAGAATTGGAGCAGCTCGTCGATCGGTAACTGCCTTAGTTACTCGGGCTTATTAAAAGCTGAGCCCAGCCATGTCAACCTTAGTCTGGCGTACGCCAGGCATTGGCCAATGATATTGAGACTTGTTTCCTCCCCTCCATACAATCCACAATCGGGGGTGTGATATCTAAAGGTATCATGACCGATCAGTACGTGAAAAAATGTTTCCAACTTGGTCCTCTCGGGGAGAATCCACTGAGGGCCCTTGCCTGTCTACACTTGCCTCTGGTTTCTGTTTTCCAGTACATTAAATTTTGGTCCCTGAGCCAGCCCCTAATTGCCCTCTTGCCTAGACAGAAACGAATCCCTAAGGTTGGCTCTGGGCCCACGAACTTGTTTCAGATCCAGCTTTTGCCAACTTATCAGCCCTCTTGTTGCTTTTGATTCTTGCGTACCAGGAACTCAAACAAGAGTGACCTTGTTGCCTTTCGCCAATTCCTCTAGGGTCTGGCTGCAACCCAGAGTCAATTGTAAAGTAATAGTCGGACTAGCGATTTTTTAAATATACGTTAATTAAATTTTTTTTATTATATTGTTTTAATTAATTCTTTTGATCGGTATTTTAATAATTTTGTAATTTTAAAGGATTTAAAAAAAATACAATATTTTTAACTTAACTTTGTATCATTTTAAAATAAAATGCGTGAGACTATTTGATTTTAAGCATAATCGTTAAATTTTAGTTCGACCAAAAGTGAGTCACCCTAGACAGTAAACGCGACGTTAAACTATTTAAGAACTAAAAATATTATATTATTTTTTATCTTCTACCTACACAGACTAATGTGTTCCAATATAAGCATAAACAAAATTCACAATTTCAAAAAGAATTTTGTAACTAAAAGCAAACTATTTAAATCACCTGTGGCTTTGTATTTTATCTTTAATATTAAAATAATTGTTAAAGGAAACAAAGAGTAGCGTTTAAAATTTCAGTTTAAAAAAGGTTACAGAAAACAAATCATACGATAAAATAAAATATAACAAGAATTATGCGTCAGTCAAAAACTAACAACGTCAGTGAAACTTTTCATGGTATGCAAAAACTGTCAATAAGTGTACAAATATTAACGAATCACAAATTTATGTATCTTTGTCTTCACTGTCACTTTTATTTGGCAAAATAACTGACTGATATGCAGGATGGCTACTCATAAACTTTCAAATAACATGATTTGCCATAAAGAAATAATTTCCAGAAACTATTCTCGCCGTCTCTTCTTTGTGCGTATACTTTTGCGGTCTCTAGCACGCTATATTCGAGCAGTGGACAATTAAAAAAGGACAAGAATCTTAACAGATTTTGTTAGCCCGACCAGTTTACTCTCTTTTTTAAGACTGGTGTAGTGTCCCGTAAGAAGTTTCCCGTCAACAATTTGATAATCTAACAAATTTTACTATTATTAGTTTTACTTAGTTTAACACGACAAATTTATTGTTTGATTCTCATTTAGCTTGATTTTTAATATTTAAGTCAAATAACACAAAACCGAAAAACCTTTTTTTATTAAGATTAATTTTTTTAATAATTATAATAAACTAGGGGGCGTTTTTTTCGGAATTTGGCCAACAGCACACAGACAACGTCCATTGTGTCTCCCCGTGACAGCAACTATAGCATTTTTCACAAATATACGAAGACAACTTAAAGGCTTTGTGTGAAAAAGCTAGATACGTGCACACTAGAATTGAATTTTTAAGAAATTATACTCACTAGAAACAAAAATGCTCTTTATTTGTTTATCTGGACGAAACTTTATTTTTGCTAAAGGTGGAACAAAAAGAATTTGACAAGACGATAAAATAAAGTCTATAAAACACACCGACGGTGAAGGAAAAAGACACATTATTGTGCATGCAGGTGGAAAGCATGGTTTTGTTAATGGGGCGGTTTTTTTTTTCGTCAAAATCAAAATCGGCCAATTATCATGACAATATGGATACAGAGATGTTTGTGAAATGGCTTGTTGATTCATTTTTGTTAGATTTCTAGAAAAGTAATTAGTAATCCTGGTATCATTTTAGTGGGTACCGACATTAAAATAGTATAGTACCGATTGTAATTTTAAGTGAATATGTGTACCTAATAGACCACAAAAAATCCGAGACGTGTTTTAGATGTAGATGCATTAATATTGAATTTACACGCTTATTTTACTGCGGAAAAGGACAATGGAGGTCCGTTGCTACCAGTTTTATCTATACGTAAACGTTTGTGTGATGCGGAGGGTATTGGTGAAACAAAATTAACCTCAGTTTTAAATACTGTGAAAGATGGAAATAGTGAATAAAAACTTGAAAAATATAAACCCCGCCGACATCCAAAGACTGTTGAATTTCCCGAAGCTTACAAATTCAAAATTCGCGACATTGTGTAGATATTGCGTAAAAAAAAAACATGTCTCTTTGGATTTAGTATTAGAAAAAGTAAAAGAAAAAAATGTATTTGGAATTTTTAGAACGAGAGAATTTTAAAACATGTATGCAAAAAAGAATGACTAGGAACCGGGGTGAAACCACCTTTTCCTGGTTCATACTATTTCTTTCACTTCTGTTTTTAGACGGAAGTGCCTCCTTTGGGTTTTCTTGAATTGGGATTTCCAATTTTTTCCCACGAGTAGGGAAGAAATATATGTCAACTACAGCAGTGCTCCCTTACTACAGTAAGGCTATTTAAAACCGGATGACGCCATATATCCGGAGTTCACCGTTTGAGATTAACTACGTATAACCATTCACTTTTCAGCACGGTACGTATAACACCTTGGGTTACGAATTTGTCAGGTTTATTCCTGTTGAGCTGCCCTTAGTTTCACTACTCATCCTTGACTTTACCGGCATGAGTGGAACTGCCAGGAGTATATAACTTCCGCCGGCATCGCTCGAAGAATCATTGTGGCTACTGAGCCCCTCCACCACTACAAGGTCCCACAGCTCCTTGAAGGGGTATTATTATTATTAAATTAAATTAAAAGTTATTGATATATAAGTCCAGTCTATTTTTAAATATGTTAGTAGAAGAAGCAGAAATAATGTCATAATCCAAAACATCTCATAGCTGGCCAGCCTGCAGATCTTTTATAATCTCCTTGGACACCCGTTGGCTACCCGAGCTGTCCATTTGTCATCTTTGAATCTGGCTATGTGCCCTGACCACCTTCTATTTTATATAGTGTTTCGATGACAATTTTGATTCCATTTCTTTTTCTGATAACTTCACTTCTAATACAATCTTTCTTGCTAACATTAATAAATATTCTCTTCGTTGCTCTTTGTGTTGTTCTCAGTTCATGGTGTTCTTTTTTTGTGAGGTGTTCCACGTCTTGTTTCTATAGGTCATAGCTGGGCGAACATGACTGTGGAAAAGTTAAGCTCTAGTGGAAATGTTAATAGTTTGGTTAGTGAGAATAGTTATAATTTTGTAAGCGATTCAGACATCTATTTTTATACATTATATTTTTTAACTGATGTTATCCATTCTCTTAATCTGCTTTAGATACTTTTATAACTTGGACTTCAGATAACGAAAGATTGTTGAGCAAGATGGTATAGTTGTAGAGTATTTGATTTTTCATCCACATTTGTTTTCTCAGGATGGATTAAAAGGCCATATTGTTGACATGCTTCGTTGATTTGTTTTAGCATTTGTTCAAGGTTTTGTAGTTGAGAATAATGTCATCGTCAAACAGTAGAATTTTGAGGTTCCCTTTTCCAGATCAATCTTTCTCAGCATACTTCCCAAGGCATTGGTTAACATATTAGGAGAAATAACAGTAACAAAATAAAAAATTTAAAAGCAAAGAAAACGCTAAGAAAATAATTTCTTAATGTTTAAGTTTGGAAACAACACTATTTTGGGAGATCTGAGTTCTTAAATGTCACATTCTATTATTAGTAAATTTAATTTTGTATCTTTACTAGTGACAAGGAAGTTTCCTTTAATCACAGAGTTCTATCACATTCAATTTTCCGTGATATCATTTTCTTATGTAGTAATATAGATAATGATGAGATAAACATTAAAAACAATAAAAAAAATTTATTTAAATTAAACTTCTTTATTCTTCTTTGTTCTTTTCAGAATTTCAAGAAAGTAGTAAGAGCTACCTTGACTCAAATACCTTCACTTTGTGATAAAAGCACTGGAAAACTCATCAGTCAATTTACGATCCATTTTCTATCTAGCATCGTTTTATTCCAACTCAAAGTTTTATATTGCAGCTTAAGTTTCGATAGAAAGTGCAATCACCCACGAAGAAAATACATTTGCCTGCAATAATGACGAAATCGTTTGGTGTAAACCATAAAATACTAATCCGAAGATACTTGCTTTTCAAAATGGCTAATAGTAAAGACACAAAAAGAATTTCCAATTTTACCCCGGGAGAAAAGCAGAGTCTCATGAGGAAACTCTTGAAATACGTTGATATCATCGAAGACAAAGTTACCACTGATGAGAAATCTCGAGCTTGGAAGCGAGTTACGGAAGAATTCACAACAGCACGGCACCTGTACTCTGCTATAGGACCGTCGAGCAGTTAAAAAGGCTCTACGAAAATAAAAAAAAACTGAGGAAGACTCTTGCTGAAAAGAAACAACAGGTAGGTCCTAGGTAAACAACTTGTGTTTGCCTTTTCTAGATAATGGGATAGGTATCTTTGTAAAAAGTTATGTTATTTTTAGGTCCACTTAACAGGTGGAGGACCACCACCAGAAGAGGTGAAGCTAGATGAAACTAAAAAATTTTTACTGCAAATTATAAATGAGTATATGGCATGTCTTCTTAATTTGACTGTGATGCAGTGGGACCTCCAGCACAAAAAAAAGAAAAAAGATGACTGTGAGGAGTTTGAATATTTTTCAAATGAAGTAAGACAAGGTACAAGTTTGAGTGCTCAGATTATTAAAGTGTTTATGTTATAGGAGATCTTTGATGTCCCTGATTGTAAAGAGTTACTAGTGCCAGCAAAACTGACTGAAAGTTATTATAAGCTAAACGTAGCATAACCTACTCTAAGATGTCCACCAACTGGCCTTCAGGGTCCTATAAATGATAAGCTAAGAGTAGATATCTCACCCCAAACAGCAAACCAACCCAGCAAAAAGAGCAGTGCAGCAGTGGTTAATAATAAACCCTCATCTTCTACCATAACTTCGAAAAGACCATTTTTGAAAAATCGGAGACGGCCAATGGGTACAGTAAGAGTTTCGACTTTCTCAGATGTGGTAGAAAAATACAATCTGCTGCTAGATAAAAGACTCATTTTGGTTGAAAAGTAAATCGAGCAACATGTTGAACTTGAAAACTTCTCCAATGAGGAGAAAAAAATCAAAATGAATATTTTAAAGCAACAACAAGAAAATCTCTGTATGGAAAAGAAAGAAAAACTTTAAAAAATAGAACTGCAGCTGAAAGCAGAAGTGAGATATAAAAAATCTCTTCTCTCCATACACATTTAATTTTCCGCATGCAGATTCATTTCTAGTTGGTGTTTTTGGTTATTACTTGAAATTATTTATACTTTTTAGGTCAAAGTACCTAGTTCCTTAATTTGGCTGTTAAAATATTTTCATTCCAAAGTTTTGTGGATATCAATAAAAACGCTATAAGTAAACAAAGTATTTATTTTTATTTATTTATTATTTTATTTATTTACATATGTAGTACATACTAGACCTATTCTACAAACGAGCAAAAAAATTATCAATAAAATGTCTTCTGCGATCAAAATTTTGGTTGTCTATAGCAGCGATTCCCAAAGTGGGTTCCGTGGAGAAGTCACTAGGGATTTTTTTTATTTTTGGCATTTACCTATCATCAGAAGTTAACCTGCGATGATAACCGTTCTGGATTACGAAGCATTTATAGATTTTAAGAATTCATCCACATTAAAACACACATTTAAGTCTGTGCCTCTGAAAAAGTTTTGGGTTGGTGTTAGGAATGAATACCCTGAAGTAGCTAAAAAGGCTATCTTAACTTTGCCCTTTTTTTTCACAACATATCATTGTGAAACCAGCTTTTCTGCTTACACTTATACTTACATAAAACAAAATCAGGTCGAAATCGGATGCTCTCTCAGACATGCGCACTATACATTTTGAACTATGCAGCACTGAAACAATTTCATTCTTCACATAAAAAGTTAAAGTGAAGAATGAAAGTATTTTACTTTTAAAAATTTTATAATAAAAGTTTTGTTTTTATTTAAACTGTTGTGTCTTTCATTTATAATCATTTGATGTGGGGTTCCATAAAGTAAAAGGCATTTGGTAAGTGTTCCATTACCTTAAAACTTTAGGAACCACTGGTCTATAGGCTCATGTAATGGTCCAGGGTCAATGTTCCCCATTTCAATTAAATAATTTAATTGTTCTTCATCAATGCCTTTCGGTGGTGGGGGGTAGATTTTCTCCATTTTCTATTGCCACATTATATAAAATACCAGTTGAAACTTTAATATTATTAGCCAATTCTGGTTTATATCGCATGCCTAATGCCACAATTGGGAACCGTCTCTTCCACATTTCAAACAACCGCTCCACAACATTTCGAGTTCGTATATGCGATTCACTATAAAAATCTATCTTTTAAATCCCACGGCATATAACGCCTGAGTCTTCGTATCACAGTTGGTCTATGCGTTAGGTTTCGAGCTAATCTGTTTGGATGCTTATTTAAACGAATGTTGTTCTTATCGTAGTAGTTCGTTATTTCCGATTTTACAGAGTTCATCTGCAGGTCTCTCGCTATTATGTAGTTTGGAACAAACCATGGAGCGTTGGTCATCAGTCGAAGAACCTTTGATTGAAAACGTTCCAAAATTTCTATGTTGGAGAGTGATGCCGTTCCCCACAGCTGGATCCCGTAACTCCATATTGGTTTTAGGATGGCTTTATAAATTAGAAGCTTATTTTTCAAGTTTAGTTTTGATTTTCTTCCAATCAGCCAGTAGAGCTGCCTTAGTTTAAAACCCAGCTGCTTACGTTTTGAGAATATATGTTTTCTCCATGTAAGTCGTCTGCCAAGGTAAACTTCTAAGTATTTCGCTTCGTCATGGTGTGGTAGTTGACTGTTAAGTTTAATTGGTGGGCAGTTTCCACGACGGTTCGTAAATGTAACTTGGACAGATTTGGTGATGTTAACTTTAATGTGCCACTTACTAAGCCACTGTTCTATTTTATATACGTGGTCTTGCAATTTTTGGGAAGCAATGTTTTTGTCTTCATGAGATGTAAGGATGATCATCTGCAAATGTTGCTGACAGGCTCTTGTCGCTAGTAGGTAAGTCGGCAGTATGCGTAACTCCAGATTATATTTTTTGCAAAGGTGTGTATTCTCCATGGTGTTTTACTAGGAAATGACGGTTTGTGAGGTATGCGTTGAGGATGGTAAAGTAATTTAGAGGTAAGGCTTTTTTGAAAGTGGTAAAATAAAAAAAAATATGCGATTCATTGTACAACGGCTCTGACTCTGTTACGAGGTTCAATAAAAGTGTTAACAAGTAATTTTAAATGGCATATCCACTGTCACCTAAAATAAGAAATACAGAAATTGGGGCATTAAAAAAATATATTGCTATTATAATATGGCCAACTTAGTTCCCTCAAATTAAAGAAACATGTTTACTTACCAAACAATAAATTATCTCCAAACTCATTGTTTTGAAAACGAGCCCTGATTCTGCTACTGTTGAAAATGGTTTGGTCATGTGCAGACCCAGGCCACCTTGCCACTACATCTAATATTTTGAGGTTGCTGTTTCCAACCACCTGAGTATTTATTGAAAAATAAAAAAATTTATTCTCTTCAACGTCTGCTCAACCTAAAAATTATTTCACCTTATAAGTATTATACCTAAGAGTAATTAGCTACCTGTCATTACCTGGGGATTGTAATCCCCTGTGGGTTCCATCGATACACCCATTCACCTTTGGAAACCGTGAGATGCGATCAAAGTAAGTTGAGCTTCTGAGAATTTCCTGTTGAGTTTGTGGCGTGATAAATGGTTTTGTAATGAATGTATTGAATCTTCCTCCGGGAGTGGTTCTGAATCAGATAAAGTGGAAGATGGGCAAGTAACGTCACCAATTAATTCTACCAAGAAGAAAATTAAGTCAAATGGAAGGGAAATGGAGAGGTTCATATTGAAAAAATCGGACCCTTTCAATAGAGAAATGTTGCAATTCATGACAAAGAAATTTGCTGAACTTGAGAAGTCTGTAATTTTCAACAGTGATGTCATGGATGATTTGCAAAAACTCTGAAAAATTTAAATAGTGAAAACTCGAGACTCAAAAAGAAACAACTAGTGTTGAATAAGAGAATAAGCGATCTCGAGCACAAAGTCCTCGATATGCATAAAAAAATTACTCATGATGAAATGAAACAGAAGAGCTGTAATATTGTGTTTGTCGGAATAAATAGTGACAATATACAGGGGGACATCAAAAAATCGTTTCAAAAGCTGAAATTTGAAATCTAAGATGAAGATTACAGGCTCCAAGTTCTGCCTAGCAAACTACCGAACAAACCCGTACTAGTTAAGTTCCATAGTGCTGAATTGAGACAAAGAGCCCTTGATCTGCATAAATCTAAGAAGAAGTTGGATACTGAAGAATGTGGTATTACAGGAGAAAGAAGGATTATTTATTTCAATGAAGACTTACCAAAGGACACTAGGATATTATTTCAAAAAGCAAGAGATTAAGAAGTCATAATTTTAGATATGTATGGGTTAAAAATGGGTGGGTTTATGCAAGGAAGGATGAGGGGGGGGGGAATTGATTAAAATAAATAATATTGTACAAATTGAGGAGATTAAACAAAAAATATATAAATGGCTCTTAAGAACATAAAAATTGGTCATGGAGGAGATTAAACAAAAAATTATAAATGGCTCTTAAGAACATAAAAATTGGTCATGTTAATATTCGATCATTGTTTCCTTGTATTATGGATGTGAAAATGCTCTTAATGAAACATGGTCTGGATGTTCTGGGTATTACTGAAACATGGTTTTATGAAAACATATCTGATGCAGCAGTAAAAATTGACAACTATAATTTTATCAGACTGGATCGTGGCAATAATCGTCGTGGTGGGGGTACTGGTGTCTACATCAGGTCAACACTTAAGGCAAGGTTAGTGGCTGAATTTTCCCGGTCTGAGGTGAATATTGAACAACTTTGGGTAGTAATTGATATTGCAAATAATAACTATTTGATTGGGACAGTCTACAGACCTCCAGGTGGTCAAGTATTGGATACAGATAATATTATATTAATGGGTAATCTCAACTTGAACTTAATGCAAGTGACACCAACAACAGACTTGCTCACAGATTTGTTGGATTTATTTAATATTACTCAAATAATAAAAGCCCCAACACGTATTACTAATAACTGTAATACCTTATTAGATATCATAGCAGTTGGTGATATTGACTTGATTGATGGTGAAGCACAACATGTCGACATGCATCAAGTCACAGATCACCAACTGGTGTTGTGTCAACTCAAATAAAAATTCCTCAAAATAAAATCAAGTATATAATTTACAGAGACTTCAGTGCATTCAATCAGGTTGATTTCAAAATGGAATTACAAATGCAGAATTGGCAAGAAATATTTTTTACAGAGGATATTGACATAAAAGTTGATATATTAACTAATAATATTAAATCTGTTTTTGATCGTCATGCTCCGTAAGATCGACTAAACCGAGGGCTCCTTGGATGACTAATAATTTAAAGATCATGAAAAAACAAAGAAACAAATTACTTGCCAAGTACAAATCAACAAAAAACTTGGATAATTGGGAAGCATACAAGCGAGCAAGAAATGATTTCACCGCGGCAGTTAGGACTGAGAAGCAGAATTATTTGAATGAAATTCACAGAACTATAAAGAATCGGAAAGATACCTGGAAAGCACTTGAACAGTTGAATATCCATTCTAAGAAATCTGATATATCATTACCACCTGACTTGAATGATGCTGAAGCTATCAATTGCCATTTCATTAACTCTGTCAATGCATTAGAGTGTCAAGTTGATGATGATCTTGTACAGTATTATAATACCCATAAAGTGAATTATAACCTAGACCACTGCAAAATTGAACCCTTTCGGGAACATGACGTTCTGGAGGCTGTAGATAGTATCAAATCAAATACAGAAGGTTCTGATGGAATAACCCTCCATATGATAAAAATGTGCTGCCCCTTTTTATTGCCATTTATCGCTCACATATTCAATTGCTGCCTACTTGAGGGATATTTTCCTATAAATTGGAGAAATGCAGTTATTTTACCGTTACCAAAGGTCTCAAATCCTAAATGTCTGTCTGATCTGAGACCTATCAGTAGGCTTCCAGTGCTATCCAAGATGTTCGAAAGACAACGAAATTTTACGTTTCCTCACAGAGAATGAACTATTTTGTGATTGCCAATCTGGTTTTAGGTCTGGGCAGAGTACAATTACAGCATTAACTAAAGTATTAGATGATATATTTCAAGCAACTGATGGTAGCAATACATCATTACTGGTTACATTAGACTATAGTAAAGCTTTAATACCCAGGGTCATAATCTATTATTGGCAAAACTAAATTATTACTAATTATCTAAGGAAACCATAGGATTAATTGGAAGCTATCTCTCCAACCGATGTCAGTATGTTGTCCTAGAGGACACCAGTTCAAGTGCAATGCCATTACCTCGAGGAGTTCCTCAGGGCTCAATACTAGGGCCGCTACTCTTTTTACTTAATACTATGGATCTAAAAGAACTTTCTGGTGACTGTTATATACATCAATTTGCTGATGATACTCAAGTGTATGCAAGTTTCAACAAAGATAATGCTGACATGGTCACTACAAAAATAAATTATACTCTTGATAAAATATTGAAATACTCCAATAAACATGGTTTGAAATTAAATCCCACTAAATCACAAATGATATGTTTTGGTAATAGCGATTATGCTACTGAAGAAGTAGTAATTAATGGTGTGAGTATTGAGCCCTGTAGAGCAATAAAAAATTTGGGACTATTCATTGATGATGATTTACTGTTCAAAACGCATATTAAGCATATAGTCCAGAAAAGCTATATGTCATTAAGAAATCTTTACCGCAACAGATCAATACTAAGCAAAGAACTGAAAAAACAGTTATGTGAATCACTAGTTTTGAGCCACTCAAATTATGGCGATATTATTTATGGACCATGTCTTGATATCCGAACTTCAACTAGAATTCAAAGAATTCAGAACTCATGTATTCGTTTCATCTGTTCACTAAGATTACGAGACCATGTAACTCCATTCAGAGCTGAACTAGGGTGGCTTGATATGCAGGACAGAAGGAAACTTCACCTTGCATGTTTTGTTCATGAAGTATTAGAAAAAGGAACTCCCGCGTATATTAGAAAAAAAATGTCATATAGGTCGGTTGTGCATGATGTAAACACCAGAAATAGAAACCTACTTGTAATACCCAGGCATAACACTGCTGCATTCAAAAGGTCATTTTCTCATTCTGCGGTAAAAATATTTAACTCCATACCAACTCCTATCAAGAACAAGTCATCTTATGGATTTAAAAGAGCCTATAAGGAATACCTTATGGTTCTATAACATTTGTGTTTTATATGTTGTAATTATATTAACGTTCTCCCTTTGCGCATTCTTTGCATTGTTTACATGTTACATTTTAGTTATTTGAACATACCTGTTACTCTCGTGACTGATGATTATAATATATATATGTAGGCATTATACTGTATGAAATAATTTATTTGTAACTGGTACTCGGTTGAGTTGAGCAGTCTAACTGGACTTCGCCGAGGATGATTAAAATAAAGACATTTTATTATTATTATTATTATTATTATTATTATTATTATTATTATTATTATTATTATTATCATCATAATGTAATTGGGTCTTGTTCTTGCAATGGCCGTTATAACCCGATTTAAAATTCTGGAAACCGTGGTCTGATGGCAGCCAATAAAATCTCCGATTGTACTCTGATGCCCTGCACAAGAGTATAGACGTAATGTGGCTGGGAACTGGTTCATCGGGGTTATTGTAGATTGTAGGGGGGTCGTGAAGGCTATGCATTCTCTCAAGCACCTCAACCTATTAGATCTTTTGTGCATAACCCGTAATCTATTCGAGGCCCGGTATACCGAAACTTTATACAAAGTTTATAATTTTCCTGGGGGCTAAGTTTCTGACATCGAAGGGCTTAAGGAAGGCCCCTTCCAGAAACTTGAGCCTCTTGCAGATGGGCGCTGGGCATTCGCAAAGCAAATGTTCTGCAGTTTCAGCGAAGTTCTCGCAGTGGCGGCAACTATCACTCTCTGTTTTGCCCAGGCGATACCTCAGAGGGCAGTGTCCACTGAGTAGTTCTGTCACCAGTTTCAAGTCTTTCTTGTCCAACTCGAGAAGCTGTTTAGCTTTCCTTAGCGAAAGGCTAACTAGCCTTTTCGCTTGTCGTTGTCCTAGCACTTTATGCTAGTGAGATTTCATTTTATCTGTTTCCCAGCGTCGAACCTCTTTTTTCAAGTGGGCTTTGGAAAGTCCACAAAAGAATTCTGGGCCGGAAAATTGTGTATTTGCCCCTTTTTTGGCAAGGCAGTCAGCTTCTTCGTTGCCTTTAACTCACTTGTGACCTGAAACCCACATCAGAGTAACCTGATTGTTTGCTGCTTGTCTCAGGGATTGTTTGCAATCCCAAGTCAGCTTAAACTCACAAGTGTATTACTTCAGAGCTTTTAGTGCTGCTTGGCTATCTGATAAAATATGGATTTCTGCGCTTCAGGTGTTTCTTTTGATGCACTCCTGGGCACTATGGCATCTAATTCTGCTTGAAAGATGGTTGGGGTGTTAACCTTTAATTCGGCCCTGTAACGCCCACTCCAACCCTTTCATCCATCTTGGATCTATTAGTGTACCACACTAAAGCATCCCTTCCTAGCTGAGGTCCGTTCTCTGTGCAAACTTGGTGGTTGTTTATGACCACTTTAAACTGAATTTCGAAGTCGTACCTAACTGGCATAATATCTGTCGGCTTAGACATGGATTCTAGGGAAATATTTTCCAAAATCGTCAAATGTCCAATCTGATTTCCTGCTCTAAGATTTATTGTCTGGCTTAGTCTAAAGGCACTGATTGCTGCTTTTTTTCATCACACATAAGTGCAATGGTGGAAGGTTCAGCATTACCTCTACAGCTGCAGTAGGGCACGTGAATGTTGCCCCTTTGAATCCCAGACAAGCTAGCCGCTGCACTTTCTGCAGCTTGACTTGTGCTGAAATTTGTTGCATTTTTGGCCACCATATCAATGAAGCATAGGTGACCATGGGTTTAATGATCGTTTGGTTTCAACGCCAAAATTGGTAGCACATTCAACGACGATCACCTGCGTAATAATGTTGGGAGGTACGGACTTGGGGTAAGAAATGAAAGGAGAGAACGCCTTTGGCATTTTGCCATTAATAACAGCTTGACTATTGCAAACACTATGTTCAAACATCACCCACGCCGACTCTAAACATGGATATCCCCAAATGGCTCATGTAAGAATCAAATCGATTATTTACTCATTAGAACTAGATGAAGAACTTCTATTAGAAACGCTAAAGCAAAACCTGGCTCTGACTGTGGATCTGACCATAAACTTCTTCTTGCCAACCTAACAATTAAACTGCATAGAACAACTAGGCTGACACCCAACAAAAAATTGATAACATCAAAGATAGAAGAATTTCAGGAGCTCCTAAATACTTCTAGAAAACCAAATATTTCCGAGAACATAGACCAATCCTGAGAAGATATTAAAACATGCATTACAGAAGCTGCACTTAGAAGTACTCCAGTACAAGCAAGAATCAGGCGGAAACACTGGATGTCAGATGAGACCATCCAAGAGGAGACCAGAGGAGAATTTTAAAGATGTCAAACGGAAATATAGAACAAAAGAACCGGCATATAAAACAACTAAATCATCAAACTAAACAAGCGTGCAGATATGATAAAAATAACCGATTAAGGATATATGTGCGGAGGCTGAACACCATGCTAAACATAATAAGTCCCATGAATTATTCGATAAAGCCGATATTTAGCCAGAGAATTCAAACCACGGACACAAATAATGAAGAATGAAAGGAGAGAAATCATAACAGACAAAGAGGGAATCACGGATGTCTGGAGACAGTACTGCCAGAAACTGCTTTCCGATACCGTGCAAATTCCAAGTTGCACACCAACTTACTGTTTAAAAAAGGAGCCAAACGTTCTAAGATCAAAAGTGGTAAAGGCGATTAAAAAACTATATAACCGGAAAGCTGCTGGCACGGATAATATAGCATCAGAAATCATCAAGCCCATGGGAGAAAAAGGAGAAGACGTAATACACTCATTGTAAGAAGCAGTATGAAACACCGGGATATGGCCTTCAGAATGGTGCGAGTCAATATTCATCCCACTATTAAAGAAAAGGAATCCTACAGAATGCAACAACTATAGAACAGTTGCATTAATATCCCACGCCAGTAAAATTATGCTCACCATAATAAACGAGAGACTGAAACCTTTTCTTCTTCCCCAATAACCGACGAACAGAGTGGATTTGTCCCAGGAAAAGGCACCATCGAACATACATACATAAAGTCACGCCTTTTTCCCATAGGGGTAGGCAGAGACCACTTCTTTCCACTTGCTACGGTTCTTACACACACCTTTTGCTTCCTCTACTTTCATCAGTGCTCTCATACATGCTCGTCGATTGTTGGTGCTCTTGACCTGGCCTTTCTTCAAAACAATATTGATCTGATCGAGATATGTTCGCCGAAGTCGACCTCTACCGACTTTTTCATTCACACTCGCCGTATAAATTTGTTTCGTCAATCTTCCTTCATCCATCCTTTCTACGTGTCCAAACCATCTAAAAATTCCTTTATCTATATTTGTAACCACATCTTCTTTTACACCACATTGTTCTCTTATCTCACTATTCTTTACTTTATCCAACCGAGTCACTCCGGCTATACTTATCAGACTACTCATCTCCACAGCATAAATCCTATTTTTATGCTTTTTCTGCCAAACTCAACATTCACTACTACTAAGTGTAGGAACCAACACTCCTCTGTGCACAGCCAGACGTGCCTTTTTTGACACTTTCTGGCTGTTCATAAAGCATAAAATATATTCTGAAAAAAACTTAAATTATTTAAATTTGGTGAAAACAAAATAAAATATCATAAGAAATTAAAAGTTTATCCTAGTCAGTCAAGAGACAAATACTTTGTCTTTCTTTTTAATAATTTTTCACTGGACTGTTGGGAGAAGTAATCCATTTTTTTAATTAAATCTTTGGTAAACAGAATTTATTCAAAAATTCAATTAAGTAGCGACTTTACACTCTAAAAGTCAATTACATCAGTGTTTACTGTCAGTGAACCACAGCATACTATGACAGTTTAAAAAACATATCTAAGAATCCTGAATTTAAAATCGCCGTGTTTACTGTTAGTGAGCCACAGCATCACAGATCGCAGCATACTATGAATTTCTTATTCTAACTTAAAAAACGTATGTCAGAATCCTGAAGTTGAAATTTTTATTTAAATCCTAACGTTAAAGTTACATTTATGTTTAAAATACATAGAATATACAAGATGTTCTAGAAATTACGAAAAGAATTTGAATATAATAGATTCACAAGTTTCATCGTTTACAATATACTTAAAATGAGGGGGAGGAAAGTAATTTTTCTTTCTAGGGGGAGAAGTATGAACTTTCTCTCTGATGTGACGGATAAAAGTGTGTACTTTCTATAGGGGTAGAAGGAAAAACAGTTTTTGTTACTACAAAAAAGTATGTAAACTTGTTTGTAATGTGTGTTACATATTTAGCAAGGTATAGAAAGAAACTGTCCCTCTATCGTTGATGCATAAAATTAATGTTTACCAAAATCCAATA
This sequence comes from Agelastica alni, assembly GCA_950111635.1. Classification (NCBI taxonomy): domain Eukaryota; kingdom Metazoa; phylum Arthropoda; class Insecta; order Coleoptera; family Chrysomelidae; genus Agelastica; species Agelastica alni. Next base: position 49,848,175 of record OX467708.1, on the reverse strand, counting down.
TGGTTCCTACACAAACAAAGTAGTCGGCAAATTGTTTTACAAATCAAATATGTATAGTGATTTTAATGATAGTACATAAGAAATGAAGTTATTTGTTAGTTATATGCCTTAATTATTAGTGATTTGTAATCATTGCATACGGTGGATCCTCGAAAAAGACTAAATTTAAGGCGCCATGATATGCCAAGCCCATTATACTTATGTATTATTCTTTTTTTATTTATTTTTGACATATCGGATAGTTGGAAGTAATCCCATAGGTAAATATATTTAAATTACATTAATTTATGGTAATTAATAGACCCCCCAATAATGTTTCGTTAAACTATAACATTCATTTTAGATGAAGAAGATAAAGATTTGAATATAACTATTGAAGTACTTAATCATGAATTACCGAATCAGTTGCCCTTAGGTGACAATATTACCATTATTTGTAAGACCAAGTGGATGTTAAGTGAAATGATGTGGACTTTCAATGATAAAAATGTGTCGGAACCAGGGTAAGTTTCATATTATACAACAATATTGTTTACATTTGATTTTATATAAACAAGATATTAAAAACCCACTATTTTAAATCAAATTCTTTGAATACATTATTCACAGTCTAAAAGTCATTTTAGTTCCAAGGTACAAAAAAACAACTACATTAAAAATATACATAATATAACATTTAAATAGTACAAGACATTAACAAACAAGAAAAATATCCAAAAAAAACTAAAATCTAAAAATTAAGGTTTGTGATCATTAAGAACAAAAACATACTAAGTATAATAACAAAGTTTATTTTCACCCATTTTTCTCTAAATTATTCAAATACAGTGCTTAATTATCTTTACATAGTACTAAATTTGCAGTTAGTTTGCTTGTTAGTTTTTTCTAACAAAGAATTTTTATTAAATATAGTACCTTTTACAAGTTTTATTTGAATAGTATTAATAATTTTTTTAAAAAATTGTATTATTTTTATTTTAGTTTTAAATTGGAAATGGAAAGTGAAAATATTAACAAGGAATCCGGCAATAAATTTGAGGTTTCAATTTTACATATTATAGGAATAGATTTTAACCATGTGGGTAATTATAAATGTCATGCTATTTTAAAAAGAAATGATACTGAGCCTGCAATAGATTTTCATCACATTTTATTAAATGTGACTTTACCTGCTCAAGTAGTACAAATATCAAAACCAATATACAAAAAAATGCATGAAATTGTAGAAATATATTGCATAGTTCAAGGATATCCCATTGAGAAAATAATGTGGTTAAAAGACAATGAACCCATAACAGATTTCAGCTGGGATATTAAAAATATCAATAATACTCATAAAAATACATCACTTAAATTTGAAGTTTCTAAGAAAGATAATGGGTCATATACATGTCAAGTAACAACACCTACTTCCCAAGATTTTAATTCAACAGATGTCCTGGTACTAGATAAACCACAAATAAGGTTAGATTTTATTAAACCAATTGGTGTCAACAAAATATTCTTTAACTGGACTGTTAATGATGGGAACAGCCCAGATGACTTACAATATATAATTCAATTCAAATCTGAAGAGGACACAAATTGGGTATACTCTCAAACTATGATAAATGCTACAAGCACATCTTTAGTACTTACTGTTAGAAATAATTCAGGAACACCTAACAAGAATTCATCTTATACAGTCAGAATTGGAGCTAAAAATTCGCAAGGTGTAAGTATGTATGCTACAAGTAGTTTGGTAACACTTTTAAATGAGGAACCTATAGTGATTCCCGAAGTGACTGTTACTGGAGTGACCTCTACTTCAATTACAATCAAGTGGACCCAGCCGCCAGAAAAGTTTAAAGACCATATCCATTATTACGATTTAATTCTCAAAGCTTATGATAGTTTAGAAAAATGTGAAGCCTTTCAGCCTACTGAAATGGGTTTCCTTTATATGTTCTCAGAACTAACATCTGCAACTACTTACAATTTCCAAGTTGCAGCTTGCAGTGACTATAGCAAAGAATGTGGACCTTTTTCTAAAATTGTTAATGGTACTACTATGGATGGTATTGCAGGACCACCTTCTAATGCATCTATTGAGTGCAAATTTGACAATATTTGTCGCACTAGTTTTGTTTTTGTTTCTTGGAAACCTCCTGTTGAACCCCACGGAACTATTGTGTCTTATAGAGTAAGTAACTTAAAAATAACTTTTTTAGCATTTTAATTTTTAATACATTTAACCGTGTATTTTAGGTAGATTTGGAGGGTTCAGCTGTTTATAGAAATGATCAGGGTCATTCAGAAAATATTACATGGGGTCCAAAGTCTACTAGCATTAAAGAAGTTACATTGAATACTCGATTTTATAATGTTTCTGCTAATACCAATTACACTGTTAAAATTGCTGGTGTCACCAAACTACGAAAAGATGGACATCCTGTAACGCTGAACTGCACAATGCCACCAACATTACCAGACAAACAAAAACTAGCTAGATTGCATTGGAAAAAAATAGAAGAACAAGGAAAATGGATGTTTAAATTATTCATGCCAAGAGTCTCTGAAAGAAATGGACCTATTTGTTGTTACAGAATTTATTTAGTCAGAATGGAGTCACAACAAAAATTATCTGATCTACCGAATCCAGAAGATTTGACTATTATGTCCTATCAGGAAGCTCATCGCACTCCAAGTGGAGGAGCATATGTAGCAGAAATGTTTACAAGGTGATTAAATATAAATTTTTAAAATAGCCTAGTTAAACAGCCAAGTTAAACATACTTAATACTCCTTGTATTTGTTAACAAATAATAAAATGGAGTAATAGAATTATTTTTATAAAAATTAATTTCTAAAGATAACAATCTTCTAGCTCTGCTTTTCGTAATGAAGTATTCTTGGGTGATGAGCAGATGTACAATTCCACCAATTCTCAGTGTGATGAGTGCATTGGGTTAAGACCATACAACACTCCTAGAGAGGAAAAAATAAAAAATACTACCAATCTAGCTAACAGAGTAAGAAGAAATGAAATACTCTCTGACCCTCTCCCACCTTACGATGGTAATCTGGATATAAATAGTAATTACACTGGATTTGTTGAAATTATTGGTAAGTAACTTTTGGCTACCAATTTTTTTAAAAGATTGGATATTTAAAATACCTTTTAATTGTAAATCTTTGATTTATTTATGATTTTTAAGTGAATGGAAAAACGCAACCTGTCTTCTTAGCTACATATAGCAATTATTTGGATATGATGAATCCAGGACCAGAAGTAGTTGCTGCGCCAACAGCGGGAGCGTTAAGCCTTATTGTTCAAATTTTATGTGGTTTGGTAGTTGTCATACTTGTTTTATTAGGAGCATTGTGTATTTTACATCGATATACTAAACAAGCACATGCCCAAGCAGTAGAAATGATAACTTTTAGGACATCATTGAGGTAAATCTATATTTAATTATGACTATTTTTAAATACATTCAAACAAGTAGAATTTTATACATTCTATGCAATAAAAATTGAAAATAGAGTACATACTTTTACTATAATAAATGGAATATTTTGCGTCTTATGTGCTCCTATTTTTAGGGGCCTCAGGGGTCGCCAGCGATTGGTATCGCTTAATCCACCTGACATGTGCCCAATCAGTACAGCCGATCTTGTATCTGCTTACATTGAGCATCATCGAGACTCTGACTATGGTTTTCAACAAGAATTTGAGTTGTTGCCAGATCGATTTTCTGATAGAACTACTAGAGCTTCTGATGCTAGAGAAAATGTGTATAAAAATCGATACCCTGACATAAAAGCATATGATCAAACTCGAGTAAAGTTGTCACAAGTGGATAGCATAGCCGGTTCTGACTACATAAACGCGAATTATGTAATAGGATATAAAGAGAGGAAGAAATTTATATGCGCACAAGGCCCTATGGACACCACCGTAAACGAATTTTGGAGAATGATTTGGGAACAACACTTAGAATTGATTCTTATGCTCACGAATCTTGAAGAATACAGCAAAACTAAGTGTAGCAAGTATTGGCCTGATAAGACTGATGGGGATAAGATTTTCGGAGACATCACTGTTACACATATACAAGAAACAAGATACTCGGATTATATAGTTAGGGAATTAAAAATATTAAAGACCAGTAATGGTAAGGAACTTGAAGAGAGAAATATAACCCAATATCATTATTTAGTTTGGAAAGATTTCATGGCTCCAGAACATCCAAATGGGATCATTAAGTTTATTAAAAGGGTCAATGAAGCTTATTCGGTTGAAAGAGGTAGTATTTTGGTTCATTGCAGTGCTGGTGTCGGTAGAACTGGTACTTTAGTTGCTCTAGACTGTTTATTACATCAGTTAAAAGAAGAGGGGCATGTATCAATTTTCAATACTATTTGCGACTTAAGGCATCAGAGAAACTTCTTAGTCCAATCTCTGGTAAGTTATTTAAATATGTAACATAATATCAACTAAATATTTGACTTGCGGATTTAACTTTTTTGAACTGTTCAATGATGTTCCTGTCAGTTTTAGATTTCTTAAGAATCGAAAAAAGTTTTCTTAATTGATTGGTTAGATCGAAACCTATTTGTAGTTAGAATTGCAGCTCAATTAACCACACGGAATCGAAGATATTCAATGTCAAAAATCAATAATTTAACATGTAAAGCATAGGGCGCGGCTGCTAAAACACTAGTTTATGTTAATTTTCTCGCAAACTGATCTTAAAAACTACTCAAAAAAACTAGACTTAAGTTTAATAGCATATGACAAAGAATGTCTATCAATTTGAAAACGGTTTAACTCACAGTTTCCGAGAAAATTGCATCTAAAGTTTTTAAGTCATAATTTACTTGCCAGCCGAAGAACTGCAGCTCGGCAGACATGGCAACGTTGTAAGAGCAGCCGACCGATGCTCATGCGGCGGGCTTATTTGAAATATTGAGTAGAGTTTCTTATGAGTTAGTCATAAAACAACGATAATTGTAGAATTAAGTTTTAGATATAGGTAGTATAATTAAAAATTAACTTACTTAGAATGCAATAATTATTTATTTGCGAACATGTACGTATGTTTAGAGCATGAATAAAAAATCTACATAAATACTGAAAAATATAAACGATAAAAATGATAATGAAAAACATAAACAATGAACATTAAACAATCAAATTGAACATAGATTTACTTCAAATGTTTTTTACAATAGCCCAAGTTACGACAGTTGCTGCCCAATGATTATGCAGAGATAACAGAATTTATTCTAGAATAGCTAAGCATTCAATTATTATAAATATTAGATTTGATGAAAAACGTAAGAAATGGGTAAGATGATGAGCATTGGATAGGAATTAAGCGCATATTTCGTTAGTTGTACCAAGGAACTTAAAAATCCCATTTTCTATGACACCTTTGGCTATCGGTTCTTCTGATTCATTCCAAATAAAACAAAGGTCCCTCTTAAAACCAACTTTATGCCAGTTTTATGCAATTTTGTAAACTGACAGTAAATTTGCTGCTGCATTCGGTACTTCAATCAGTTTGTTCTTATAGTTATCTGATGTATTCAGATTAACTTTACCAATTTTCTGAACATTCATTTTGGAATTATTTCTATATTTTCACATTATTTGGTTTCCACCAAGTTTGATTTATCATGCGTGATATGAGCCAATGCACACGAATCTAGATACTAGCTCTTGTTATTTTTTATTAATACATCTTCATATGCATTAAAAGCATAGAAACTAGCTTTAGATTTCGATTTCGTTCCTTTTTCACTCTCGGGCTTCGTTGACTTCGAATTTTGAAATTTTGGTATTTGTTCTTCTCTACATGTACAAACTTTTTACATTCAAAAGATCGGATATGACTCAACGAAAAATTTTGATTTTTTGTATACAACACACTTGCCGAACTTAAAGTTGCTTCACATCTTGTAAAATCTTCGTTTTAACCGTATCACCAGTAATCGGAATTTCAGAACTCCAATTCCCATAACCATCAGTGAGAATTCTTCAGCAATAACGTTGACAATAAATTTCAACTCATTTTATTTGTAGGCCGTTGTCATAATTGTATTCACGTACTTTTCCACGGAATTAGAATCACTTAATTTTGTTGTAACTAAAGTACGAAGTAAACTGACCTTTTTAGTTAAATCGTTATCATCAAACGATTTTTCAAGAGCGTCCTATACTTCGTTTGCGGTCTTACTCTTTTGAACGTGAACGTAATTGTTTGGATCGATCGACAAAATGATCTTTGACTTCGCCTTCAAATTATCACTTTCAATCACAATCACAATACTTGTTATACAATTCCACAATCTTTAGTGTTTAAGTAATGCTTTCATTGCAAACTTCCATTTACTATCATTATCTCGACCGATTAGCTTCTCAATTTGAAAGATAGAATTGGCAGCCATCACTAATTTTTTTATAAGGCAAATAAAAAATATGTATGAATAATCAGTAGAAAAATTATGATTTTTCAAATAAACAATTCTGTTTCTTATCCACGTTTATCTGGACCCATAACCTAATGATTTTTATATTAATTTATAGCAATTGAGAAAACTAATCTTTAATATAATAACTTAGAACAATAATAACATGTGATACTTATTTAGAAGAAGATAATTGAATTATCTGTAAATAGCAACATGTTGTCTCGGTTGACTCTGTAGATATACTGCTGACATCTACATTTTCGAATTATTACCAACAAGATCAAATGCTTATTTGTAGATTTTTTTTTACTCAGTAATAGTTTTCACATATTGTAAAATATTCTTGGATCGTCGATAAATAATAACCACTGGATTATTTTAAACCAGCAGATGTGGTGGCATGTTAACATTTTATACCAAAATAAAAATAGTAATCAGAATCAGAACTAACCAGTCAAGATATTATTTATCCACAATTCCTTTACTGTTAATTTATTTATTAATAATCAATGTATTGCTACAAGTTAGTTTTTGATTTGCAGAAACAATATATATTCATTTACCGCGCTCTTATGGAAGTTGCTCAATATGGTGATACAGAAATAAATGCTAATGAATTAAAAAGTACATTGGATAAGTTAAGACAGTGTGATAATGGTAAAACCAAATGTAAATTAGAAGAGGAATTTGAAAATATAATAAACGCTTTCGAGGACCGAAAATCTTGTTCGGTAGCAAGCGGTGAAGAAAACCGCGAAAAAAATCGGTGCGATAGTATAATTCCTTATGATAGAAATAGAGTAATACTTACGCCTTTATCAGGCAAAGAACATTCCACTTACATTAACGCATCTTTCATCGAAGGTATGTCGGTCATTTATTATTTTATAGAATTTAAAATCTATATTTTTAACTCTTCTAAAAAGTAAGAATTGGGGCCAAAAAAACTTTAAAATATTTTTTTAAGGATATGATAATAGTGAGTCGTTTATTATTACGCAAGATCCTATAGAAGAAACAATCAACGATTTTTGGCGAATGGTTTCTGAACAAGGAATTAGTGTTATAGTTATGATTTCTGAAGTCAGTGAAGGTAAATGTCCCAGATATTGGCCCGAAGAGGAAGGTCACTATGATCACATTTATGTTAGATACGTTCAAGCAGAGAGCTGTCCGTATTATACAAGGAGAGAGATGATTATTAAAAGTAGGGATGGGGAAGATCAAAAAATAACACATTTACAATACCATGGTTGGCCCACCGTTGATGGAGAGGTTGGTTTTTTATTAATTTTATAGAAAATGTTGTGGTTATAAGGCAATAGAAGATTATTTACTTATTAATAGCTTATAAATATCTATACTTCTCAATAGATGTGTTTCTTTTTATGTAGGAGCGCTGATCGTGAAGGATACACATTTTACATAAAGTTTTTTTAGAATGCCTAACATATTAAATTAAACTAAGCACAAATTACTAACTTCATTAGATCTATTGTAGAAATAGAATGTTTCCATAAATAAAAAACAGTCAGTCTGCTACACATTTATTAATACAAGTATTTATTTATTGAGAAAAGTATAAAATTTGTATTATTAGTAACGAAAAATAAAATTAAAATGTCCTAAATTGTCAATTTAGGTTTATTACTTAAAATAATGTTGTAACAGACAATAAGCTATTCAATTTTTGTATGCAAATACAAGCAGATTAAAATAAATCTTTTTGATATCTAGCAAATTAATAATACACTGATGACTAAAGATTTGCAATAACATTATTTAGCTTGTGTTGTACCTACTAATATTCAATGTCTATCTTGTAATAAGTTTATATGTAAATGATAGACACAGCTTATGTATTGTTTACATTTAAACACTCAAAAATGCTTTTTGAGCGAGTATTTAACCTTGTCTTGTCACATTTGACATCATCATATCATTAAAGTGTTTTATTGGACGTAGATCCAATTCATGGATTCAATTCGTGGATTTTTTTGATGGCGAGGACCGAGAGGACATTAAATACATACAACGTTCTATAAACTTGTGTTACTGAAAATTAAACTAGTTAAACAAATGCTTAAGATCTGTTCATCTAAACACGCGTTGAACCAGTGTTTAAATTATGTTTTGTAGTAAGATCCACGCGTTTGTATATTGTCTCGAAAAACTTATGTATGTATTCGATGACCTCTAGGTCTTCGCCATCGATAAAATCTGCAAATTGTCTATGATATTCATTAGATCTATGTATATCTACATTTCAATGATACGAGGTTTGTTTCTACAGAAACCAAACCAAACTCTAACTCGAAATTAGATTCTCTTGCAGCGTTGACAAACGATTTTCAAACCGTTTAATGATAGTCAGATCAGTTTAAATTGTTTTCTAACTATTAGTTTGACGCACGTGTGGTTCGAGGTGTTATACTAGCAGTTGTGTCTGCTAATAGTATTGAGTTTAAATAAAACAGAATCGAATATGTTCTTGCTGCGGTCAATTTACAAACCATTTGCAAACGTTACATGACTGCACATGTGCATTCACAATAGTTTGCCAAATGTCCTCAAAATGTCTAAAACTGCAACAGGAAGAAACCTATTATATCACGACAGAACATCTACAAAAATAGTATTTCTGTCAAAAATAATTTGACTCGATAAGCTTAAACACTCGCTTAACACACTTTCGTGTGTTTATATTCAAACATGCTTTAGCTGTGTCTTCCTATAAACAATCATAAGATGCTCTTTTAATTTCTAAAAAATGTGCTCAACAGATGTATAACATTGTTGTAAGAAGACTTAATGTAATTAATTATTATTACCTACTAACCACAGAATACGTTATCCACCTAAAAGCTTAACACGTTGAGCCCGGCGTGTATTTAGAAACTTTCAATTGTTTCTCTATATGTACTTTCAAACTGTAATGGTACAATGTGAATAGATAAGATAATAAATAATCCTCTTCAACTAAAAACCTTCATATTATTTTCCAAGAAATTATATGTGTTCAAATTTTATCCAGTTTTAATAAAATAACTGTTCTCTCTTACCAACAAATTAATATTTTATAACTGAATTTACTTATATTTATTTTTGGACTATAAAATCATATAGCAATGCACGTTTGGCGGTAAATCGTGATTAAATCAAGTAAATATTTGAAAACCTAAAAAAATACTTTAAGAAAGATTGTTTGTGAAAATTAAATAACCTCGACTAGAATCAATTTTTGTTGTTGCTCGAGTTATATTTTGTTTATAAATTACTAAGGGCTTAACATGTTAAACTGTAGCTTTTAAAGCCATGGTGCGTTGGTGCAAATGGCTGTAAGAGGTACATTTTTTCAGAACCTCACACGTCTTCTCCTGTCGCAAATTTTCACAATTAATTTCACATTCCTCCAAGGTGCTTCCATTGAGACTTCTTTCCAGGTACCTGAAGTAACAAGGGGACTAATTGAACTGGTAGACTTTTCTCAGATGGTGTTAGTGAAAAATGGCTGTTCACCTTCGATGGTTGTTCATTGTAACTTAGGTTCTGACAGGAGTTCCATGTTTGTTGGACTCAGTATACTAGTACAACAACTAAGGACTGAAAGAAGAGTCGATGTGTTCACAGTGACAAGAAAATTAAGATCACAACGGCAAGCTATGATCAATTCATATGTAAGTTTACTGCAATTAATAAATAGTAGATATATTTTTAAAGTGAAACTTCTATACGCGTGCTGGGAGTAAAAATTCAAGGTTGAGTCACACGAGACACACGATTCATAACCCGCATTCACGTTATGTTGTAGCGGAGAGATACTTAACAACGTGACGTCTATTTGTGTAGTTCACATGTTTTTCAAAAAATATTTAAAAAAACTACACAAGATGTACTGGCTATTGAAGCACCCACTAATGTACAGATTACAGAAATAAATTAAGAATAATATTCATATGCAAGCAGTAGTGTATGTTGTTCTATAAATACTTCATTCCAATTTTTATCATATTCCTTATATATTCATATAATTGAATTTAATCCTAGTCATTTAAATGTTAAAAGTTTCACTTCTAATATGCGCACATAGTGCACACATCTTTTTTTATACATATAAACACTGTTTCACAATTGTATGTGGGTATACAAAATTTGTTTGAATAATTGTTTTGAAATTACAGGCCCAGTATGAATTTCTTCATCGAGCTATTGTAAATTATGCAGAACTCCATGGACTTTGTGAAATATAAATGTTGAAGAATTGGTGCCATGTAACTTCTATATTTCATTCCAAAATACCATTATTGGTCTCACTGATATTTAAGTATTTTTATATAAGTAATTTATATAATCTAGGAAGAATGTAAATTAGTTTGAAGACATTTAATTCCTAGTTAAAAGCCAAAATATTTTGTTTAGAACCAAAGGCATTTGAATGTAAGGTTTGATTTGAGCAATAACCTATTTTTTTTAAGACTTACAATTTTAAGCTTTTGCTCAATTTTTGTACTGCCATATTTATTTAAACAATTTTTCTGAAATGTTCAATGCTCCCTTAAAATGTGTTTCTTACCTAACCACTCTTACTCTTTTTATTTTGAAAACTATTACTTTAAATTGAGTAAGCAAAATGTGTTATCCAAATTTAACATAGCGGAAAATATACACCGATTTTTATTTATTATTTAGTCTAAACATTTCGGCGAAAGGCGCATTTTCGAAATGCAAAATGTGGTAAGACTCAACAAAAGTTTTTTTAATGGACACGTACAAATGATTAGGTACATTATAAGAGCTAGTTTGTGACACTTTTATTTTACCCAAAATCAAACGGTTTCTAAAATTGGATAGTAATGTATTTTATTAAAAAAATTACTAGTACGAGCCCTAACCACTATATGTTCAGACGGACAATATTTTTGATGATTAATTATTTATTATTTTTTAAATAATATTTTATTCTACCAAACAAATTTTTTTTATAAACTAGGTAAATAAATGTATGTATGTTTAGTGTGAGTGTTTTGGCATTTTTTATTTTTATTAGTGGATTATGTCAAACAATAGTGTTAAACTGTCATAATTTATTGACCTCTAAATGTTCGGACAGCTAGGCAATGTAAAAAGATATCTAAATATTTTGAAAGTAGACTGAAATATAACCACAATTTTAGGTAGGTTTGTTTACTAGTTGATGTCATTTTGAAAAATAAAAATGGGCCGGAGTTTAGCCACACCGTTAAAAATTCGAGAATTGATTGTTAAAATAGATTAAGAAGGCAAGTCAATGTCTCAAATTGCTTTTGATCTTGAAATATCAAAATCAACAATTGGAGACATCATTAAGAAACACAGGGAAACTGGTAATTTAACTGTTCGTGGTAAAAGTCTGGACGCCCACAATTATAACTGAAAGAAATAGAAGACTTTTGGTAAAAATTTGCAGGGCTCAAATTACGCGAAATTACTTCTTGGAATCATTAAACTGGGTTAAATTTTTGGAAGAAATTGTTGTCGGAAGTGGATTTATAAATCTGGACTTTTATAAGGTATGATATGCTTAAAGGTTGCTAAAATAATTCTTGACATTTGAGTATTTGTTTGCAGGAGAAAGAAAAACCTTTGTAAATCAAAGCAAAAAAGAAACGTCCTTTTTGGGCTAAACAAAGGGATTTGTGGACTCTTGAGGACTGGAGTAAAGTGATATTTAGCGATAAGTCAAAATTTGATATCAGTTTGGGTGATTGTAGGAAGCGTGTAATTAGAAGCAAAGTAGAGGCATTTCAAATAGATTGTCTACAGCGCACAGTTAAGTTTCTTTAGAGAATTATGGCTAGGGAATGCATGTCAGCAAAGGGTCTGGGGAAATTACATTTTATAGATGGTATGGTAAATGTGCAGAAGTATCAAAATATTTTAACAGAATATTTATAACCAAGTATTCAAGAGTTACATCCTAATGAAGATAATATAATTTCTCAACTAGATGGTGCTAAATCCACAAAAACATGGCTTGCAGATAATAAGATTAACACCTTTAGACTGGCCTTCGAGCAGCCCAGACCTCAACATAACTGAGACACTATGGCATAAAATGAAACAGTGCCTTAGAAATAATCCCCAACGCACTATTCCGGATCTACGTATGAAACTTCAAGAAATTTGGGACTCATTTCCTACTGAAGAATGCCAAAAGCTTGCGGTAACAATGCCCTTGCGTATAAAAGCCGTAATTAAATCTTGAGGTGATGTTACGCCATATTAAAATAAATGAAATTTTTTGTTAAAAACAACTAAAATGTTGTTATCATTCAATTTTCACAGTTTTTTTTTGCCTTGTTTTAACTTGGAAATGTGACAATTTTTTTTGTATTCAGTAAATCGTTTGTATAAAATGATTAAATGTTTTAATGAACTAAACATACAAAATTGAAAAAAATAATAAAATATTTTATATATTTGTTTGATTTTAATACCGTCCGAACATATAGTGGTTAGGGCTCGTAGCAGTGTTTTGCAGTTTCTAATAAGATTTTGTGGATAAAATCTAAATAAAATGCTAGTTGTCCATTTTAAAGCGAAATCATATTATATAAAACATTGTGTAGGAGTAAATGATCATTTCAGGCATTTTGCATATTAACTGCGCTCTCTTTTATAAGCCATTTCGATGTTTTTTAGAACTTAGACTTCTGTAGCACTAATATAGTGGTACAATTAAAAAAAACTATTTATTATCTTTATACCAGATGTTTATTTTCAATAGCAGCAGCAGGTTAATATTACTAAAAAAATTACTTTTAGGAAAAAGGAACGTGCTACCGCTGTAAGTCATGCATCTTATACAATATTTTTTACCAGGTATCAGGGAGTTAGTACTTTTGATAAATTCACGTGTTAGTGTTGTTTGCAATATTAGCAAACTGATATCTGCACAATATCTCTTTAAATTATAAGCCGCTAGATTAAAAAAATATAAAATGTCTCAAAAAAACTTCACGTTTGCTAATAAGCATTATAGTGTAACAAATTTCATAATTATATCGCCTATCTTTAAAAAATAATTGCAAATATTTTGCAAACAAGTTATTATTCACTTATAAATATGATTATCTAAATAAGTTATCCCCAATGTGCAGGATGATTTAATACTTACAACGTAATTTAACAATTAAATTAACATTTGTTAACGATGAACACAGTGCGTGTGTATTTGTAGGTACGTTTTTTTGAGATACTTTAAATATTTTGAATATACTTATTCACTTATTACAAAACGATTATTTTTTTTACGCGGTAATAGCTGGTATGTATGTGATATTATAAATGCATCTGGTTGATTTGAAATTTTAGATACATTTAATTATTTTTTATTTAGTAATATTGTTATATATCTCTTTTAATTGGGAGTATTTCGACTTAAAATATTGTCAAACTTAGTAAATGTGATACAATCAGACCATATTTGATAAAAAGTCTTATAGGTCTCGAACTAAAACTAGGTAAGATCAAAATATCTTTCAAATGTATATATCCACCCTGTATCACCAAAATTTTCCTATTGCCAACTTATTTAGACTGATAAGATAGTTAAATATAGAATTGGGTATGCTTAAAATTTTTAAATTGTTTCTTTAAAACTCTTAAATTCTTCGGCAATAATTTGTAAATATCATAGTTTGAAAGTGCGATGTAGTATGTACAATAATATCAAATTTTAAAGTATTTTTAGAAAGTAATAAAAGTTAGTCAAATATGTAGTGCAAATTATTTTATATTGAACATCGAAAATGATTGACAGAATTCCATATATAGTGATGTATGAAAATGTGATTAGTAACTACCAGTATCAGTATCATTTAAGAACTAACAAATCATGACAAAAATTCCGAATTTTAGAAATAAAGTAAAGGAAACCGGTAAAAATAAAGAAAGAATTTTTGTTGTGATCTGTATACGTTAGACTTTAAGCTAGACTTTTTAAAATATTTTTTAATGTATAAAAAGTGATTCAAATTGAATATTTTAGTGGGTTTTTTCGGTTCTTTTCCTAATGTACAAATAGCTGGAGTTAGTTTTTTAATAAGTGAATTAGTCTTATTGTATGTTGTGCAGATACACTTTTTTTAAGGTGTTTGTTTTTGTGATTTGTAATGTTATCCAGTTTACAGTAACTACCAGTGTAACTTTACAAATTTTTATAATTTCTAAGTTTATTTTCCAGTGAACACTTACCTTCTAGACTTTTTGTTAGAATATAAAGCAAATTACAGACTATTTATAGGTTCGAGTTAATTTGATTACAAAAAAGGTTTTTGATGTGTAACAACTTTCCTCTTGCTTTCTCGCAATTTGTGGGAGTGGTTTCGTGAAATGTGTAACAGTTACAGTAACAGGAAATCGCAGAAGCACGCGCTATTTGATTTGACGAATGAGCGCGCGGTTAGAGTTGGCCGCTAACCAATTTTCCGAGAGGTCGGTACTGTCAGCCTTTAGCTGTGCACTTAAGTTAAAGTGTTGTGTATAAAGTTTGCTGTTATAAGCGTAAACTATATAAATAAATATTTACTGTTGATAATAAGTCTCAATAAAGTGCATATCATTGATAAAAAATTGAAGTTAGCAATAAATAATTATTCGAATAAAATATTTCAGTATTTAGCACTTTAAATTTTGAGGTTGGCTTTCATCACTCCTAGTGTCAATTAAATAAAATACAATTTTCATTAAAAAGAATTATTGTTTGTTATGAAAAATCATTTCAAATAATACCTGACCCATTCTTTTCAGAAAATAATTTTAAAATTGCTTATTACTAAGGTGAGATGTCAAATGTTACACATCATATGGGACTACTTGTAAGGTTTTTTTTTACTTTTTTTTTAAATAAAAGTTTAGAATATTTGATATTAATCTTTTTTGTGTATTCAAAGGCAGCAGCATATTCTGTTACTATTTATAAAAAATGGTAAAATGATTAAAATGTGCTTTAATTAACAAAATTAACAATTTTTTATATCGTTTTGTGTAAAGCGTTATTGACAACAAGAAACAAAGACTGAAAATAACTTTTGACGTTATTATACATGTATACAACTTTTGCTATAAGCATCTACAAATAGTCTGTTAAATCTACCAACCAATGCACCTACTTTAGATTTAATCTATCAAAACTAAATTGATTGTCAGAACATATAAAAGCACAATATTTTTTTTAAGTATTGAATTTATTTTTGTATTTTTAATATCCCAACTGTTCTATAAATGATGCTCAATGCTGTGCTACAAGTGACCAAAAAGCTTTTGGGGTCCTAATAAACAAGGATATTAAAAAATATATTGTCTGCAGTTATTGATCAATTCAGTTACTTACATAAATCATTTTTTATACGGCTAAGAAAAATAAAACAAATTAAATATAAAAAGCAAAAACTTAAAACATACTGGAATAAAGCATGTTTAGGTACCCATGCTAATTTCTATTTATTTTAAAACTTAAATAGTATTCCTATTATTGTAGGAATATTTTTTTATATCTTTGATCTTTTCACCTCTGAATCCGACTGGATATTTAAAAAAAAACGTTAAATACCATTCCTAATACAATTTTTGAAAAGACATTAAATTTTTGTACTTAAATATTTAAATACATTCACCTTTTTCTTTTAATTTGAAAAAATCATTAAATGAAAATACTATGAAACACGACCAACTTAATAAATTAGTCCTGGATTGAGTTGCTGTAGTTAATCATTTTATTTTTGGGAGTCCTCTTTAATGATTTATATTATCATTATTTTGTATAAAACAGTAAATTTAAATGTGGTAGTTTAGAAGAATACTCAAAACTTAACCTGCTTAAAAATGTAGTGCTATTGAGTTGCTTACTGTACCATGTACATTTTTATTTTATTATTGTGAATGTCACTTTGTATGTTAGATATGTGTATATATACAATTATAATACTTTTATCTGTAAAGCTGTAAAGCAGTACTTATAAAATAACCTCGTAACAATTTAACATGGTTTACATATTTCAATCAAAAGTAAAAAAATTAATCACTGTTATTTTTTTTATGTATATCCAATAATCAGTTGATTAATCATAGTTTTAATATTGTAACACTTCATTTTTGTTGTAAAATGTCTACATCACATATTGGTCGTTGAGTTAGTAAAGGTGGAAATTTGGATTTTTTAATACTGTGTTAATGGAAAATAATAACCCTATTACATCGTTATTACGCATCTTATTACTGCTTCTACACATCGTGTTAATAAATGTTTTGTATGTACTATAAAGATGTAAGAATTTTTTTCTCGTGGTAATTAGGTACATAAAACTATTTAGGCAATAGACTATTACTTTTATATGTATAATACAATTTGAATTTAAATGGTGTACTTAGTTGTCAGTTTTTTTTATGTGAAACATCTAATAGGGCAATTGGGGGGTAACAACAACTGTTGGTGCCGCGATGCCCTGATGCGAAAGTTTGAGCAGCCCCGTATCTACTTGGCTCACTCCGTCGCTTAGGCTCCGCCTACGTTACAAGTAACATTTTCGTTGCTTATTTTATTTATCAATCGGCCTATTGTAACTTTGATACCATCAGAAACATCATCGAGTGTTAATATTACAGAAATACCTGATGATACTGAATTGTAAACTTTATTTGGATTATTATTGTTTTTTATGTAAATACCATTGTCTTTATAACATAAAACTAAAATGTGATGTTCTTTTTTTAAATTTATTTGAAAGTAATAACTACAATACAGTATGATTGACAGTAGTGGTTTAGAACATGAAAATAAGCGGCATTTTGCAAAGAACGTAAAATTAATCCAAGTCAAGAGTAAGTTAATTATATTTTTATAATTAAGGTGTGAATTTATGTGTATACATGAGTGCGTGTATGTTTTTAATATTATCTAAATTTTTGTTCATGCCATATTTATTTTTTATGCAAATTTTCTATATTAGATAGTTTCGATGTTTCACATCTTTTATTTTACAAATATATTCAATTACATTCTTTAATACCAGCACTTATTAGTAATTCTATGTAAATCAAATTAAGTGTAAATTTTAATATAAGCAGCAACGTGAGTCATAACGGTGTATAAAATCAACAGTTGTTGATTGTATGTATAAGGATAAAGTAATTTTAAAATTTTAAAAGCTACTTTTGACAAAATTTATTGATATTTCAAAACACTTTTTTAATGGTTTTTTAGTTTTTTTTTTATATAAATTTATTACATTTTTTGCAGATATCTTTTAAAGACAAATTGACAAAAAAAAAACAAAGTCAAGATTCCAGATTTCTAGTATCACTTTTTTATTTGATTTTAAAGTTATTATTTTTCACACAGAACATGATTTAGACGATTTTATATTACTTTTCTTTGATCTAATTAGAAAATAAGAAATCATACACACACGTGTATAATTAATGATCTACTATCGTTCATTTCGTCGACAGATCAAAATAGTCCAAAAAATTTGAATACCAGGATATTTTATAAAAAAAAAGACTGCTTTAAATTTACCCAGCACTGTTTCTATTTTCATATACAAAACAAAGTCTGTATATGCAACAAGTGCAGTTAAATATTTATTTAAAAACTTTTGTTTTCTCCTTTATTTTATAATGCTAACATTTTTTATATGTAATAAAACATCATTATAAGTATTTTTATTTTGTTTTAATTATTTCTCATATTGGCAATCAACATAATATATTTTTATTATTTAAGGACGTTCCCAGAAAAATCACTTTTCTTACAATATTTTTCAAACTTCAAATATACATACTTTGGAGTGTCCTTTACACGTAGGAATTTTGCTGAATAGCTTTTGCGGTGGTAAGTTTGTAATTATTCGCTATTAAAATTTGGATACTTAACATGAGAACCCTACCCGGGTCAGTGTTGTAACGTACGTTATTTTTAAATAACAATAGTAATTTTCTTACGATCGTTTCAAAAAACTGAAAATCATTTATTGAGGATATAACAAATATTTTTTGAAATCGTACAACAAATCTCCGTTTCTTTAAACGCGAAGTCATTTCTAATAAAAAAGTAACCTCTAACATTTTTTCAAAACATTAATTAGCACGAATGCTCCGTGGGAACGTCCTCAAGTGCCGTAGATGCAGAACATTGTGTCGTTAATATACCGATCTTAAAGTTTTGTGCTGAGCATACCCCATATGTATTGACAAAAGGGACTTTTATTTATTTATATGGACATTATTTAATAATAAAATAAGTCAAAATGATAATTTTGATCAAATTAAAGAAATATAAAAACATTTTATTGCGAGCATTATTTACTATTGATTAATGATAATATTGAGTCTCTAGAACCAATACCCAATCAATATAATAATTTACTTTACCTATATTTTTTATTGCATTATAATATTGTGTAATATATTATGAAGATTATATATTTTTATTCTTTACATCTTTATTAAATTAAAAGTAAAGTTTATTTGTAAATAGGTCTAAAACAAAATTATATTAATTTAATAATTATTAATGTAATTAATTAATTATTAATATTAATTAATTAATTATTAACTTATAATTTTACTACCTATTAGCGTAGAATCATAAATTACGTGGTACCGATACTTTGGACAAAGTTTATCGAGTTTCTGAAAAAAACCATAAATAAATATCACAAAACTAAATAATGGTCGGTCGTGGTGCCCTATTCAACTAAATTTGTCTTTGCATGTGTTTAATCTCCGAGATTGTTGGACTTGTAAAGTCAAATTAAGATCAAAATAGAAAAAATGCTGGCAGTAAAAATGTAAGAATTGCCTTAGAGAAATGTAAGAATCGCCTTATTTGTGGCATCAGATGTCCCATTTTAAGGAGTAGCTTTTAACTTGGTACTTAACAATACCATGCGTTCTTTTTTTGTTCCCCAATTAAATACATAGTATCTATTAAATGAAATATTAAAAGTTTTTTAATTTCTGCATCCACAGTACTATTTACTAAAGCTTACAACTAAAAATAAATAAATTAAATAAATATATAACAAAAACCTACAAACTAAAAACTTTGGTGGCAACTAGTGTTTTTTTTGAGCAACAGGTTTTTTCTTCACAGAAGTTTTTTTAGAAGTAACTTTTTGGGTTTTGACAATGTTCTTTGTACAAGGAATGAGTGTACACTTAAGTTGTCTATCTCCATATTTTCCTATCCTATCTATTTGGCTTCCAAATGTACCTGGAGCTATTCGCTTCAGTAACCTAAAAGACATTAAATAATTTATTTACAAAAAATGTTTAAGAAACATTTTTACTGACTTTACCAAAAATATTCCTAATAAATACTTCCCCGATCATCTACAGGGTATTATTTTCAACACTTACAATGAAAAACATCTTGAACAAAAAAAATATAAAAAATTCCGTTTAAACCGTTTCAAATTCTGAAGGAAAAAAAGACATGAGAGGACTCACTTTGATCATAATTGGAAAGCTTGCAAAAAATACTCTATATTGATATATCTAAGTAATTAATATATAGTGATTAGACCTTATTTAAAAAAAAACGTTCTAATATCACGTGTAAGTAGTTTTTTATTGCAGTTCCTAAAGCAAAAGAGGTTGGATTTTATTAACAAACAACAAGGTGGTGGTAGCCTTGTGACCACTCATTAGAACATTTTTAAGTCTGTGAAGTTGACACGACAAAATCATCAGAGCATCATGATTTTGGCATAGAAATTTACAATTTTTTAACAGTTCAAAAAACATACAACCTGGATGTTTTTATTTTAAGAACTTTTACTGTTAAAAAACTAAATTCTCAGTATATGCTGATACTGAGACAAATCCCACTAAATTTAGCCGGTTTCTATGGATTTAAAATTAAAGAACTGTAAGTTTTTTTAACTGTAAATTTTTATGCCAAAATCATAGTGCGCTGGTGTTTTTTTTCCTGCGAATTTCATAGGCTTCCTCCATTCTATTTCTTCGAATAATTAGTACCCAACCCAGCTTCATTGCTATTGTTTAATAAGAAGAAAATTCATCTATTTTAGATGTGTGTAGAGGTGAGTTTTTCTTGCAAACAATTTTTTATTAATTTATTTTTTGTGCGGGATATATTTCTTTTGTAAGTTTTTAAATTGACATCCTGTAGAAATATTTTAAAATTACAACAAAATATCAATGTTAATTAAATATATGTACGTGTGCAATAAACCAAAAATAACGTATTTATTACTTAATAAATCTGTTGTCCTGTAGATTAAAGTTTCTGGCTGTTTTACTAAGCTCGCAAGCAAATCGTTCCCTGCAATCTTTTCCTTCAATTGCATTTAATGCCAGCCTGGCTAATTCATTCATATCAGCGGTACTTTTCCAAAATAAAGTCTTCTTAGGTTTGGATCCAAATTTTGGTAAAATTAACATGGAAATGACAAACATAACGGCCATGCCAACGAATCCAGATATTGCCATGAAAAGTGGCTCCATAATTCCTTTTTTATCTTTTTTCATTTCATTTTCCATTTCCTTTTTTATTGTTACCTACGGGGTGTCAAAAATAAATCTCATTGGTTAACTTATAATCATTTTTCTGTCAGTTTTATTTTTTTAAATTTAATTTTGTAAATTTCGACAAAATTACATGCATACACATACATATAGTCACGCGTAGGGGTACCCGTACCCGTAGGGGTAGGCAGAGACCACTTCTTTCCACTTGCTACGGTTCTTACACACGTCTTATGCCTTTTTCTAATTTTATCAGCGCTTTCATACATGTTCGTCGGTTGTTGGTACTCTTGATCTGGCCTTTCTTTAAAATAATTTCGATCTGATCGAGATACGTTCGCCGAGGTCGACCTCTACCGACTTGCCCATTCACACTCGCCTTATAAAACTGTTTAGTCATCCATCCTCTCTGCGTGTCCAAACCATCTAAGTATTCCTTTATCTATATTTGTAATCACATCTTTTTTCATACCACTACTTCTCAGACTACTCATATCCGCAGCATTGATTTTACTTTTATGCTTCTTCAACCAAACCCAACATTCACTATCATACATATGTAGTTGTGCCATTTTTGATACGTTCTGGTTGCTCATAAAGTTATACAGGGCCCCATTCATTTGTTTCCCTGCCAACACAAAATGTGTAAAAAATGTGTACAAATAGTACTCTTGTTAATACATGTTAAGTCGTATTGATTTATTATCCAATAACTTACCTCATGATGGTGTGAATGATACTGATAGGGTGGACTATGCGTCGTTGATGGTTTAGGATGATGTACCCATGGTTTAGTGTCGCTAGACTAAACATTTTGTTATAAATTAATCATCAAGTTAATTTTAAGGAAAAATTATGATCAGTATCATAAAATCATTACCGTACATTAATTAGGAACGAACTTATTATAATTTTGAGTTATTTTTGTATACAGGTATCTGATAACTTGAGATTCATGATTCAGTTAAACTTTGTTATTGAAAAACAAAAGAAAACCATCTAACTTTCTTGCTTAATAAATTCAATGAATACTTACACTGCCATCAGATATACCATCCATAAAACTCTTAAGAGGATAATAGTAATAATAATATCCATCTTTGGATTCTTCATATTTATGTGGATCATTATTATAATCGTGACTGTGGTGATGGTGATCAGTGTGATCATCTAATTCGTGAACTGCGGCATGGACATAAGTATTATCTCCATTATCCAATTTCAGCGTGTCCCCTTTTGCTATTGCATTTTCGTAAAGTGCGATCAGCTCTCCTTTTGTTAAGCTCAAAGCAGGTGCCAACTGAAAATGATAATATTAACATAATATTTAAATTTATTAAGTGACTGGTCTATAACCAGTTGTAATAATATAAACATATGTGTCTTTTAAATCAGGTAGTCAGGTACAGACGATATACCAAACAAGCTTCTAAAATACGGCGGTCCAGGGCTTGCAGCAAGACTAACAACACTATTTAACAAAATCTTGAGCACTACGGAAATCCCGAAGGACTGGCACACCAGCATCACAATTCCCATATACAAAAAAGGGCAAAAAACAAAGCCTGAAAACTACAGAGGAATAAATCTACTATGCTCAACAATGAAGTTGTTAACAGGGTTGCTCAAGGACAAACCAGAGGAGCAAATAAAAACCAGAGAGGAACAACAAGGATTTAAAAAGAATAGATCAACAACCAATGCCATCTTCATTACCAAGCAAATAAAAAAAAGCAATAGAGTACAATACACCAGCATTTATTTGCTTCGTCGATCTTACTAAGGCATTTGACATAATCCGCCTAGAAGACGACATAAAAATCCTAAAGGAAAAAGAAGCCCCTGCCAACATAGTAACAACGGTATACAACCTTAATACTACTAACAGAACGCAAATCAAAGCTGGAGAGAATATCACATCTAGCATCCCCACTCCAGTAGGAAGACAGGGAGATAGCCTTAGTCCATTTTTATTCAACCTCTTGATGGATAAAATCATAAAAGAAGTAACATCCATGAATTCGGGATACAGAATGAACAATAGGGCTATCAGCAAGTCATGCAATTTAGATACCTGGGCATATATATGCACAGCGCTCACGACCCGGTAAAGGATCTGAGAATCCAAATTAACAAATCAGCCATAATATCAGGATGTCTAAGGGAAACTGTATGGGCTAATCCTAATATGCGAAAGGAGAGTAAAATCAAAATATATAAGACATGCGTCAGGCCAATAATGACATATGGTATAGAAGTGAGAGAGGATACCAACAAGACCAAAAGGATGCTACGAGTCGCCGAAATGTCAGTACTGAGAACAATAGCCGAGAAAACAAGAAGAGATCACGTAAGAAACACTGACATTAGAGCACAATGCGACGTACAGGATGTGGTGAGATGGGGAAGGCAGAGGAGAAGAGAATGGTATAACCACGTGAAGAGAATGACCGACGATAAACTACCACGCATTATACTAGAGGGAAAACCAGCAGGGACCCGTCCACCCGGAAGACCACCAAAAAGATGGAGAGACAGCTGGCAGTCCACATCTCAGGAAATATTACAGTGGCAAGTCCGGAATTAACAGATCATCTAGATCTCTAACAAGTAGAAGAAGTCTTTTAAACCTAATTGTTTGAATAATTTAATGTACCTACTTCTTGTTCATGTTGAGTACGTCTATCTGGAGTTTCTACTTGTCTAGTAGCACCTATAGTATCTGCTCGTCTTAAAGTTTGTCTATAATTCAGTCTTCGTAAGTCCCTTACAGCGTTCTGAAGGTATTGTGCGCTTTCTTGGCAATTAGCACAATTTGCATTGCTTAGGATCAATAGGAATAGTATTCGATACATTCTAGAAAAAGTAAAATGCTGCATTACCCGACAAATTATTTAATGTAATTTTTGCCAAAATAAATTGTTAATTTTTGGAACAACAATCGATAAAAATATCATTTTCACATTAAATAATTAGTGATACGTAAAATATCTAAAACAATTTTAGTGCTAATCATTTGTCATTTTGTTAAATAAAATGTAATTTTATTTCAACAATACAAGAGATATTTTAAACGTACTGATTTCTAACAATAATCGTAAAAGTTAATCTGTAATTATTACTATAGATCAGAACATTATTGTGCAGAAAAAAATGATATACTTTGTACGACAAAACCCGCTTTAGCCACACATTGTAAATCTGCGACTATATTGTTTGGTGCAAACAGGGCATAGAGAGTAAAATTACATATTACCATCATGTCATTAGAGTCATTAAAATTGCCCAAGCGGAAAAATCAATCCAACTATGGAAAACAATAAAACATTGTCAAAATGAATTTTTACTTTACCGTCTCTTGCGTTTAATGCTCTTAACATTTATATAAGAAATATTAAATTAATATACAGTGTGTCCCAATAGTGCGGTAAAGTTCTTGTATTTCGTTTTTATAATAGATACAAAAAAATATAAGAGCAACATTGTTAAGAATCTCAAGATACATAGGCCATATAAAATTATTTGTATTATAAATACACATACAGGGCACTCTATAATTTTAAATCCAACCAAACATGCCTGTTCTTAAATGGCATCACCTATTTTTTATTTTATATATAAACGTTAAAATCGTCATGACTTCAGGACCCTGTATCTTTTTCAATGTAATTAATTTTCTGTATTTTTTCTATTGTAGGGGAGCCAGGGGCATGTACTAACAGATTTTACTTTTTTATTAATTTAACGGAAATGAAACCTACGATTCTACGATTTTTGATAAACGAAACTCACCTATCCCTTGTACTTTCTACATTGACATCCATTTTTTTGAACGTACGAACTTGGGTTAAGTATTAATTATAGAGCTTTAATATGATTATGATATTATTTAATAAATATGAGTAAAAAATAAAAAAAGTATCATATTTAACGTTTTTGTTATCAGAAAATAATCAACTTGACCTTTGCACCTATCTTAAAAACAGAAAAGCACCAGGACCAGGAAATATTTCCGCTGAATTGGTCAAGTATGGTTCAGATAAACTCTTTGACCACCTGACTACATTGTTTTAAACTGCATTAATACTGGCCAAATACCAGAAGAATGGAAACTGTCGTATCTGACACCAATCTATTAAAAGGGTGGTAAAGAAAACTGTGATAATTATAGGGGTATTGCAGTGATGGGCTCGATCAGCTGGATCTATGGTAAAGTTTTAAAGAGCAGAATAGAACGACATTACGCCGACCACGAAAGACAACTGATCATCTGTTCTGTGTAACACATTTATTAGATAAGATTATAAAGTGTTAAGGAAATGGAAACGGAAATGTTCAAATATGGGTATCCCGCTTAACCCTTCCACATTGTATACACTCAGCTTCGCTGACGACCAGTTCGTTAAGATTTTGATGATATTGAGTATATGACTCGGAAACTCATTGAGGAATACAAGAAGTAGGGACTCGAAGTAAACATTGCAAAAACAGAAAACCTGAGTTTGGAAGGAAACCAGCAAGACCTAATTTTAAACAATGGCCAAAAAACTTTAAATATCTAGGCGTAAATATTACCAACGATGGAACCTTGGACAATGCCATTAAAGATAGGAATATACAGGGAAGGAAAGCTGTGTTGATGTTAAACAGTATCCTTTGCGACCAAAAAATCACAACAAATAACAAACATCGTATACACAACACCATTGTCAAAAGCATCATTACTTTCGGCAGCGAGATTTGGCCACCCAAAGAAAGAGCAAAGAAAACCTTGGAAGCGACGGAAATGGATTTTTGGAGGCGTTCGACAAGCAGGTCGAAGCTTGAAAGAATCCGCAATGACAGAATACGGGAAATTATGAGGGTTCGGCACAGTATTGTAGATGACATAAAGACGAAACAACTGAAATGGTATGAACATGTCCAGAGAATGACGTACGAGCGACTGCCAAAACAGATAATGACGTGGACTCCAGCAGAAAGAAGACGGAGGAGAAGACCAAGGAAAAGCTGGAGAGAGAAAATAGATAAAGAAATAAGAGATAGAGGCTTGGAAGACGACCTTTGGAATGATCGAAAACAATGGAGACTAGGTGTCGGAAGAGGTCGGAGAACGTTTTATACCCGAAATAAAATATTTATAAGCATTAATTTAAATCAAGCAGAGAAAAAGCTAAAATAATATTTATTTTGTCAAATTGATTATTTTGTTACGATCCGGCCCTGTTGTCTGTCACCTTAAGGCGCCAGAGAGTCGATTACAATTAGGGTGAATATTAATGAGCTGCTTGTAATACACAGAAGAAACTGGATGATTTTGGAATTTCTTTTAATAATGCCGATTATTCGAGAACGTTGATTTGAAGGTATTTAAACGCAATCATGGATCAAAGTTTAAGTTTAGTTCTAAAGTTTAAGTTAAAGTTAATTTAAAGTCAAGTATTTTAAAATAATTATAAAGTGTTTTTTAGTTATTGAGTTATTATAAAATAAAATTTATTGTGAAGAAATATTAGAATAAAAGTTGTTTGTTATTGTACTGAGAGTTTAGAATTACCGAACTCAAGAAGAAAATATCGTAACATATCGTATATATATACACACATACATACATAAAGTCATGCCTTTTTCCCATAGGTGTAGGCAGAGACCACTTCCTTCCAATTGCTACGGTTCTTACACACAACTTTTGCTTCCTCTACTTTCATCAGTGCTCTCATACATGCTCGTCGGTTGTTGGTACACTTGACCTGGCCTTTCCTCAAAACAATGTTGATCTGATCAAGATATGTTCTCCGATGTCGACCTCTACCGACTTGTCCATTTACACTCGCCTTATAAATTTGTTACGTCAATCTTTCTTCATCCATCCTTTCTACGTGTCCAAACCATCTAAGCATTCCTTTATCTATCTTTGTAACCCCATCTTCTTTTACACCTCAGCGTTCTCTTATCTTACTATTCTTTACTTTATCCAACCGAGTCATTTCGGCTATACTTCTCAGACTACTCATCTCCGCAGCATTAATCCTTTTTTCATGCTTCTGTCAAACCTAACATTCACTACCATACATAAGTGTAGGAACCAACACACCTCTATGCACCGCCAGACGTGCCTTTTTTGACACTTTCTGGCTATTCATAAAGCTATGCATAAAGCCATTCATTTGTTTTCTTGCCAACACCCTTCGCTCAATGTCACTGTCATACTTTCCAGCTCTCGTAAACTTTGAACCCAAGTATACAAATTCATTTAATTGTTTCACCCTATCTCCCTTAATAGAAACTCCACAGTTTGTCATGCTTTCTTTTCTTTTAAAAACCATTACTTTCGTTTTGCTTGCATTTATTTTCATCTCTTCGATTTTCAGGGCATTATGCATAACATTAACCATCGCCTGCAACTCCTCTTCAGATGACGCTAATATGACTTGATCATCGGCGTAAAGAAGGCATTTGACGATCAAATCATTTATGTTTAATCCATACGCAATCTCTTTCAAATATTTTAAACAATTGTCTATGTATAAGTTAAACAGCCATGGCGAAGCCACACATTCCTGTCTTACACATTTTTCGATGTTAAACCAGTCCGTGCAATTTCCGTTTATTCTGACACAAGCAGTGGAATCCTCGTAAAGTGATTTCATTGCTCGTATTAAACTACCACTCACCCCATACATTGACAACGTCGATCACAATTTACTCCTAACCACCTTGTCATGGGCCTTTTCCAAGTATATAAAAGCGCAATAGAACTTCTGATTTCTAGCCAAGAATTTTTCGACTATACCTCGTAATGAAAGACCCTGATCCATACATCTCCTTCCTCTTTTAAATCCTGCTTGCACATCCCATATCATCTTCTCAGTTTTATTCGTTACTCTTTTAATCAATATCTTTGCATACAATTTGCCGACTATGCTGAGTAAACTAATACCTCGGTAGTTCTTACAGTCCTGCTGCGAACCTTTTTCCTTGTAAAGTGGCACGATAACGGCCTTGCACCAGTCGTCTGGTACGCTACCACTTCTCCAACAAAGGTTAAAAAGGCAGTACAGCAGACTAGCTACCACGTTTTTTTCCAGCCTTCAGCATATATACATATATTTATACAGTGTGGAACAGCCAAATAGAATAAATTCGATAACGAACAAATGAGAGCGTGTTAAGAAAAACGCTTGGACACGTCGATTTGTATTTTTAAATGGGCATTTTTTTCAAAAAAATATAATTATATAGGGTGTGTCATGTGACAGTGGCCGATACCAACTTTCTTATTTTAAATACAACTTCCTGTATATTATTTATTTTTTGGATTCTTTAAAAAATTCTAGTCATAATTCATGTACAATGTCCCATACCTATCTTCAACTGTTTCGGAAATATTAAGTGTTTTCAGAAAATTATTTTATTTCACAAATTCGCTACATTACACTCAATACTTATTTCCCATTTAGCTCTTAATATTGAGAAAATAAGCAAAAACAATTAATGCGTTCCTGTTTATGAAATAAAAAAAAATACAAAAATAGTTTTGTTTATTTTCTTATAAAACTCATAGCCTTAGCAACTTGTTGTCTGTCTGCATGACAGTAGTGATCAGTGTCAGTGCTATTGTCGTTTGAATTTCGTTAACTGTACTTAATAATATCAGAAAAATGGTTCATTTAACAGAAATGCACAAAATAACCAATCTACAAATGATTGGTTATGGAGATAACACACGGACACAAATGGAAGTTTCTCGCTTATTTCACGAAAAATGTCCAAATTTGCCGCCTATATCCCAAGGAATAATTAGCAAAATAGAAAAACAGTTTCACAAGCTTGGTCATGTAAGACAGACAAAAAAAGTAGTTGCCAATGAACTAAGCGATGATGCGAAATTGGATGTTATGCTTAAGTTTCAATAAAACCCACATAATTCTGGTCGAAATGCAGCCTCACTGTTCAACATTAGCCACACATCAATTTTTCGAATATTAAAGGAAAGTAAAATGCATCCCTATAAAATGATGCCAACTCAGGAGCTCATGGAAGACGATTTTGACAGGAGAATGTATTTTTGTGAACAAATGATGTTAGATAACAATGTGATCCAATTAGAAGATGTTTTGTTTTCTGATGAGAGCACATTTACACTTCACGGTCATGTTAATCGTCAAAATTGCCGCTATTGGTCTAATGAGAATCCTCACTGAATGAGAGAGGAACATACGCAATATCCTGAAAAAGTTAATGTTTGGGCAGGAATTGTTGGAAATCATATCGTAGGTCCCTTTTTTATTGATGGCAACTTGAATAGAGAAAAATATTTAGAACTGCTTCAAAATAATGTGCCAATTTTGACAAACTTATATCCTGATCCAGCAAACCTACAAGTTCCTGCCAATATACTATGGTTTCAGCAAGATGGAGCACCGTCCCATTACCAAATCGGCGCGGATCGAGAGAATGGCCTGCACGATCTCCTTATCTGACGCCATTAGACTTCTTTTTGTGGAGATATGTCAAAAGTATTGTACATTTTGAACATCTCTTACATTGAAATTAATGTTTTTTTATTTTTTTTTTATATTATTTGTGAAATAAAATAATTTTATTTTTTTAATGTTAATTTTTGTAATACATCTGAAAACACTTAATATTTCCGAAACAGTTGAAGATAGGTATGGGACATTGTACATTAATTATGTCTAGAATTTTCTGAAGAATCCAAAAAATAAATAATATACAGGGGTATTTACATACAGGTTGTATTTAAAATAAGAAAGTTGGTATTGGCCACTGTCACATGACACACCCTATATATTTAATTTTTTTTGAAAAAAATGCGCATCTAAAAATACAAATCGACGTGTCCAAGCGTTTTTCCAAACACGCTCTCATTTATTCGTTATCGAATTTATTCCATTTGGCTGTTCCACACTGTATAAAATGTGTCCAGAAGTAATCTCGACGTTTAGTTAAAAAACAAAATTTTTTTACGTTCTTAGCGATTCTGTCTAAAGGTGGCTATTAAAACTCTTTTTTACTACCCAACGTCGAAAATGTATTTTCTTTATCAAGGGCTAACATATAATTTTGAAAAATTCAGTGTTATAATTAACAAATTCAGTACTTACTGTAAGGTGAGTTATGACTTAACAACTTTTGAACTTATGTCTAACATTAGGTTTTAAGTAAACTTCTTATACATTTTATTTGGATTTTGAAAAATATTTAAATTAAAACGAGGTTAATATAGGATTTTTACGTACAAGAAAGACTAACTATTGTTATCAGTGTAAAGTTTAAAGAAAAAAAAATTAACGACAGGCCAACGACTTTTAGTACAGGTATTTAGGTGTGGTAAAGATCACAAATGTTGTCATTTATAGGTGGGACCGACTTTGGTGTTATTTTTGATCAGCGCACAAAACAAAAGGAAATTTTTTTTAATACAATACAATACAAGTTAATACAAGCCTCTAGCTCCCCTACTCTGTATACAGAGTGAGTCAAAAAGTAAATCTGAAGTTTTCTCGCTTAACTTAAGTAGAATACCATATATATTTTATGTTTTGTGAAAAGCCACTTTATTATCAAGCCAAAAAATACCATATACCTTACCTTAAGATACCTATTTTCATTTTATAAACAAAATTAAGTTTTTTTTATTTGATTTTTGATTTAATCCAGTTAGCCATGACTTATTCGAACTTTCTTAAAACTGTTTTAAAACAAATCAAGAAATTATATATTTTATTTTTTATCCTTGCCTATTTTATTTTAAAATATTTAATGTAAAATTGTAAGAATACTAATAGTCTAAATGATTTTATTAAAAAAATAAAGTTGGTTGTGATTTCAGTCATAATTTGAAT
Organism: Agelastica alni; assembly: GCA_950111635.1. Lineage (NCBI taxonomy): Eukaryota > Metazoa > Arthropoda > Insecta > Coleoptera > Chrysomelidae > Agelastica > Agelastica alni. The sequence goes on along the minus strand of OX467708.1, from coordinate 49,817,315 downwards.
CATTATTTAACAAGTACTCTTTTTCTCTAGTGTACGGCTTTAGTTCCTTGATATTAACAAATAATAAACACATAACTAAATGTAATTTAATAAAACTAGTAGGTACTAACAGAGATAACAAAAATCATTAGCTAATATGATTTATTAAAAAATCTAAATGCAAAACTTTTAGCACACATGTTCAAAATGACCTCCATTGACATCAATACAATGTTGCAGTCTTTCTTCAAATGATCGTGCACGTTTCGGAGCAAATAGTTTGAAACACGTCTCGTATTCTTTGTTCCATTTGTTGTATTGTCGATCGAATTTAATTAACAAATTGTATATTTAACATTTTAATAATAATTTTAATAATTTCTTGATTTGTACTAAAACAGATCGTAAAAAAGTTCGGTTCAGTCATTGATAACTCAATAAAATCAAAAATCGAATAAAAAAACTGGATTTGGTTTATAAAAAAAAATATATCAGAAACCGTTTGCTAGCTTGAGGAAATTGTTAATTTAAATGAAATGGTTATCAAGTGGCTTCCACAGAGCATAGGGTGTTCAATTTAAGTTAAGCAAGAAATCCAAATTCGCGTTTTGACTCACCCTGTAAACAGAAAACAATAATTGCTAAGCATAATTGATTTGGCAAACTTCGCTAAAAAATAATCTTCATCATTTTTTTAAATGCCTTTTAAAACAAAGGGGTAAGGTTTGGTTAGGTTTGAAGTTATAGAGTATCCTGTATGTTTAAAAATAATTTTGGAGTATGCATCTGGAAATGTTTAAGAAATTTGCTTTTATAATTTTTTCGTATCTATTTTAATAACAAATTTACTGTACAATATAAATGTATATAAAAAATCTTAAAGGTACTTATAGGAGGATTTATTATACACACCATAACGTATTATTTAATTAATCAATTAATGAAGAATATATATGAATTATTGTAAATTTATAAATAAATATGGAGATTATACGAATTATAATTATATAATTATAACTATACGAAGTTTACGAGAGATGTAAAGTATGACAGTGACATTGAGCGAAGGGTGTTGGCAGGAAAACAAATGAATGGGGCACTGTTTAGTTTTATGAATAGCCAGAAAGTGTCAAAAAGGCACGTCTGGCTGTGCATAGAGGCGTGTTGGTTCCTACACTTATGTATGGTAGTGAATGTTGGGTTTGGAAGAAGAACCATGAAAATGGAGATGAGTAGTCTGAGAAGTATAGCCGGAGTGACTCGGTTGGATGAAGTAAAGAATAGTGAGATAAGAGAACGCTGTGATGTAAAAGAAGATGTGGTTACAAAGATAGATAAAGGAATGCTTAGATGGTTTGGACACGTAGAAAGGATGGATGAAGAAAGATTGACGAAGCGGTAGAGGTCGACCTCGGAGAACATATCTTGATCAGATCAACATTGTTTTGAAGAAAGGCTAGGTCAAGTGTACCAACAACCGACAAGCATGTATGAAAGCACTGATGAAAGTAGAGGAAGCAAAAGATGTGTGTAAGAACCGTAGCAAGTGGAAGGAAGTGGTCTCTGCCTACCCCTATGGGAAAAAAGCTTGACTTTATGTATGTATTATACGAATACGAGGGCAACACCAAAAATATTGAGCCAGACTATGCACAGTAGCAAAATATTCTCTTGCTATTACAAAATTGTGTCCCAATTAAACTTCAATTGAATAATCTTTGCTTCATAATTAGTCAATTAAATTGTAACTTTAAAATATAAATGAGACCAACAAAATTATTTTTCTGCACAATCTGAAGTATCAAATAACCATTAACGTTATAATTTTTATGTTTTTAAATTGTGCCAGTGCGCCTCCAGTCCAACGACAAACAGTTGAAGTATGAAAAAAAACATACCAACAATAGAAAAAAAAGTCGAAAAACTCAGGAGCCAGCTACAATTTTTTCGGATAACGTGAAAATATATTTTCTGGGCTTATAGTATAAATCTTGCCATTGCACCTTCAGTCCAACGACAAACAATTGGAGTATGAAAAAAACATACCAATATCATGCCGAAACTTTGATAACAGTTTAAGTGGATCATTAATAACAAACAAATGTAGTACCTTCTACAACCTCATTTACAGTCCGATGTACTGCTGCCAGACACCCAGACATGTAAAAAAAAGTTGAGCGCTTAACTCATTTGCATCATTATAAAATTTATACTTGTCAGAAAATAATCATTTAATGAGACATAAGAACGTGCTGTCATCAGAATATTTTACATTCAACAAAGCAATCCCGTTGGAATAATTTAAATAAAGAAAACCATGAAGTACAAACGTTTCATCTAAAATACTTATAGACTTTAAAATAATTGAAGCAAATTTATATTCATTTATACATCCATAAAACTTCACCATAACAAAGTCGAAAAAACGGTGTCAAATTACCATTTAAAATTATGACGAGAAAACGCATTGAGAACTTGAGGGAAAAAATATATTGGGTAATGTTCTATTATTCATAATTTTCTAATTAAAACAAAAAGGTCATGGTAAAGATAACAACATTTAGAAAATGTAGAAGTGCGGGTTATGTTTTATTTAAAACATGTACAAGAATTGGTAATATTTGTTATAAATAATGCAGTTGTGGTATCTTCAGTTTGTTAAAGTAGACAATTTGTGGTCAATATTATATAGTACGCATACTTTTGTCTCCATTGAAGGATACTTACTTATTCTTAAGCATTTTGTTGTTTCCACAAATAAAACAACAGACAACCGTTTTTTAACTTTTCTACCTACTTAACTACTTTTGCAGGACTATTGATTGATGTGGTATCTTCAAATAGTTCAGAAATTAAAGTAATCAATCATTCTTTTATCCGCACTTAATAAGTTTTGTATAGACAATTATTGCACTTTATCATCAGGTCAGAATTTGTAGAAATCTTAGTTATTGTAGCGGTTATTTTATTAAATATGTGTCATAAACCAGACAACGTGTTGGTAAGTATACCACTGTTGCTAATTAGTTATTTAAATGATTGGTCAAAACCATTAATATTTATAAGTCAGATTTTTTTAACACAGCATTAATTTGTGTTGGTTAAAGATTAAAACTTTACCTATTAAAAAGTGACCACAACAACTAATTTTATTGAGAAAAAAAAAACGCTAGAGGTCAGTAAAATGTCTTAACCCAAATTCAACGCATACGTCGCAATTCCCCGTGATTTCTAACAGAAACACGCAGTTCATCAATTGACTTTTTATGGACTACAATACTAAGAGACGACGGACACTAGCGATAGCTTTCACAAAAAGGTTTTTTCTTTTACTGTGAGTCAAAAACATTATTTAGCATTTTTGTGGCCTGAAATGAAAAACTTGTGATTCTTTCATTAAAAACGACAAAAAGAAATATATCGACAATTAACAGTGTACAACTTTTAAATATAAATGATGTTTAGATTTTAATAAAAAAAAAATTAACTGTCCTACCTACCCCGATAATTTAAGTTAATATCAAATAATCCAAATGTGTTTTTAAAACTGGTTTCCACAATTTAAAACTAGTTTCTACTAAGGTACACCAGTTATAACATAACTGTTGTGCAACATGCCACCTTGTGGGAATTCCACACGTGAGGCTGTAACTAAATCTACTTAAAACATACATTAGAAACTAAAACTAACGGATGTAGCGCAAGCATTTATTATGTAAAGCATTTGTTATGTAAAAACTATAAAAATGTATATGAAATCTCCAGATAATGGGACGCACGAGATCTAGATCCCATATAGCTGCAAGAAGGTACCGTCACCTGAGTAACAACACGAAGCTCACTTAAGATCGATATGACCGCAGAGATGTCATTCTTTAAAAAGAGGCAATCGCGCTGCTGGTTTAGTTTGGAATGTGGAACACATGTTATGGCAAAGTTTCCATCTTATATGTTTTTCAGACGAGTCAAGATTCGGAAAACATCCTGACTCAAGAAATGTAAGAGTGTGGAGTGGACCAGGTGAAGAACGATTGCAGAATGTACAGGAGGTTCATACTTATATATGAGATACAGGAATGGTTTGGAGCTGAACCAGCTTCGGAGGTAGGACCGATCCCATTACGCGTTGCTGCAAAAAAATTAAATCTCAATACGTACGTAGATAAATTACCAGTTGTTCTTCCATATGGCTTAGCTATTGAAATATACAAATAGTTTCAAAAGTTATGCATCACCTAAAATCTCCGTTATTATTAAACATTGTACTTATAGACTTGTATTTATAGATTAATTCCACAATAGAAATTATTCCGTTGGCAGATGCTTTTTATTTTAGAGCAGATGTACATAGTTTTTATTTAAATAAAAAAAATATGAAAATTAAAATTTTATTTCTTTTAAAAAATATTTTTACAGTTTTAATACAGCGTATTTCTACCAAGGGTGGCAATGCAAGTCTGTATTCGAGCTCTGATACTGGTAACAAGGCGATCAATATCTTCCTGTGGCAGATTCTCCCATTCTTCTCTTGCGGCAACTGCTAGATCCTGGTGGGTTCTGGGAGGATTTCTTTGAGCCAAAATAGCTCTGGAGAGAATATATCAGCATGTTCAATTGGGTTCATGTCAGGCGACATCGCTGGCCACTCCAAACGACAAATTCCTTGCGTCTCAAGATAGTCATTCACTTCTCGGGTCTTATGTGGGCGTGCGTTGTCGTCCACAAACACAAAATCCTCACCCACATCCTCTAAAACCTGTGTGATGTACCTTTGTTCTGTCATAGTCCCGACAATGAGCACCAATTCCGTACGACCACCTGCCATAATGCCTGCCCAAAACATAGCACTGCCACCAGAGAAAGGAAGTCTGGGACGGGCATGAGCTAATTGTGCAGCTGTTGTTGGCTCTCGCCAAACACAAATACGCCGGTTCAGACAGATTCAGGTCTCATCTGGAAAAAGTACAATATTTCAAAATTGCAGAGGGAGCTCTATGTGTTCTTGAGTCCATTGGAGGCTTTGGAAAACATACCTATGTTGTAGCTGGGAAACTCTAATTGGACGACGACACCTCAAACCTGACTGAACTAATTGTAGCCAACGATATTCTGACTCCTGTGTCATATCTGAACTCTCTTTGGAGGGCTGGTACGTATATAGAGGGATTCCTCCTAATGGAAATTCATATGAATCTATTCTGTTGTTCATTAGATACTCGTGGTCTACCAGAGCGATGCCTATTTTGTACTTATTTGGTCTCCAGAAACCTATTCCATATTAGGGACACGTCACTCTGAGAAACACCCATTCTGTCCACCACAACCCGCTGTGAGTGGCCTTCTTGAACTAAAACAATAATTTTGGTACGATCCAGTTTAGAAATTAAATGGCGATTCATTGGTAATCACGTATTTTTAAATTTTAAGAGCAATAAATTTTGTGTAATTGACACCAAAGTAAAAACATCACGACTAAATGGGTATTCAAATTCTTTGACAAAAAAAATTTTTACTTTTACATGAACAAGAGATAGTAAATATGTGACAAAAAAACCGATTTATAAAAATGTATACAACGTATACAACACAAGGGTGATGCATAAGTTTTGAAACTATGTGTATTTCTTACTGATGCATTAGAATGCACGACCACATGTTGAGACAACAGTGGCTAGTTTTCTTGATGATAACAGTATCGAAGTATTGCCATAGCCAGCGCAATCACCAATCACCAATCACCGCAATAGAAGATCTATGGGACATGCTTTAATGAAGAGTTTTGGGAGGCGGCAGAAATTTTTAGAACTGCTATCAATAATTTGAGGCTTTGCAGGAAGCATGCATAGCTATACCCCACCCTCAACAAGAAAATAGATAGCTTAATTATATCCAGGCAAATACGATGTAAAGCTTTCATAAATAATCGAGCAGGACACACCACTTAATTTTTTTTTTAATAAAAATGAACTTAAATTTGAGTTTAAGGTGTATTTGGTAGTTTAATTAAGATGTTTTAATTTTTTAACTGCAAAACCTTTATTTAGTTGAAAATTTCCAGCTCAGAATAGATTCTTGGATCCTTAGATTATTTTCATGTGTGTATTTTTAATTGCTTTAAGATGTAAAAATTTATTAACAAATACTAATTTGTTACACATTTTATGTGTGTAGTGAAACAGCCGAAAAAAATTGTTACTCGCCAAATTACCTACTTTTTATCAGTCTTGCTTGTAAAGCATTAATTGGTCAATATAGCTTATTTCACCAATATACGACGGTATTGGATTAGTCACCGAGGCATCGACTTAACGGGCACACTGTGTTATAAGGTACATTAGTAAATTCCCCTAAGATTTAAACCCGAAATTTTTTTGTTTATTATTAAGCTTTTTTGAGCGGTTTTATTTTAATTTTTTGCTTTATTATGAACAGAAATCGTTGATGTAAATCTCGATGAGTTTTTTGGTTAGAAATAGGCACATATTTAATTATGTTAAAAGGGAATGCAACAAAAATAAATTATCGGCACAAATTTAATAAATATGTTTAATCATGTAGTACTTTCGGTATTATCAAGCATCAGATTTATAGTCATCATCATCATTGTCGTCGCTTTCTCATTCGGATTGTAAATGATAGCAGGATGCGGTTTTCACGAACCCGCCATTCCTTTATTAAATTTTTACATTTTGCGACTCATTTTTCCTAAATTTCAGCCTTATCACTGTAACCATTAGATCCAATGTGATTGTCGTAATAAGTTTTGCATATTTTCCAAATATATTCAATGGGATTAAATTGGCAATGATAGGAAACGATGTCCATAACTAATAATTTGATTCACTTTGTAAATGTTTCTTTTTCCTGCCTTTTAGATATCGATAATAATTCCGGCTTAAAGCAATACTGTGGAAATGAAATATTTTCGTTCGTTAACCATTCTTTTATTTTCTGTACCGTCCAGGAGTTTGTTGGTTGCTTATTTAAAATTTCCGAATGGTACGGAGCATTATCTAATACAATGACAGATGGTTCATGTAACGATGGTAATAGTTTCTCTTTTAACCATTTCACAAACATCTCTGTATTCATATTGTCATGGTAATCGGTCGATTTTGATTTTGACGAAAATAAAAGATCCGCCCCATCAACAAAACCATGCTTTCCACCTGCATGCACAATAATGTCTTTTTCCTTTACCGTCGGTGTATTTTATAGACTTTATGTTGTCCTGCCAAATTCTTTTTGTTCCACCTTTAACAAATGAAAAGTATTCTTGTTTACAGTGAGTATAATTTTTAAAAATTCAATTCTTTTGTGCATGACTCTAGCTTTTTCACACAAAGCCTTTCGGTTGTCCTCATTTTTAAACTTAAACCCTACTGACCCTTAATTTTCAAACAAGAAGTCAGTCCCTTATAAAATAAAATTCGTTACCTACGAAATTTGTTTAAAAATGTTAGGGTAATTTACTTTCGTACTTCTTAAATGTACAGTTGAATACTGGTTATCGAATTTCTAACGATAATCCGAAACCACCATATATTCGTGAAATATGCTTTAAATACATAGTAGACGTCATGATCACTTAACTACACTGAAAAATTAGCAACAAAATGTGTAAATTAATGTGTAACATGCCCTTTGTTTTTTGAGTTACTTAAATATAGACGTTTTAAATAAAAATACATTAATAATGGTTATTTTATGATGCATTTATTTATTTATTTTTTGAATAATTAACAACTTTCCCAAAAAAAGTTTTACTTAGAATTAGTAGTCATTTAAATATTTTGTAATGGTTATTTAATTGCACTTGTCGTTGATAGCAACATTTCTGTTTTAATGATGCAATCCTCGTACCTTTTAAGAATCTGATACTAATCACAGATTTAAAATGTTTCACCAACAACTTCCCGTCATTGCATGATGGATAAAAAAAATATCTCATGGTGCTTTTACTGTCGAAGGCACATTAAATATTTTAAGAGCATATAAATTTTTTTTTAATTATGTAGCTAATTATTATCAGCTGTCAATAATAACTTATTAGTAATTAAATAAGCACAAATACTTTTAGCATGCGTCGCATTTATTGTAGAAAATTGATTTTATGAATTTCATAAAAATGATTAGCCTTACTACCAAATTGAATTAACAATTTTTTTACAAAACAGGCTAAACAGGCCAAATACCTACAAGACTAGCAATACAGTGGGGACAAAAACCTTTTACTCCTAAATAGAAAAGAACTAAAACTGCTAGCTGAAATCATTACAGATCACCACCCAGTCAATGAACATCTAAAAAAGATGGGCAAGGTGGAGAATGATTCCTGCAGATTCTACGGCGAGGACATAGAATCTGTACACAATCTTCTGATAGAATGTGAAACACTATCACACAAAAAGGGTAAAGAGTAAGATCGTTCGGTAAGGCAACTCGTACCTACGAAGATCTTAGAAATTTGACTGATCTCGTACTTCAAAAGGATCAAACTGGATCCAGAAGACACATAACAAATAACCTAAGGGATGTACAAAATATCTTAAGGTCGAGGTGCCCAAGTGCATTTGTCAGGCCCGGTCTTATTTTTAAATAATAATAATAATTAGCAGCTGTCAATAAGAACTTGTTGGCATTTAAAAAGCACACAATATTCTACCAAGCGCCGCATTTATTCCAATAAATTGATTTTATGAATTTCTTAAAAATTAATATTAGCCTCACTTACAAGTTGAATTAATTTTTTTTTACAAAATAAAACTTCTGATTCTTATGAAAAAGTTAAATTTAATAAATATTTTTATTTGAGTTTTTTTTACTGCATGCTACAAACTCGATCATAATTAAGTATTATCTAAGTTTATGTATTCTTACATGTACATTATTCAAATAAAAAAAAATTAATTAAAAGAAATAAGATTTACTTAAACGTATGTTCAGTCGCGCGGCCATTGGGGCCCTCGTGAGTAACACCACAACATCATCGGTGGTGTGGGACTGCATGCAAGCCCTCACTGAAATAGCGATGGTAAACAAAGTCACTCTTACATGGGTTCCTAGGCACAAAGGGATAAACGGCAACGAGGTAGCCGATGAACTAGCAAGAAACGGGACCCTGGTGGAACCAAGAAGCCAGTTGGTCGGATTGCCAATTGCCGAAGCAAAACATTTATTGAAACTAACCCTTGAAGAAGAACATATTGCTCAGTGGAATGCAAAAACTGGCTGCAGAACCTTAAAACAGCTGATAAAAAGACCTTTCCAGAAGAGAGCTGACGCAGTCTGGACGATGGACCGGAGTAGACTTAGCAGCACGCTTGGCCTGCTCACAGGACACATCACACTAAGGGCGCACCTCTTCAAACTTAAGCTGGCGGCCGAGAAAAACTGCCGACTATGCGGAGAGGAGGAGGAGAGCAGTATACACATTCTGTGTCACTGCCCGATGCTAGCGGGGTACAGGTATCAAACCTGGGGCCGTATGATTACGGATCCAAGCGATCTAAAAGAGACAGGGCCAACATAAATCCTAAGGTTTGCCAAAATCAGCGGACTAGAATTCTGATACCCTGAAGACACAGCGGTAGTCACAGAGGATCAAAAGATCTAGGTGACATAGGTGTCGACACCAAAGGCCCAACCGCAAGATTGTAATGTAATGTAATGTAAACGTATGTTCATTTTACTGTGAAATTATGAAATAATCTATTTTGTTGGAAACAATGTCAATCTACCAATCTATCGATATTTGTCAAATTTCAGCGAAAAATTATAATTTTTTGAAATCATAACAAGCAAACAACTTATCAACTATTTGTTAGGTTGTCATACAGTAAAAATTCTTTGCAACACGTGGAAGATACATTAAAAAATATCGTGCAATTGTTGATAATTGGTTATTGATTTAAAGGGATCTAAACTTTGTAAATAAAAGAATATCAATTTGCTACGATATCCAAGCCGTGCTGAAGGCATTGGCATATCCGATTGTCACCTGACGAAACGTGACGGATTGTAAGAATGCCCTTTAGGACATATCAGACATAAATAATGTTACACTGACAAGGTTCCGGTTCCTGTGCTTAGGCAAAGAAAAAGTTGAGCTAAATCAGGACCCCCAATAGCCTCTTGAAGTTGGTAAAATAACTAGGGCTCTTACCACAGGGAGGGCACAATACACCTCATCAGGTGAAAATGTTTACTTACAAAAAAAGCCTCCAATAAAATCTAAACTCTGAGGATTACATACACATAGTCACGTCTTTTTTCCGTAGAGGTAGACAGAGACCACTTATTTTCACAGTTTTTGCACACGTCTTACGCTTCTTCCAATTTCATTAGCGCTTTCATACATGTCCGTCGGTTGTTGGCACTTTTGACCTTAAATATTTAAGTTTATTTATAGCACACAATGAATATTTTATGTCAAATAATTGTAATCATATAATATTATAATCATTATTTTTGATATTTGAAATCTATGATATTGAAGATTAATTGCAATTGTAATGTAAATAATTTAATAAAAGACCTTACCTTATGCTATAAGGTAATGTATAGCAAATATTTATTATAGTCCCTAATAATTTTTTAGGTTAAGCTAATAAAAATAAAATCAATTTAGCCTGATATTTATTAACTTAAAATCATTTAAAATTGGCGATGTTACTAGTGACGAATTTAGAAATATTTACAAATGGGTAACGTGCATGTGACGTTTCAGCTTGACAACGGTTGAAAGAGTGACGTACATGTAACACCATAGTTTAAGTTTCTTCTATCTTTTAAAAAGTGGCCTCGGCTACAGGTAACATAAATCCTAATTTTTAATACTTAAATATTAATGTTTATGCTTTAAAAATCACTAATAACACCTCAATATTGTTCCTTAAACCTAAATAGTTGTCAAATAGCTCATTCTCAACTCGAAAAAACCAAAAACGTTTAGAAATCCAAGATCGTTAATCAGATACACATAACCTTATGAAAGATATGTCATTTGTTGTACAGCGTGCACATTACCAATGTCAAGCAGTGACGTCACATGTACGTCACCCTTTCGGCCGATATCAAGAAATGTCCACGTAGTGCACATCATTGTTATTTAAGTAAAGTATGATTATTATGTAGCCCATATCTGGCAAGATTATTAAGGCATGAATATGAACAAACTATTCGTACCGATCAAGAAAACCTATGTAGTTAATAAAAAATATGTTTTGACTTCCAAGAAGATTCGTAAAAATTAATCAATTGTGCGCCGGCGCCGACCTCACCAGGCGTAATAGGGGTTGTAGATATGCTGTGTGATGAGGTGTGGACAGCTTCCCCGCCGGAACCTCTTGTGCCTCGGATATACTTGCTTTAGGACGGCGTCGTTTTACTGCGTAGAGATGTTGAATCCTTCGATAACTCAGTAATCGCTGGCTCGATCTGTCTTTTTACTACTGTAGGCTAACGGGTTTACTGCCTTTTATTGCCAGAAATTGGTATTTTCACAGTAAATGAAACAAACACGTGTCATCGATAATATATTGTTAATTTTTATACATGCAGCTTACAGTTTTAAAGCCTCCTGTATCTCTAGAATGATTTCACTGGTTACTAGCTTTTGTTTGATGTATTTTACTTGATTATAGTTATGTGCATTTTACCACGTGGTGTTTTTTGAAGTATTGCTCTGAACGCTAGAGGTTATACCTCGGCTGAAGATATTTGAAATGTGCTCTGCATTGCTTGAAGTTCGGACAGCGAAAGAGGCTCTAGAAGCCGGAACCGTTTCGAATGTGGCTTCTCGTTTTAAATTAAGCGTTTTTGATTGGTCACTGTGACCGTCTAACTGCTTGCTAAGAATTGCGCGCGACGAATGGAATGTTCTCGAAAGAAGTGCACGTGTTCTCAACATGATTTATAAATAGCACGGGACCCTTTGTTTATATCCGAATGCTAATTTCCATGTAATAAATGCGTGTCTTTTAGTTGATTTTTGTCGGCGTCAGGGCCGTACTGAGTAGTTTTAAAAATCAAGGAATTTCTCAAAGAGAAATTGTACAGTTGGAAGTACTGATTTCCAACATCAATGTTAATGATATTTATATAGAATGTGTGTTTAATTAATCCTAACAAATGATAACATTTTTATACCATATTATTAAAAAATAACAAAGTTTTTTAATAATTAGTGGGTCCACCGCGGTTTCTTTGCATTTGATAACTCTGAGTCATGCTTAAAATATAATAATTTATGGTATCTCAAGGAATATCATTCCAGGTTTCTTGAATTCGAAATTTGGTGGTTGCAGTTAATTACATAGTCGAGAATTACGATTTTTTTTTATTATGGAATATAAGAGAACTTGAATAAACACTCATAGATATAACAGTGCAACGGCTGGGCTGCAAGACATTTGGTATATAATCATTTGCATTTAAAATTCTGTCGAATAAAAACTAGGGGTTACCTGCTACCGAGTGATATCAATGCCAAAACCATCATTCACCGTATAAGGGCTGTATACCATTCCACAACAAATTCAAAATGTCTGCATTCTCCACGTAATCGCATTACTCTTTTGCGCCCATTGTGAATCCAAAGACAGAATCAGGAACACAACACGATTGCATTCAGCATCCCAATTTGATCTGCCGTTACACCACTCAAGCCAAGCAGCACGATTGTCAGTGGGAAATATAAAAAAATGGTCTAAACGAACGAAGCCTAAAAGTGCGTATTTTTCGATATATCGTTATCATGGAGACTCTTTGTTGTCAAACTCCCAACCAAGCATTTCCAATCGAACGTGTTGTGGAAACTCTGTTTTGTAAAGCCGCAATCCTCAAATAATATTCTTCCCATACTGCAGTTGTTCGAGATCGTCTGGATCCTTGACGACGGTTATGGATTCCTTTTTTAGACTTCCCGAACCAACATTATTGACATTATTGCGTAAAAACTGGTTTCACGCATACCAATAAAGCGCCCCGCAGTGGAGTATTTGAGGCAAAAACCTGGTCAAAAATATTTTTCATGCTTTTTTACAGTTAAAACTACTGCTGTCGACTCTTGACTTACTTTGTAATTGTAAATACCCTTAAAGTTTAGTTAATACACGAAAATATTGCGTGAAAATATTTCGAGCAATATACCATGTGGAAATTCATACATAAACAATCAGAAACAGATTTTTTTTTACTGAAAATAGTCGCAAAATGGGTAGACCTATCGTGTGGGCCGCGGACAGCCCGCACTGCGGCTTTTAGAAGTGGGAGGGATTATAGAAACGAGATGATTGTGGACCCGCTTCTTGAAAAGTTGCAGGTCATAGTTTTCTGGAAAAACTGATTTTGGAAGCCTGTTTCATTCCGTAGCAGCCCTGTAAAAGAAGGACTCTTGATGGAGATTGGTCCTTGTAGTGTTAATCTTGAGAGTAAATGGGTGAGACTGATCAGCGTGCCGAGTTCTTCGGCCGAATGTGGCCAGTGGTGGTATTCATCGTTTAAATTCTCTTCGTGATCACTGCTTTCGGTTCGTGCATTTTTCGCTCCGGGTATCAGAAGACTTATAGTTTCCGCACAAAACGGCTTACTTTTCTTACGTGGTTGTTGTCTACTGTTGCTTGACAATGGGTCTTCAGAAAGCTTTTTAGTTGCACCATAGGATTTTATGTACAGTGGGTGACATTGGATACCAACCATACAGCTGCACGTACAGAGTAGCAGTTTCGAATATATAGGCTTTGAATTTGTTTGCGTCAATCGCATGACCACTTGAAATTGTTTCCAGAATCACCTTGAACCTGTGGATCAATGTTGAGTCTATTCCAGTGATTCGAGAAGCAGCATCCGGATCAGAACAAAATCTTTTGGAAGTATTACTATCATAAGTGTTCCCGAACCATGCTTTTGGTATATCTACTAAAAAACCCGTCTTTATTTTCTTCGGCACGTTGACTCATTCGAGCAGCATAAGTTAACTCTTCAAATCTTTAATTTTCCTTCATTAAGATCTATCGCTGGATTCCCCCAATTCCTTTGATGGTCGACCCGGCTTTCCTATAGTCCACATGGCAAAATTATGGGTGTTTTCAAGCCACTCTTCGTTTTTTTCTTTAGAAAATGTTCATGCTTATAGTTTGCAGCCACCATCTTTGTAAAAATTCACACTTGAAATGATTCAAAGTGTGTTTTAATTTGGCCAGTTGACTATCAGGATATTTTGTGAGCTTTTTTTTCAAAAAAAATAGCGGAAAAAAGCGGAACTTTTTCTTTTGCAATTCTCTCAAGTAAGGCCTGCACTTCATTTAAATAAGACTACATTGCTCGAAAGTGCCCGGAACACATACAAAAACAATTTTGTTTATTTTTTTTATTCAAAAAGTGGGCTTCTGTATGATTGTATTCAGTAATTAAATATATATATATATATATAGGTATAGTCGAAAAATTCTTGGCTAGAAGTCAGAAGGTCTATTGCGCTTTTAAAGATTTGGAAAAGGCCTATGACAGAGTGGTGAGGAGTGAATTGTGGTCTACATTGTCTATGTATGGGGTGAGTGGTAGTTTAATACGAGCACTGAAATCACTTTACGAGGATTCCACTGCTTGTGTCAGGATAAACGGAGCTTGCACGGACTGGTTTAACATCGAAAAAGGTGTGAGACAGGGATGTGTGGCTTCGCCATGGCTGTTTAACTTATACATGGACAATTGTTTAAAAGATCTGAAAGATAGTGCGTATGGATTAAAAATGAATGATTTGATCGTCAAATGCCTTCTTTACGCCGATGAAAAAGTCATATTAGCGTTATCTGAAGAGGAGTTGCAGGCGATGGTTAATGTTATGCATGATTCCCTGAAAATCAAAGGAATGAAAATAAATGTGAGCAAAACGAAAGTAATGGTTTTTGAAAGAGAAGAAAGCATGACAAACTGTGGAGTTTCGATTAAGGGAGACAGAGTGGAACAAGTTAATGAATTTGTGTACTTGGGTTCAAAATTTACTAGAGATGGAAAGTATGACAGTGACATTGAGTGAACGGTGTTGGCAGGAAAACAAATGAATGGGGCACTGCATAGTTTATGAATAGCCAGAAAGTGTCAAAAAAGGCACGTCTGGCGGTGCATAGAGGTGTGTTGGTTCCTACACTTATGTATGGTAGTGAATGTTGGGTTTGGCAGAAGAAGCATGAAAATAGGATTAATGCTGCGGAGATGAGTAGTCTGAGAAGTATAGCCGGAGTGACTCGGTTGGATAAAGTTAAGAATAGTGAGATAAGAAAACGCTGTGGTGTAAAAGAAGATGTGGTTACAAAGATAGATAAAGGAATGCTTAGATGGTTTGGACACGTAGAAAGGATGGATGAAGGAAGATTGACGAAACAAATTTATAAGGCGAGTTTGAATGGACAAATCGGTAGAGGTCGACCTCGGAGAACATATCTCGATCAGATCAACATTGTTTTGAAGAAAGGCCAGGTCAAGAGTACCAACAACTGAAGAGCATGTATGAGAGCACTGATGAAATTAGAGGAAGCAAAAGATGTGTGTAAGAACCGTAGCGGAAGTGAAAGGAAGTGGTCTCTGCCTACCCCTATGGAAAAAGGCGTGACTTTATGTATGCATGCATATATATATATATATATATATATATATATATATATAGGGGACTAAAAATTAAATGTAGTGTGATTACTAATAAAGCACATACCTTTAACTTCCATATCCATCTTGTTTATCACCCAAACTCCACACAAAAATACTTCAAAACTGCAGATGTAATTTGTATACATAAACAAAGAAAGTATCGAGCAAACTGAGCACACACTAGACAACGACTGAGTTCTGGACTACCTGTATTCTGTGGGGTGTAATGAAAAGGGTACGATAGGGGCGAGTTGCCATTAACAAGTTATTAAACTATAAGAAAACAATTTTTTCATTGGATTTTACCGTATTATTTTCGATTTTCGACTTTTGGCTATGTTTTTAGGGTAAATACTCCTATGTGCGTCCCTTTTCGAATTAATCCGTTAACGACGGCGACGTCTATGCATAATGACTTAATAAACTGAGCACGAAATATTGCTTTAAACTGAAGGAAACGCAAGTTTAAAAGGATGTTTTTTCGATAAAACAAAATTAAAAAGTGTATACCATCATTTCTTATTAGTGTCTAATAATAGGCAATTTCATTGCAATTGGTCTTGTCTCTCTGGGTGTTCGGTTTTTTTTGAAAATATCAGTGGTCTGGATGCGACCCGAGATGTCCACACGACTAACTTACCAGTGGAAAGAATGAAAAAATACCACATGTTTTGTTGTTATAATTATTATTGTTATTAAAATTATTATAAAAAACAATTTTAAATTGTTTATAACAAATTGTTGTCATTAAAAATATTCTGTTTTATGTCAACCGTATTCTTTCAAACTTTTTCTTATCATTTCATAAGCAGAAGCTATTTTCAATTGTTTATAGCAATAGAAATTTTCAATATTCAATTGTTATAAACAATGCTTCATTATTACTAACAATAATTTTTCACTGTTATAGCGTCTTCAATGCTATTTTTCCAAAACTGACACAAGTTTAAAATTCTCCAATTCCTATTTTTGTTTTCTAAAACTATCTCTTTTTATCAAATATTGTCATCATATTTTTCATACAAATATTCCCAATAATTATATTATTCAAAAGATCCTAAAATTCTGTATTAAAAATAGTATAATTTATAAATTGTAAAA
This sequence comes from Agelastica alni, assembly GCA_950111635.1. Lineage (NCBI taxonomy): Eukaryota > Metazoa > Arthropoda > Insecta > Coleoptera > Chrysomelidae > Agelastica > Agelastica alni. The sequence goes on along the minus strand of OX467708.1, from coordinate 49,800,587 downwards.
TTCAGGTAGTTTACAATTTTTTCAGTTTTTTGATTCTCTATAAAAAACAGCTTGACCGATTTTTCTAAAAATCTAATCAGTTCTAAGTTGCATAGTTATGCGTCGAATGCAATTGGTCCCACGCCGATATCATTTTTTGTTCTCGAGATAATCGATTCAAAAATAATTCCGAACGCACAAACGCACATACGTACATACACACTCACAGACGTCCACTTAAAAGCTATTGTATTCGACTCTGGGGACCTTGAAATGTGGAGATATGTCAAAATTTAGGATTCGCAAAATCGGACCTATTACTATAGCTTTGTACTGGGAAGTTAATTATCAGATAACCTTAAAAGCTGAATTATTCTGTTCAGGATGTACATACAATTCTCCTGTATTTATTTATTATAATCTTAAAATGCTCGCATGGTACGTGACAAGAAAAATATAGCAAATATAGTTGATACCGCGTAAAAGTGCACATTCTATACTGAATAAGAAACTTATAGTCACAATTATCTCATTCTGGATTAAAAGTAGACGACAAAAAATAATTGTTGAAACTGGCTAGAATAATTTATCGAACGTATGGAAAAGTGGAGTAATTTAAAACGTAATCATGCCCCCTATTTCTTCAGGCGTTTGTTTTCTTACAGAGTTAATGAATCTTAAAAATACTGGGATAGTTTTCATAGATAATTATATTTTTTATTTTAACAATGTGCGATATAATACCTACATATTTACATATTTTAAATTTAACATTTTTCTAATTTGGTAATATCTACTATGTATTTATTTTTAGTAAAGATTTTACTTCTCATGGGATGAGTGATAGTTGTATTGACTATGGCCAAAATGGCAGCGATGGGGCTCGCCATCTGTTATGCCTTGCTTCCCGTTAGGGCGAAACGTGGACTGCGGATAGTCACTTTGCTACTTTGAATGTGAGGGGAGGATTGAATGGTAAAATTGATGAAATTTACACGATGATAAAAAAAAGACGGATTGATGTTCTTTCTGTGAATGAAACCAAGCGAAAAGGATGTGAAACCACAACACATGGACCTTATACAGCCTACTGGTTAGGAGTTCCGAAAACCAGCAGAGGTTCTCAGGGCGTTGGTATGATACTCTCTGCTAGAATGAATGAATGTATGACTGACTTTGAATGTGTGAGCCAATGACTCCTCTGGGTGAGGCTAAAGGTTGGTCTTACTCGTATCTTTTTGCTAGTGGTTTATGCCCCACAAGATGTGCAGTGGAACTAATCTTTAACAGCCCAAAAAGAGAGGCAGGAGTTTTGGGATAGTGTGACAGATATTCTGAATAAATGTAACCAGAATCCAGAATGAAAGAATTGTAATGTTGGGGGATTTAAATAGTTGGGTAGAAGTAAAGCGTGATGAATATGACAGTAGAGTAAATGAAAACGGAGAAAGTCTACTTGAAGTAAGTTTCGAGTGGAATCTTGTGATAACAAACACAATTTTTAACCATAAAAGGATCCACTTGTTCACAAGACAAGAAGGATGCCAGAGAAGTAAAATTGATTTTGTAATTGTGGATGAAGGATTAAAAAATAAAATGATGTACACCCGGGCATACCGCAGTGCAGGTATTGACACAGCACTTTTTAGTAATGAGCCGAATAAGAGGTCTCTTTAAGCGGTGGCGGCATCGTGTGCAGTAATCAAGTAGTGTACTAGAGCGTATAAAAGTTGAGAATTTGCAAGAAGAAGGTATAATAGAGGAGTTCGTTATTAAATTGATCGAGAAATTTGACGGTTTAGGTAAAGTATGTGAGACTGAAGAATTGTGGAAGCCATTCAAGGAAGGAATCGTGGATATTGCTATTGAAGTGTGTGGTGTAAGTAATAGAAGGAAAGGATGCAAGTTAAAGAAATTGTGCGTAGAGCTTTAAAAAGCAGTGTCAGAGAAGAAGAAAGCCTGGCTGGATTGGCTGCCTACAAAAGCCAAAAGAATGCAAAAGGCAACGATTGAGGTTGTAAACAAGGCAAATAATGAATATAAAAGGTTAAAAGGTGAGGATACATAAACGCAGGCCCCATTTGGAGACATGAGTTGCAATGAAAGTGAAATTAGTAGGACAGAAATTGTGAAAACGTTAGACAGTATGATATTGGGTAAAGCTGCTGGGTACAACAGGATAACGGTTGGAATGCTGAAGGCTGGACAAAGCGTGGTAACTAGTCTGCTATATCGCCTTTTTAATCTTTGTTGGAGAAGTGGTAGCGTACCAGAAGACTGGTGCAAGGCCGTTATCGTGTCGCTTTACAGAGAAAAAGGTTCGCAGTAGGACTGTAAGAACTTCCGAGGTATTAGTTTATTTAGCATAGTCGGCAAACTGTATGCAAATATATTGATTAAAAGAGTGACGAATTAAACTGAGAAGTTTATATGGGATGTGCAAGCAGGATTTAAAAGAGAAAAAAGATGTATGAATCAGTTCTTTTCATTACGAGGCATAGTCGAAAAATTCTTGGCTAGAAGTCAGGTCTATTGCGCTTTTATAGACTTGAAAAAGACCTATTACAAAGTGGTGAGGAGTGAATTGTGGTCGACATTGTCTATGTATGGGGTGAGCCGTACTTTAATACGAGCACTGAAATCACTTTACAAAAATTCCACTGCTTATGTCAGGATAAACAGAGCTTGCACGGACTGGTTTAACATCGAAAAAGGTGTAAGACCGGGATGTGTGGCTTCGCAATGGCTGTTTAGCTTATACATAGACAACTCTTTAAAAGATCTGAAAGAGAGTGCGTATGGATTAAAAATGAATCATTTGATCGTCAAATGCCTTCTCTACGCCGATGATCAAGTCATGTTAGCGTCATGATGCCCTGAAAATCAAAGAATTAAAAATAAATGCAAGCAAAACGAAAGTAATGGCTTTTAAAGAAAAAAAAGCATGACAAACTGTGAGTTTCTGATTAAGAGAGAAAGAGTGGAACAAGTAAATGAGTTTGTATACTTGGGTTCAAAGTTTACGAGAGATGGAAAGTATGATAGTGATATTGAGCGAAGGGTGTTGGCAGGAAAACAAATGATTGGTTTCTACACTTATGTATGGTAGTGAATGTTGGGTTTGGCAGAAGAAGCATGAAAATAGGATTAATGCTGCGGAGATGAGTAGTCTGAGAAGTATAGCCGGAGTGACTCGGTTGGATAAAGTTAAGAATAGTGAGATAAGAAAACGCTGTAGTGTAAAAGAAGATGTGGTTACAAAGATAAATAAAGGAATGCTTAGATGGTTTGGACACGTAGAAAGGATGGATAAAGGAAGATTAACGAAACAAATTTATAAGGCGAGTGTGAATGGACAAATCGGTAGAGGTCGACCTCGGAGAACATATCTCGATCAGATCAACATTGTTTTGAAGAAAGGCCAGGTCAAGAGTACCAACAACTGAAGAGCATGTATGAGAGCACTGATGAAATTAGAGGAAGCAAAAGATGTGTGTAAGAACCGTAGCGGAAGTGAAAGGAAGTGATCTTTGCCTACTCCTACGGGAAAAAGTTGTGACTATATGTATGTATGTACGAGTATGTATAAATATTTACGAGATATATCTAGTATGTATCGATATTTTTAAATTTCAATAAATGTAAAAAAAAATAAAGCTAAAGATACGTTCCATTTACAATTTTTACATATCTTACTAGGAAAACCAAAAAAAAAATTTAACAAAGGAAAATATTAATTTTAAACAAACAAATTTATGTCAAATGTCATTACAATATAACTACACATATAACATTAAAAAAATCCAAATTTTAAAAAAAAATCCTAAAAATATTTTTTTCTTATTAGGATAAATTCAACAAGGAGGTAAATTGTTTTTTTTTAATCAACCTCATTCTCTATTTTAAATATCAGATGCCTCTAATGTCGCCAGGTTAATAATAAGTACAGCTATAAAAACAAGACAAATAAACTGTTAAGATTAAAGATTAACCTTTATAGGATCATAAGTATACGAGTAAAAACACGTATGAATACTTTTAGCCAAGTAAAACAACATAAAATTGAGGTTGCAAAAAAACCGTATTATTATTTGCAAATTAATAATGCTTTATTAAAACATAATAAATTGAAATATTTTGAGATTTGCTCCTGAGTTTATAAATTAAATAATCATGACAGTACGCATTTTACAGAGCCTGTTCACAAACCTTATTTTGGAGACACAAAAAATTAATAACGGATCCTCCTATTTACTCTACAGAAATTGATTGTGTCAGGCATACGCCATTACAGACATCGTTTATTTACATCTAAAGACAGCAAATGACTGGGCTAGTATACTTTTTACACATGAGTCCAGATTTGCAGTTTTTGGATCCGATAGATGTATCTCAGCGAAGGTTAGTGCACCAAAAGCTAGGAATTTTGAAGGTGGCTCCATTATGATCTGGAGAGACATATGTTTTAAAGGTCACAATAGTTGACCGTATTTCGCAGGGATCCCTGACAACTAATAGGTATATTAGAGATGTTCTTGAAGAAAATGCGGAACTGTTTGGTCCTGTTATCGGTGTGAATTTTTGCTCCAATCAACCTAAATGAGCTGGAACACGCTTTAATAGCCAAATGATAAAGTTCAGATGCAGAGTTAATAGGAATTTAATAAGAAGCCTTCTTGAACAAATAGACGAATGGTAAAGTTGAGGTATAGAGTTTATTAGGAATTTTATAAGAAGCCTTCCAGTACGAATAAGAACTGTCATTGAAGCGAGAGGTGACAATACCAGGTACTCAAAATCGTTTTCATTCTTCTACGATTTGTTTTCGTTGTTTAAGATTCTTCTGTTTTTAGTAAATAAACGTTATTTTTACAATAGGAAAAAATCTATTATTGATCGTATGAACTTCTCGAGGTGTGAACAATAAACTAACCTCCATTTGTTTTTATGGGTGAACTTTATATATTATTTTGAGCAATTTAAGCATTAAAAAAGTTATATTTAAACGAAATTTTGTGAAGAATTGGTGTTAATAATCCACAAAATCCGAAAATACAAAGGATTAAAAAAGGTGATATGGAGATAAAATCGCGAAAAATATTATCTGTAACCATAGACATAGGAAAGCAGACTGCAGGTCCCCGTGCTGAGAGTTGGCTCCCGATGGGAAAAACACAGTCGATCGAGAGGTTGTCTCGTGCTTTCTCTAATGGACAGAGCTTACGCCCAAAAGGCACGTGGCTAGCTGAGTGGAGGGATCAGGCCCGAGAATCGGGCGTAAGCCCCGCTCATTAGAGAAAGCACTAGACAACTTCTCGATCGACTGTCTTTTTCCCATCGAAAGCCAACTATCAGCAAGGGGACCCGCAGGCAAGTCTCCTATGTCTATGTCTGTTCCACAATGCTCTACATATTATGACAATTCAATTATATCTTTGCATAAATTTCCTTCAAATTCTAAGACAGCTCAGAAATGAAAGAAGATCTGAAAGATAGGAAAACCAATCTTAAAGTTTATGTTTGTTTGCAGCAAGCACTTTGTAAAAGATGATTTTTTTCAGTGGTAAGTTTGATATTTGTTGCCCAATGATCTATCATTTATTTGTGATTCTTCATAGTGGCATCGCAACAAAAAATTCAGGGACAACAATGCTAAAAAACTTTTAAAACAAACCAAAATTGATACCTGGACACACCTTGTCTTTACTGGCATTTAACAAGAATCCAGCGACAATAAAACTGAAACGTCGAAAACAAACCTTAAATCCAGCTTCAATCCAATATTTAACACAAAAAATCAACTCAAATCTCTGAGGTAACTAAAATTCCCTTTAATAATAACTTTGGTTTTACAAGTGATCAAATGACAGAATATTTGTTGTTCACACTTTGATCTAATATTTTGTCATTGACAGCGCCATTTCGCGTTAGGTGATTTTTCCCTATTTCTTTCAGAATTTTTCATTTTCAATAAACAAAATTCTCTTAAACTTCGTAAAGTTTTACTAGATATCATTAAAAAGTGAAAAAAATTATAAAATTCCAATTATGCGATAATTTTTGTAACGAATGTATTTGTCCTATTAGATAATTATTATTGAACTCTTATGATATTATTATCACAAAATAAATATGAATACGTGTTTAAAACACGTTTAGCCCCAACCAAAATCGATGAAATTTCTCTCTGGCCCAATAATTTTTTTGCCCTATTTTAGTCTCCATATGGGGTGTAATTTCAAGGAAAAATAATGAAAAAATTTATTTGAAATAAAAAGTGCGAAAAAATCATGTTTTTTGTGTGCGGTCCATAGGCCCGCTCTGAGCCCGAGGGAAAGTTTATCGATACAACTTTTCCCAGGGCCCAGAGCGGAACTTTGGACCGCACACAAAAAATATGAATTTGTTTGCACTTTTCATTCGAAATAAATATTTTCATTTGTTTTCTTTGAAATTACACCCTACTTACAGTATGAAACTTGCAAAATAATTTGTATTCTCGCTTTTTTATCTTTTGATCCTATGCTTTTATATAAAAGCATAAAAAAAAGTATACGATGTGTATTAAAAAATTACAAGTTTATTATTGTATGAGTCAAATATATAATAAAAGTTCTGTTTTTAAAATGTTTCATTGTCATTTTTTTTTATACCCAAATATAAAAATAAAATGTTTGAAAATATGTACAGGTAATGTAAACATGGCACATATTATATGTTATAATCCAAGTTTATTTGAATAATGTCGAAAAAATCTAACCAAAATATGAAAGTAAGCTTTTTGGGTTTACGATGGAGCAGAAAAAAAAGTCAAATGGCCTAAGTGTAAGGTAATGTTTCAAGGACCCAGGGCGGTCCAACCCAACTGAAAAACCCAAGAAAATGCGGTCCCTTGGGCTTTGGAGAAGGTTTAAAATAAATTAAGTCGTGCGGTCCATAGGCCTGCTCTGGGTTGTGAGGAAAGTTCAGTTGGGGGCCTATGGACCGCGCCGGGGCTCAATGTGTTAACGATAATTTTGTTGTTATTAATTATGGTTATAAATTTCTCAGAACAGTTGCAGTCCTAAAACATTCGCAATATATTTACTTAGGTGTATTATTAATCTACTACCAGTATTACATTAATTTAGCTCATCATCAAATACGAGGTACGTATAATTTACTGTTGATAATTTTATGTAATTATGTTGCGTCGGATAAAGTAGGTACCAGTGAGTCTAAAAAAGAAATTACTTTTAAATTTCAGACAAGATCATTACGAATCCATTTAGAACATAACTGTTAATCCACATCCACCAGTTTTAAGAATGACTAAAAAATAGTCGGTAACTTATAATTATGTCTTTTAAAACATGCCATTTTTGTTTTATTAAATATTTCGTTTTCCGTAATTATGAAATAAAACTGAAAAATGTAGAAACTAAATTATAGTTTACTTCTAAGAATAAAATTATGATTTTTTTTTTAGATTTAAGATTTTTAAAATAACATTTTAACTCATTTCCTGGGTGTAAATTTGTTTGACCTATTGGAAATGTCCATGTAAGAGTTTAATTTTTTAAATAAAAAATTAAATATTATAAATCATTGGTGCGATTTTACCGGTACCTAATAATATATAAATTATAAATAATTTTAAAACAAACAAATTGACAAACAAAATTGTTTGCATGATGAGAATCTGAATTTCATTAACATGCGCATTATAAATAAGCAAAATTGATTGAAAACATTAAAAATTATAAATGGTGTTTTTAAGAGATTAATTAATTAGTAATATTACATTACTTATGTACATACCTAGTTTAATACTATTCTAATTTTATAAATCAAAAATAATATATTTTTTTTATTTACAAATAACCGCTTCAACCCTTTTGGGTCATTAGCGGTGAAGTTAGTGAGTTACAGAGTTACAGTTTGTTGCCCAAATTCAAATCATTTAAGAACATTATGATATTATTACTATTGCTATTAATATTACGAGGATTCCACTGCTTGTGTCAGGATAAACGGAGCTTGCACGGACTGGTTTAACATCGAAAAAGGTGTAAGACAGGGATGTGTGGCTTCGCCATGGCTGTTTAGCTTATACATAGACAATTCTTTAAAAGATCTGAAAGAGAGTGCGTATGGATTAAAAATGAATCATTTGATCGTCAAATGCCTTCTCTACGCCGATGATCAAGTCATGTTAGCGTCATCTGAAGAGGAGTTGCAGGCGATGGTTAATGTTATGCAAGATGCCCTGAAAATCAAAGGGATGAAAATAAATGTAAGCAAAACAAAAGTAATGGTTTTTAAGAGAGAAGAAAGCATGACAAACTGTGGAGTTTCGATTAAGGGAGAAAGAGTGGAACAAGTAAATGAATTTGTGTACTTGGGTTCAAAGTTTACTACAGATGGAAAGTATGACAGTGACATTGAGCGAAGCGTGTTGGCATGAAAACAAATGAATGGGGCACTGCATGCTTTATGAATAGCCAGAAAGTGTCAAAAAAGGCACGCCTGGCTGTGCATAGAGGTGTGTTGGTTCCTACACTTATGTATGGTAGTGAATGTTGGGTTTGGCAGAAGAAGCATGAAAATAGGATTAATGCTGCGGAGATGAGTAGTCGGAGAAGTATAGTCGGAGTGATTCGGTTGGATTAAGTAAATAATAGTGAAATAAGATAACGCTGTGGTGTAAAAGAAGATGTGGTTACAAAGATTGCCAACAACTGACGAGCATGTATGAGAGTACTGATGAAAGTAGAGGATGTGTGTAAGAACCGTAGCAAGTGGAAGGAAATGGTGTTCTCTTCCTACCCCTATGGGAAAAAGGCGTGACTTTATGTATGTATGTATGTATAATTTAACATTTCCTTAAAGTCATGGGATATACGAAACGTGTCTCTTTGTATCTGAAACATGGGACATTGCACTATAATATGTTTTACTGTTAACCCAACTTTACAAATATCACATAATGGTTCATTTTGACCAGATAACAGGAATTCATGGGTGAGTCTTGTGTGTCCTATGCGAGTCATCAGCACCTGCTCTCTTCTGTTTATCAATGTGTTTTGCCATGGTCCAATATTTAGTTTGATTTCCCGGAGTTTTGAATATGAGGCTAGCCACTGAGTATTCCAGACATCCAGTAATTTGTGTTTAAAATATGTTTTCATATCGATCGAAAATGTGAACTTTGATGCTACCTGATTCGCATTATCAATTGCTTTTTGTGAACTTACGTCAGCTGCTTCATTTCCAGCTATTCCAATATGTGACGAGACGCAGAGAAGTACCACTTATTTATCCGATGATTGGATGTTGTGCAATTCACGTTTGATCAATCTACCTATCGGGTGAGTGACATACGTTTGACGTAGTAGTTGCAGTGAGCTTAGGTAAAAGTTGTTTTTTTAAAAACAATATTTTGTCAAGAGTTTCCATAATCCTTAAAAATTAAAATTTAAAAAGAGTACAAGTACTGGAATGCTTGGTAACTAGTATTTTAAGTAGTTAAAAATAACTTCCTGATTTTTTATATTTCAATGTGTAGTACTTACTAAAAACACTGTACGTAAAGTAGAGAGTGGAAGTGGCAGTTAACATTTTTATTGCATTTTTGCATCAGAATACTGAGTACCTACAAATATTACCCAAAGATTTAATAATTTTAATGTTGCATTCCGGTTATTAGTAACAATGCTTGTTAAAAAAGCATCTACGTAATTTTAAGTCAAAAGTTACGCTCGAGGATCAGTAATTCAATTATTTCGTGCATAATGTAATGTAAAAAATAATAACTCCTTAATAAACCATAGACGTTGATCCATTTATAGGTACATTTGCTGAAGTTTTTTTTTGGCACTTAGAGATCCATGTCAATTCAGCGCCAGTATCTAAGACTAAGATGAGTAACTAAAGTGTTATTATGTATGTCAAAGCTTCCCGAATCGATTATGTTATAAGAGAAAATCAAAAGGATTTGGGCCACAAACTTTACACCCAGGGGCCGGTCAGAGTGACTAACATACAGATCAGGTGGGCCTCGGTTAGGAGGGATATGGGTGTATATTACGGGGTTCAATTGGTCTTTGCTGGAGTTATAAACATGAATTTTACTTGTTATTGTTTCACTATATGCCGATGCTACATATGTTTCTGCGGAATTGTAACGAGGTTTAGTTTGGTACTTTTATAAAGGGCCTTGGCAATAAGCGGTTATAATATTGGTTCCTAAATAAAAGTAACATCTAAAATACTATCAGCGAAAATGATTACTTATCTTAAAAACAATTGTTTAAATAACGAGAAAATATAGAATAGAAATTTTGAAATTATTACACGAACAAAAGTAAAAAACCATTGATTGATAAAATAGAAAGAAGACAGTTAGGCTGATTTCTATACCTGGAATGCATGTCAGATGATTATTTAGTTAAAATGATTAAGACAAAATAAAAAGATTAGAAAACGATTAAAAAAGCAAACAATACAATCAAATCGTGAAGTAAATGACATTTACATAAAATTTTTTAGCTAAAACAGAGTTAAAAGTAAGTGAAGATAGAAAAATGTTAACTAATAATTTTAAGACCTTTACCCAATTTCAATGTTTTTCTATATTCATTAAAAAGAATACAAAATGTTGGATCGGGGAACGAGGTGTAGGATATTATTTTTGAAAGATTGAAAAGGGTATTTTCTAATAATCTGATAAATATTAATGAAAAAACGAAATAAACTTGTTGACGAGTTTTAAATCGGGATTTTAAACGAACGTTTTATAGTGTTTTAACCTATGTAATTGTGAAGTATTTGTTAGAATTACTACTAAAACACATGCTGCTCTAAAGTTGCAAGCAATTTTGGTCAGATATTTTGACCTATCCGTTTCAATAGATTATAAAAAATAAATTAACAAAATACGTACATCAGCTTTTTAATTTCTCTTCACACACAAAACTGCATAAACCAAGTAAAAACACATGTAATCATTAATCATATGAAGTAAGCCGAGCACATGTTCGTGAAGAAAGCAGAAGAGAGGACAAAATACCTGATAAAATCGCGAACTTGAACTAAAGACCTCTGCATTGGACTGTTTTTTTTTTGTCGAACCGTATTTTAAATCTCGTACCGTTACATATAAACAAATTACAGACATTTATTCGTTTATTAAAGCGTAAATAAACATTTTACTTCGGCGCACGGTCCGCGACAGTTTTATGATATGTACGCATTTTTAGAAATTTTTTAATAATGATATTTTTATAAGTAGGTTTATGTTACTTAAAAATGCGAAATTTAGGGATTCTGCGAGTGTGGATTGATAACATTGCACATAATTTAGTTTAGTTTATTGAACACATTTCTAGATTTTTTTTTCTTTTTTTTCAAGAATTAATTTTTTATAGTTTGTCTACCTCTGCTATTATTTAAATTAGCCCAACATCTTCATAAATAAATAAAAATTGCCACAGGACTCGTTTAAATATAGTATATTTACTAAATATAATATTTTAAAATACTCTTAACTGGACAATAACAAAAATGCTCGACTAGATTAAGATTTGCAAACTCCCAAGGCCATGGTAAAACATTAAATTGTGCTCATATTAAAGTCCACTGCATATCCTAAAGTATGCGAACGGGCAATAAAAATAAAGATCCAAATTTACTGCACATAAAATAATTACCTATATTCAATATATATATATATATATATATATATATATATATATATATATATATATATATTATGTATATATATATATACATAATATTTTAGTACAAACATACTCGTACATACATATAGTCATGCCTTTTTCCCGAAGTGATAGGCAGAAACCACTTCTTTCCACTCGCTACGGTTCTTACAAACGTCTTTCGCTTCTTCTACTTTTATCAGCGCTTTCATACATGCACGTCAGTAGCTGGTTCTCTTAACCTGGCCTTCAAAACAATTTTGATTTGAACGAGACACGTTCGTCTAGGTCGACCTCTACCGACTTGTCCATTCACACTCGCCTTATAAATTTGTTTCGTCAATTTTCCTTCATCCATCCTCTCTACGCGATGAGTATTCCTTTATATATCTTTGTTGAGTACCACATAGAGAAAGCGAGAACAATATTTCTAAAAATGGCATCACTCTTCAAAAACAAAAATTTACAAATGAACACCAAAATAAGGCTTCTTCGATGCTACGTCTTCTCTGTGTTGCTGTATGGAGTAGCAACATGGACGTTGACGGAGGCTACCACAAAAAAACTACAATCCTTTGAAATGTGGCTGTACCGCAGAATTCTGAAGATTCCATGGACAGGCCGTGTGACCAACCAATCAGTGTTAACAAAAATGAACAAGAAGTTAGAAGTCATGGATATTGTAAAGACCAGAAAAGTAGAATATCTTGGTCACATTATACGTAACGAAGGTCGATACGGAATTCTACAACGGATTCTCCAAGGCAAGATATTGGGAAAGAGAGGACCGGAAAGAAGACGTATCTCGTGGCTGAAGAACCTGAGAACGTGGTTCTCTACTACCACGACCGGGCTATTTCGTGCCGCAGCAAACAAGATAATGATAGCCAGAATGATTGCCTACATTCGGACCGAATAGGCATTTTAAGAAGAAGAAATAGTACAAAAACGCAGTGGCTTACTTTTATTTTGGTATATAATAAAATAATAATGTCCTTACATGTTTGTGTGGTTCATCACAAGGTAAAATGGAGGTCACTGGATAGGTGAGGAGAAACTGCTCTCAAGGAGGAGTAACCTCCCCACTCTTATGGTGTTTAGTGGCCGATAGGCTACTGAACGACAAAGGATTCTTCACGGAAGGGTATGCTGCTCATTTGGCTATCCTTGTAAGAGGTCCCATACTAAAACCACTTTTAGGAAATGGTAGAAGGGGGGTGTAACGAGATCGGCTTGTCGGTAAATCCGCGTAATACTGGCCTCATCATATGCACCCGTAAGTACAAGGTAGGCCCCGTGGAGGGCCCCGTACTTGGAGGAATAAGGTTAACTCCGACTAACTCAGTAAAATTTCTAGGCATTACACTAGACGATACTTCGATCAAGGCTTTGGTAGTCTGGTGGCTCAGGGTACAAAATTCATTAGCCAAGACAATGCTAGAGCACACCAGAGCTCTGATAATAAGAGGTGCACTTGATGTCATGCTCACTACCCCGGTAGTGGCGATGGGAGCGCTGCTCGGTATTGACCCGCTTCACCTTGAGGTGATTTCTGCGGCAGCATTGACAGCGCACCGCCTCAAATGTAAACAAAAATGAGGAATCAGTGACTGTGGACGCATAAAATTCCCGCAATGTCTCCTGACCGATCCTGCGCTCAGCATGGGACAGGACAGGAAACCGGTTAGCCGTGTTTGGTCGAGACTATTTAAGGTATGCTTTACGAAACGAGGAGAATGGACCGGAACCCAAAGGTCGGTGCTACTCAATGGGGACATCTGATTCACAGATGGCTCTAAGACGTGCACTGAGACTAGGGCTGGAATCTATAGTCGTCAGAATTGGATCGAGGAAACTATCTCTCTGGGCGAATATGCTACAGCGCAATCATGCAATGTGAACAGACGGCGCTCTCCATAGGGAGGACCGACAAGTAAAACAAAATATGCTCGGACAGCTAGGCGACAATTAAAGCGCTAGTGACTTTACTATTAATTCACAATTGACTCTGGGCTGCAGACAGACCCTAGAGGCATTGGCGAAAAGCAACAAGGTCACTCTTGTCTGGGTTTCTGGTCACTCGGGAATTAAAGGCAATGAGAGGGCTGATAAGTTAGTAAAATCGGGATCGGAGACTAAGTTCGTGGGCCCAGAGCCAGCCATAGGAATTTCCTTCTGTCTTGGCAGAAGGGCAATCCGGGGCTGGCTCAGGATCATGGTACCCTTAGATATCACATGCACAACCTCGGGGCTTACCAATAGCCCTAATTGTGGATTGTGTGGAGAGTAGGAAAACAGCCTCTTTTTTTTGTTTGAGTTTTTTAGAATGTATACCTACCTTAGCTCAACATTTTAAAATTTATTTTTGTTTATTTGTCTGTCATAAAATTTCTATTTCTACGATATTTTAGAAATTCTTTTATGTTCATCTCACACTAACATTTCTTTTACCGATTCCCATTGCAAAAGATAAAGCCTCTCCATGGTCTTCACTAAGCAGTGACGAAATAAAATGTTAATTACTAAGAAAGGAAGGGTTGAGACATTATAAATAAATGTTAAATTAATATAAACTGGTTGTTCTTGAATTGTTAAATAAAACTGGAATTTGTCCATTGATAACTAATTCGGTTTAAATCAGCACTCAGTGTTCGCTTCTTTAGAGATAAGGTCTGACGTGTCTCTTTCATTAGTAATTTATCTCTTCCCCAAACGTAGTAAAGTATGTAGTCAATTTGACATTTATTTTTAAATTTAATATAAAATATAATTATAAATAAACTTTTAACGGTGGTAATATTAAGTAGTTGCTGTCAAAATTATTATTAATTTATCATAAAAGTGTTAAATTTGTATGTTTTTTGGAATTGTGCTTTTGTTAATCAAACGGATGGATATAAAAGTGAATGATTTTTAAAAATTACTTAAAAGATGTAGCTTTTTTAAACGTTTTAAAAGATTGACAAATGTAAAAAAAGATAAATCAATCTTTTTTATCTACCCTCCAATTTAACTTCATTACTTTTACGTAGAGGAAGAAATAACCAACCTTAAAGAGTCTAATAGCTAATTATCAGCAAAGATGAACATTGTGAAAACCTGAAGTTACCAAAACCACCAAATTAAATTACTGAATTACAGTTCTTTGGTTTAAATTTTTTATAACAATACTTCATCTGCTAATAACTTTGAGTTAATGAAGCGATTGAATAATAAAAATATATTTTTTATATCTTCTAATTAAAATTTAAATATATTTTTTTATGTCTACCTATATTTAAAATTGTTGCGAAAAAAATATAAAATCTAGCATCATTTGCTACTACATCTTAATGGTCGTTTTGTAATCAACACCGTTGATTATAAATGTTTGTTGTCTTAATACGATTAAAATAAAGAGCAAGGGTAAGGAAAAACCGGTACAATTATTTTTGGAACAGGTTAGGCGCCAAGTATGACACACTGAACTACATATTCTTAAATTGCATGAGTGTTGATGACAATAGTAGATGCAAGACTAATGTTATCTAATGGAAGTTTTTCGTGCTGTTCAAAATACACTTGCAAAAAAGAACAAAAGCAGAAATTATAGGTACTCTTCCTCTGAATTAAATAGCTATTAAATATATAGGTATAAATCTTTTCAAGAAAAATTATTTTTGGAACAATATTTTTAATTCGATTTATTATTTTTTACAATTGGGAGTAAATTAACTTAATAGTTATTTTCTAAATGCACGAATTCCGAATTCCATTATGTTATGTATGTATGATCAGCTTTGTTTATTTTGTTTTTGCTTTCATGCATCATTGATTAAAAACATATTTAAAAATAAAAATGTGGTGGAAATGCGTGGTTTCAATTCTTTATTATTTTATTTGACTGCAGTTGAAACCTACTGAAACAGCGATGTAAAAGTTTTAAAACATCCTTGCAGCATTCTTTAATTTCTATTATTAACAATGTTCAATAAATATTATCTATTTTATTTCCTATTTGGAAATGTTTTTAAGGTTTTAATTTTTAAGCATATAGAGATCGACATAAAATATAATCTTAGCGGTAATTAAACGAAAACAAAAAATGATTATTTATTACTAGATATAAATTTTTAAAAGGATTTAAAAAAAGTAAAACAACAAGTTATTATAAAATTTAACAAGTTCTAAGAATAAAAAATGTACAATTATTTGTATAATAAATTGACTAATACTTAAAATTTGTTAAAATAAATTACATACTTTTAAAAGCACTTGTCATATAGAATTTACTAAATTATTTAAATTAGAAGTGCTCGGAAAGATATTGTATTTTTGGCATGTTACACTAAGAAAAAGACAAGAAATATAAGATGTTATCTTATTAATGTGTAAATTCGAAAAATAGGAAAATAATTTAAATTCATATTTTTTTTAACTTTGCAATTATTCTCATTTAAATGCTTTTTTTGTATCCCAATATCCACAGACAAAGCGAGAAAATGGTGATGATAAATAAAGAATCGTATCATCAGATAATAATCTTTTTTCATTTTTTTTTTAATTATTTAAAAAGCACTACATCTATTTAAAAATCAGTACGAAAGAGTTTACCTACTTTTAGAACAGTGACAAGCAGCTTCAGATCAACATAAGAAGATCTGGATGTGTCCAATCAACTTCTAGGTCTTAACCTGGTTTGAGGAAAAAATAATGAACAAAAATCACCGATAAAGAATAACAGAAGCCGAGAATCAATTATAATGAGCTTCGAAAAATGTTTATAACCGATATTTAGACCGCGCTCACCTCTTCATTTTCGGCAATTCAGAATGCTTACGTTTCTACATACCGCACATCTCATATAGGTATGAGAGTCGTGTTGTTACTGGGTAAAACTGCACAGATATATTGAAGATACCATATAAGACTTTTAATGAAGAAGTTGACTATTGAAGAATACTCGTCGCCTCTAGTCATTTAATGACCAACATCCGCGGATAGGTACGGTGAGAAAAAAATGGTTAAACAAAAAATCAATTAAATCATATTCAGATTAGTTGATGTAACAATTTGGACTTATTGAGTGGCTAAAGCCTTTTACTTGTCGAAAGCATCAAAATAAGTGACCTGTTCACAATAATTATTAAATATTACGAAAGCGGTATATTATTAAGAGCACCATCAATTTTTATAATCTAACTAAAATTATATACAATCCTAACAAAAAATCGGAAAACTGTAAAAAAAGTCTATAATAACTTTATTAAATTCAATTTATTGCAATATATTACTTCATTCTTCTAAATGCTCTGGAAATTAAAAAAATACGTGGCAGTTGCGGGACTGACCTATAGAATCTACTCTTTAACTTCTTACGTAATAATTAGTCTAAACGTTTGGAGTACGATGATTTTTTAAAAATGTCAGTTAGAGTATAAGTTTCAAAGTCTGGTAAAACATATCACAGTCACCACCGACCGGATTCACTAATTCCTCCGAACCACTTATCATATTTTAAACTTCATTAAATTAAATAAAAAAAAATTGTAATAAAAAAAAATACCATGACTCAGAAACCTCAGTGCAACTAAATTAAAGAATAAAAGACCTAAATAATGGCTTTATTGTACATAATAACACGACTTATTTAACATGACATATATCAAACATACCAATAGAAAAGAAGGTCGAGGTCGACCTCTACCGATTTGTCCATTCATACTCGCCTTATAAATTTGTTTCGTCAATATTTCTTTATCCATCCTTTCTACGTGTCCAAACCATCTAAGCATTCCTTTATCTATCTTTTTAACCACATCTTCTTTTACACCACAGCGTTCTCTTATCTTACTATTCTTTACTTTATCCAACCGAGTCACTCCGGCTATACTTCTCAGACTACTCATCTCCGCAGCATTAATCCTATTTTTATGCTTCTTCTGCCAAACCCAACATTCACTACCATACATAAGTGTAGGAACCAACACACCTCTATGCACCGCCAGACGTGCCTTTTTTGACACTTTCTGGCTATTCATAAAGCTATGCAGTGCCCCATTCATTTGTTTTCCTGCCAACACCCTTCGCTTAATGTCACTGTCATACTTTCCATCTGTAGTAAACTTTGAACACAAGTACACAAATTCATTTACTTGTTCCACTCTTTCTCCCTTAATCGAAACTCCACCGTTTGTCATGCTTTCTTCTCTTTCAAAAACCATTACTTTCGTTTGCTCACATTTATTTTCATCCCTTTGATTTTCAGGGCATCATACATAACATTAACCATCGCCTGCAACTCCTCTTCAGATAACGCTAATATGACTTGATCATCGGCGTAAAGAAGGAATTTGACGATTAAATTATTCCTTTTTTTAATCCATACGCACTATCTTTCAGATATTTTAAACAATTGTCCATGTATAAGTTAAACAACCATGGCGAAGCCACACGTCCCTGTCTCACACCTTTTTCGATGTTTAACCAGTCCGTGCAAGCTCCGTCTATCCTGACACAAGCAGTGGAATCTTCGTAAAGTAATTTCAGTGCTCGTATTAAACTACCACTTACCCCATGCATAGAAAATGTCGACCACAATTCACTCCTCACCACTTTGTAATAGGTCTTTTTCAAGTCTATAAAAGCGCAATAGACCTTCTGACTTCTAGCCAAGAATTTTTGACTTCACCTCGTAATGAAAAGAATACAAATGTCAAATATAATACAACCAATAAAAATAGATATCAAATATAAAATAACCAATAAAAACCAGCCGTCTCCCGTGTGCGAAGCCCAACATAAGAAGCATAGCTTCAAAAAAATAACATTCTATTTACTAAATACTTTGTAATAAAATGTATGTATGTAAATATCTCACGCTTGTCAATTTCGTTCCCTTTTTACTGATACCCTCGTATATGGATTTGTTGATAATTGACAGAATAATGTTAAATATGTATTTTACAAGACCATAGTTGTCGCTCCTTAGCTCATTCGGTACTTATAATTTTGGTTATTTTCTGTTCAACTAATTTCCTCATTTCATACCTTCTTTGTACAAATAAAGTATTTTAGAATTATGACAGCATATCTGAGAGTTAAATCGAACTGATTAATTCGTATACAGGGCCGGATTTAGAGGTCTGAAAGCCTCGGTGCAACAAAGGAGCGGAGGCCCCGTGGCACCAAATTATTTTCCAAATAAAATGAACAATTTTTTTCTGTCGAGTTTTTCAATAAATAATTTAGTGTGAAAGTTATTTACTATTCGGAATTTGAAAGTTTTTTTTGCAAAGTCTCTATTGTGGGGACTCCTCTTTTGTGGAAGCCCCGGGGCTGTAGCCCCAGATGTCCGACCCTGTTCGTAGATACAATAATAAAACCAATTTATAAGAATGAAAATCAAAAAGTGGAAAATAATTGGGCGAATTTAAATAAATATGGCAACAATCGTTAACTTATTATTTGTGAGATCTGTCGTTTGATAAAATTTGGATTTTGGAAGTGAAGAGTTCTCTTGGCCAGGTGGCGGCCGATGCGAAGGCCGGACGTTCTAAACTGACACTTCTTATCTGCGAGCTCCAACTTGCGAATTTTAAAGAGACAGCACGTGTGGAGCCTTGCCGTTTCTTTGCTTTTTGTGGAAGCAAGATTTCCATAGAAGACGAGTAATTTAGCTTTGCCGGGTGGCCTTTATTTAAGCGCAGTTTTCTTTGCCGAGTGGTTTTTTTGCGTGTGCTCTCTTGACTAGCGATTCCCGAGGAGATCGCACAAGTTATTTAAAGATATTGCGTTTCCTTATTTTAATGAAAAGTAAATTGGAGTATTATTTTTTTTAGTAAATTGTTTCTGCTCTCTAAGTATTTAGTAGTAGATTTTAAAATAATACTTTCAAATATAATAGATGTCGCACAAACCACACCCGAAATCACAACCAACAGAATAACTGAAATTGAAATTGCAGACGTCCAACATGCTCTGCAAAAGCTAAAGAACAAAAAAAGTCCTGGGGAAGACGGCATTTCCAACGAACTCCTAAAATATGGTGGCGAAAGCCTGGAACAACAACTCACATTTTAATCCAAAAAATTCTATTTTACCAAAGAATCCCGCAAGAGTGGCGAAGTAGCACGACTATTCTTATGTTTCAAAAAGAAGATAAAAAAGTACTTTCAAATTGCAGAGGCATAAATTTACTAAACACTACATTAAAATTAACGACTAAAATCATTACCTACCTATGTAACAAGTCCACAAATTTAGAGGAAGAACAACAAGGATTTAGACATAGAAGATCGTGCACAGATACCGTCTTTGTGTCGAGGCAAATAGTGGAAAAATCAATAGAATACAACAAGCCTGCATACATTTGCTTCATAGATTTGGTGAAGGCGTTTGATATGGTTAAGCTACATGACGTCATACATTTTCTCTACAAAAGAAAAATCCCTTATAACCTAATAAAAACAATAGAGAATATATACAAGGATAATCAAATCCGAGCGAAGATAAACGAAGAACTTACCGAACCCATACCAGCTGGAACGGTATTCGCCAGTGAGCCCATTCTTATTTAACATTATAATGGATGATATAATAAAAAAAGTTCGTAATATGAAAGGCTACAAAATGGGAGATAAAACGGTAAACATCCTGGGTTATGCAGACGATGCCGCATTAATAGCAGAAAACGAAGATGATCTCCACGTTGCATCACAACATCTAAAGACCGTTAAGATGCAAATTTGAAGTAGATGGAGAGGTCATACAACAGGAGATGAAGTTTAAATATTCGGCTATAGAACTGTCCAGCCATGGTGACGTTGAAGCGGAAGTAAGAGAACAAACGGCAAGGGCGGCGACAGTGGCAGGTTGTCTGAAAAACAAAAACATTAAAACCCAGGTGAAAAGCAAGATATATAAAACCGTTATTAGGCCCATAATGACATACACTGCGGAAACTAGGCCATAAACTCAAAAAAACAATGAGACTCATGGAAACAACGGAGATAAGAATACTGAGACGAATTGATGGCAGAACTTTATGGTACAGAGAGAAGAGCGAAGACATAAGAACCAGATGTGGGGTAGAGAACATCAACGAATGGACCCAAAACAGGAAAAAGGAATGGAGCGAGCACATTGACCGCATGGGGGATCAGAGAGTCGTAAAAATCGCAAGAGACAAATCACCTATAGGACACAGGTGTGTGGGTCGCCCGCAAAAGCGGTGGAGCGACAATATATAAGGCTGGCGGATTAAGATAAACAGGTTTTAAGCCTAATTAAAAAGAAAGAAGAAAATTGTTTTTTTAATCTTTTCAAATGCCTGAGACGCCATAATGTTGAAGATTTTGATGAGAGAATATACATGAATTTACAAGATCCTACCTTTGAGAGGATATATTTTGAGGAATTTTATTTACTATTCGATTAATCATTGAGTTCATGTTAATATTTTTACGTAAAATCTAGAGTATTAGATACAAAGGTGTAATAATTTTATTACATCTGTCTGATCTTTATCTACTTTTGGCTTGGTCAAGATCTAAAAATCTAAATTTTTCTCTTACTTGAGGTGAGAACCAAATTTTGAGGATATTGAATAATTAGAAGATTTCTGATATCCAGCTAATAAGAAATTTTTAGTCCGACAAACGTGATTTTTCAGCCGAATACCAGGATATATTATATTGTTACAAATCGGTCCTGTTATTCGTCGGTGTCTGAGAATCGACCACTACTAGGGTGCATATTAATGAAGCGCTTTGTCGGCCTCTGTCTAATAAACTCTCGCCGTGCCTAGAGACTTCGAGATGGTTCTGTCGCTTTCGCGAAATAGTCTGGAATTATGATTAAGAAATATAAAAAGAAACAGCGGTCGTGAAAAAGGACAGTTTTTAAAAAGTGTTTATAAGTTATGAAATTTAAATAGTTGTAAAAGTTGTAATTAGTTGAATATCTAAGTGATTTATAAAAGTAAAATTTATTGTGTAAAAGTATGGGAATAAAAATTGTTTTGTTACTGTATCGAGAGTTTAAAATCACCGAACCCAAAACAGAAGTAAATTTCGTAACAATATTCTGGGGTAAGTGACAAATTTTTATATTGTAGATTTTAGTCAAATTTGTTGTAAACTTTGTTCACTTGCCAAAGAAATAATTCTTTTGTTTAGTAGGCTGGTAAATCTATTTCTATTTTTTTGTTCTTCACCTTTAAATCACTTTAAACTCTTAATTTCTGTCACCTTGTGGTAATTTTTTTTTTAATTTGTTAGCACTTAGACTTTTTAAAGTAGTAGAGTTGATTAGTATTACCTTATTGATATTTTTTAAACCATTCCGTTTTCTCTACTTTAATTAAGATAACAACTTTGTTTTGGAGTTTTGTTAATGCTTCGATTTTGTAAATCAACTGAGATGTAGTCCAACACTCTGACCTAAAACAGGTGACACAGAAAATAACTTGACACTCTACCGGAAAACTTTTGCTGCCGTTATATATGCTTTTAGCAAATTAGTAACTCTAACTATCCTGTGGTCCTGTTTCGAAGAGGGCAGATTTACTGCTTGATGAGCAACTTGCAGTCTTGGAACATCTAATTAAAGAATCCAAGCATAAATAAAGTTCAATGAACTGAGTAGTTGAAACTTTATGCTGAAGACATTGGAGGCTTTTGAGTAAGTGTAATTTTGGAATCTCAGGTCAAGATAGGAACTAAATTGTTGACCTTTTCTTTGTTAATAATTTAAATAATAATTGGTTCTGTTGTTTAATTTTAAAGATACTTTGTTCATTGTGATAGACAAAGTTACTGTTCAAAAATGTTTGTTAGCTTGCAAGGTTTTTTGTATTTTAACCTAAACAAAGTAGGTACATGGCGCTTAATTTTTTCTTTTGTAGTTATTAATTGTATTTTTTTAGGGTATTCATTGTGTGCTTATTCAGAGTTTTTTTGAATAAACGTTTGATTTTAAAGAAAAAAAAACAAATTTAATCCAACAATTTTTCCCAACCCACGACCCCACCGAATTTAGAGCAGCAGATGGGCTTATATAAAAAAAGTTGCACAAATATTAATTTTTTTAACACAATTGCAAGTTATTAATTTTTTGCTACAACTTGTAATTATTACAAAAATCGAACATTTATGTAAATTAATTTATTAAAAGTACTGTTTAACAAGTTCAATATTTTCTTGGAAAAACCATTTTTTAGGTAATTGTTAATCTTTTAGTCCTGTGGCTCCATAAGTCTCTGCGAGGGTTTTGTCAAAATAATATCAAGGACAAAGCAAAGAAAGAAAGAAAGAAAGAAAAAAATATTGGTTTTATAAAAGGTATTTACACTCAGTTTATAAAAGCCAAAAATGAGGTAACAAGCAGCATAATAAATCCACAATAATGCTATGATCACAACTACAAACAAAAGAATTTATCTTTTAGGAGTAGTGTTCAATACTTATAACAAAATAACCGCCTTAAAAAAAATTAGATTGTTAGATTGTTTGCGTTGGCAAGAGACAACTAGAAAGCTTTTTAAAACTGAATGAGTTCGTTGATAAGACAGCAGAATTAGCAAAGAAATATTTGAAGAATTAATTCAATGTCTCCATAATATGCGCGCATCTTTTAAGACGTATTTTAGTGAAAAGTAGAATTTAAAACAGAAAATTAATTCATGAATTCAGAATCTTCTTGTACTGAATTTACAGAAGTCAAACATGACATTAGATTCAAGCATAAAATCATTGTTCAAAACAATGTATAAATTCTTGGTTACTTTGGTTAGTAACCGAGCGGTCCGTATATATCAAATTCCTGTAAAAGCGATGACCGTTTCCTGAAACTTCGGTAAATTATCTGTAACCAGAGCAACCGTAATTTTACTTTGGTAAGTTTGGTAACCAACTTTCATTTATCATTTCGGGTTATTGTTTGTTTATATTTATTCCGAATTTTTCGATTGAGAGTTCTGATTTTAAATAAAAAAATTATACATAAAGTATTCATCCTAAGATGTCTCGGGAAGTAGTAGAGGTATTATAATTCATAAGTTATGAACAGCCAGAGAGTGTCAAAAAAGACACCTCTGGCTGTGCATAGAGGTGTGTTGGTTTCTACACTTATGTATGGTAGTGAATGTTGGGTTTGGCAGAAGAAGCACGAAAATAGAATTAATGCTGCGGAGATGAGTAGTCCGAGAAGTATAGCCGGAGTGACTCGGTTGGATTAAGTAAATAATAGTGAAATAAGATAACGCTGTGGTGTAAAAGATCTGGTTACAATGATAGATAAAAGAATGCTTAGATGGTTTGGACACGTAGAAAGGATGGATAAAGAAATATTGACGAGTGTGAATGGACAAGTCGGTAGAGGTCGACCTCGGTGAACATATCTCGATCAGATCAACATTGTTTTGAAGAAAGGTCAGGTCAAGAGTACCAACAACCGACGAGCATGCATGAGAGCACTGATGAAAGTAGAGGAAACAAAAGATGTGTGTAAGAACCGTAGCAAGTGGAAGGAAGTGGTCTCTGCCTACCCCTATGGGAAAAAGGCGTGACTATATGCTTGTATGTATTTCTCCAGTCCTTGAATCTTGATGTCGATCCCATTGAAAGTGAAATTTGTTCCTGGTCCCCTAGAAGCAGACTGCCGGGAAAGTGGGTATGCAAGAGAGTCTCTAACGTTTGCCTACCAGAGTCCGTAAAAGAGCCATCTGGTCGTTTTATCGAGCCAATCTCTTGCACCGGATCTCTGGTGAGAGCCTTGTGGATTCATGTGCTGGCAGGTAGATCTGATATACTCTGACAGAACCTCTTCCAAGATTCTCTTTTGGCTTTCCTTATTTCTTTGTTATAAGTCGTTAGAGCTGTGCGATATATTTCCCAGCAACCTGTTTTCTTAGCTCGATTGAAGAGACGTCGAACTTCTTTTCTTTTTTTTGTCTAAGCTTCTGCTCTTCCCTCTTCTCCTTTAATGGGCAGTTTTTCTTATAGGCCGTTAGAAGGGCGAATCCGATATGCTCATTCACCGCTTCTATTTCGGCTCTATTTTGTATAGTTCTAGTACCGTTACCTAGGTGCTATTGGAGGGATTCACATTAACCTTTTTGGATCTCGAAACTGCACTATCAGACATTGTCCTGTTCTCATATCAAATTGTATATGTCTATGATTTGAGCATAAGGGTTCGGTAAATACCTGCCAGTTAACTATTTTGGTACTCATAAACTGTGTACTAATAGTTATGTCGAGAACTTCTCCGCTAATTCTGTTCATGAAGGTTGGTTCCGAACCCTCGTTGTTCACTGCTAGCCCTTCCCTATTATAAAATTATATAAATATATATATATATATATATATATATATATATATATATATATATTTACTTAAAATAGTCGCAAAAAGGGTAGACCTATCGTGTGGGCCGCGGACTATTGCGACTATTAGAAGGGAAAGGGATTATAGAAAGGAAATGATTGTGGACCCGCTTTTTGAAAAGTTGCAGGTCATAGTTATATATAGTATAAGTACTCACCTCTTTCATTGATGTCGCTGCTGCCCCAATCCAGATGGTGGAAATTTGATTCGCATCCAATGATCAGTTGCCTGTTCTTCCTCTTGCAGAAGGCGGCTAGATCCCGCACTGCTACTGGAGGAGGGTGTTCTTTCCGGTCTCCAGGGAAGTAAGCAGAGCAGACGACTACATCTACGCTACTATCTTCTCCTGGGATCAAAAGCTGTGCTGCAATGGCATCAGGGGTGCAAAACTCCGTTAACATAAAAAAGTTAATGGTTTTCCTGATGAGTATGCATGCTCTTGGCTTACCACCTAGAGTACACGCAATTAACTTACTGGAGAAGTTTCCTAGGCCGCTTATTCTGCCTGTATTGGAAGTCCAGGGTTCCTGGATTAGTGCCACATCGACTTGCTCCTTGGCGAACCTCCTGCTGATGACATATGAAGCCGCTCTAGCATGTTGGATGTTCGCATGGAGAAATTGGATATGATTAGCCATTTCCTACATAGAGGAAGTTTTGTCAGCGCATTACCTTTGAGGGGTTTTTTTCCTTTTCCGGATTTTTTGCTGGTTTTGGCCGGTATCCGCGAAAATTTAGCCGCTCCAATTTCTTATTTGATATATCATCCATTGAGAACGTCCACATTTGACCAGGTCCTGCATTTTCCCTGTGTAGAATGGTCCACTCTTGGGAATGCAGGATATGGTTCATCTTCCGCAGACGGTTGGTTACCTGTTCTCCCGTCAGTCTAGTGGGACTACCACCCTCATCGTCTGGGATGTAAGCTACACAAATGTGGGGTTTCGGTATGTCTTCCTTCTGTACCAACTTCAGCTGGGCGTTTTTCCAAGGTTAAAGTAAGCATATCACTTCCTCCATCCACTGGACCGTCTCAGCGTCCGTACAGGACAGAAGGAGAATTCCAGATCTGGTGAAGCTCTGGAATCACGCTTTTGTTTGTTTGACAGCAGAGCATTAGGGTGTTCTAGGTGGATTATGCCCACCATGATGCCCTGAGCTACAGCTGTAAAGGAGCGTTTTTGCTCGTTTGGATGTTCCATAGTTCGTGGCTTTTTCGCCGCTGCCTCTGTTGTGCTACCATCCGAGCGTATTCGCTTGCTGGTGAGAGCTGGGGGGGATTGATCCCCGCTCCTTTTCTCATTCCGCTCTTTTAAATTTAATTCTAGGCGGTTTCATATGGTACCCCGCTCTTGATCAATCGGCTAAGACGTTTTCTCGTCGCGCCGGCAAGTTTGACCCTCTTGTTTAGGTTTATACTGGTCCTCGTTAGCGTAGCCTCACCTCCTGTTGTCAGGTCAGTTTTCTCGGGAGTGGGGGATTTTAGAAGAACCCCATCAGCTTTCTGGAGATTTGGTCTGTAGTAGACACCTCCATTTGTATTCGTTCGTCTGCGAGAAGATTGCCTTCGTCGCAGATGTCTGTTTTATTTGTGTTGTTACTCATAATTTTTCCCACGAGTAGCTAGAGAAAATGGTCGACTGCGGCAGAGCTCTGCATTGCCGCAGCAAGGCAAAAATACTATCGGGAGGTTGCCTGGTATCCCAGAGGCTCCGTTAGCGATATCTGTTTGGGGCAGGCACCATACATATAGTACACCCCTTGACACGGGTCGAATGACACCTTGAGCAAAGCCTGATGATCACGGTAAGCTTGGCTGGCTTAAAACAAACCAACCTTACCTATCTAGTTTGAATACAAGGAAGTAAGCTTCCTTGTACTCAAAGGTAGTAATGATATAGCCGCTGCCCTATATCATGTCCTTAGTTGATCCGCGGGTATTCTTTAATATTAGACACCTTTCCTGTAAGCCAGGAAGTTCCCTATCAGCCATTGAGACGCGCCGTGTTGGGGTTAAGGACGTCCCCGCACGGTTTTTTTCTCTGGTTTGCCTTCAATGCGAATAAATCTTTTGCCTTTTTTAGTTAGGTTAGTATCATTTTTTATTTTGGAAACTGCCGACAAGAAATTGTTCAACTGCATTCACATCTATGGAAAGAAAAATCCTCACTCTAGTCGCCATTTCAGAAAGCTTAAATTTCAAATCTTAAGTATTAAAAAAATAAATAATATCAAATTATAAAAGCTGAATATATAGTATATTTGAAATGGGGGATAATCAAGTAGTGAAATGAAGCAGGTCTGCTAGTTTTAACAAAAATGAAAGAACCTACTACTAATATTATACTCAAATATTTTAGAATGTAAAAAAACACGACGCAATAGCTTGGTATAAAAAGGAAACAACATGGAAGAAATCATCTTCAAAGACATCAACACCCAAATCAAAATCATTATCCACCTTCATAACATTAAAAATAAATGCCCAAATGCCTCTTATTTCTGATACTCTATGCTGATTTGTGAAAGTGTAGATTTTTCAGGTTATTAGTTTCCAAATATTCCTATAAGCTCTATTAATTACAGTTAGGCCGAACCAATTCTTAGGATTAAATTTAGATAGATTAAGGACAGATAAACGTTTGGTGGAATGTGTTGAGTTAAGCTTAGGCAATTTAAGCTGAGCTGACATAAAAATGACCTGTGGAATTGTCCACAAAAGGGTTCCGTCGCCAAAAAGTTTGAGAAACGCTGACTTAGAGTACTTAACTTTTAACCAATATTGCTTACATTTACCATAGACCAGAAAAAAATGAATAAAAACATACTTTTGTAGGTATAAGAATAAAAAACATTTAACAGTTATTAACGCTATAAAATTAGACATAATTGATTATAAAAAAAACACTAATTTACGTCCTTAGAAAATTGACTTTCATTACATTATTAATTGGGAAGCTTGATCATCATTTTCTTAACATCCCAATTTATTTACAGTCTGTAATTTGATTACAATAAAGTATATTGTGTGATCATAAAAGTCTTTTTTCATGAAGACAGTTCACTAACTGTCTCCTATTAAGCAAAGTACAATAAAAATGATTTGTCTATGGAAAAAAATCATTATAAAAACAAAATAAATTATCATTATTGGAACATGTTTAAAATTAGTAATTTGATTTAAAATTGGGGTACTAGCTGCATAAATCAACTTCATGGTCTTTATAAGTGTTAAAAATAATTTTTAATTGAAGTTAAATGAATATTTTACTGCAATATATTTTATTTAACATTATAAGCGCTTTCCGACCGAAATTTGCGTTACGAGGCAGTTAAACAAATCGTTAAAATTAAATATATAGTTTGTAGAAACATTAAACTTTTATGACTAACGTTCATCATCTACTAAAACATTTCTCATTTGAGGTCAAACGAATAAATCTTTTTTTTGTCTTTCAAAAACTTAACTTAAATCATTTGTTTCGATGTATTACAAAAATGTAAGAAAGAGTAGAAAGAGTATTCAACAGAAAGAAATGTCAAACCCTAACAAGTTCCATCTAAAATTATTATCTTTATTTACGTACAAAGATCTTCATATTTTACTGAAAATAATCGATTTTTAACAATGTAAAATCACTATAAAAAATTAAAGAGGACACTTTATTAAATAGCATTTCAATAAGTTGAAGTAAACGAATAACACACATGAAAAATTATTAAAGAATCCTGGAACTTATGCGAACAATATTGCAATTGTCAAATTTATTTTTGCTGCATTCAAAAATTTGTAATGGTGGTTTCATAAGCAACAGGTCATTCAGAATTTCCATAAAATATTACACCCATTTATTTCTATGAGGCATAAATTGGAGCATAAAGCATGCTTTAAGCATATTTTTTTTACAAAAGATAAATGTCGCAAGCACTTTTGTAAATATTTTAATGAAATATTCTTGTAACTTTTAATTTAAGTATTGGCAACGTATGTTGGTGGATCTGATGTTATATAGGTTAAACATTCATAACTTTAGAAAACAATTTCTATTGGTAGTTTAAGAATCAAATTTAAATGCTCACCAATAACAACAAGTCAAACGGATCATCCGTCTAAAATTCATGTGGTTGTAAATTCATACTTATTAAATCACTTCTGTCATTTTTAAATTTACTTTCATAACGGCCTCAAATATTTTAAAAGTTGAACTTCTTTACATAAAATATTTTTTTATTATATTATAAAAATAGAAATTTGGCTGTAAACATAGTAAACTTTTTATCTCTGTATCAACTTGTGCATTAATTTTTTTTAACAAGCAGTTATCTCTGTGTCATATTTGTGTTCGGCAAGGAAATTTACAGAAGTTCATTCTTACATCGAACTTTAACCGAATGCGTGTCCTAGACGTTATTTAAAATTACTTAAGTTTCACATAATTTATTTTGCTTTATTATTTGCATATTATGGTAAGTACATTTTTATTTTCTAAAGTGCACCGGTTTTTTCCTAAATAGCAAATTTTACTTTCAATTTATTTTCGATACTGTCATGAGTATATGTATGTTCATACGATTAGTTTCAAAATAGTGCCCTTTCTTGAGAAGTCTGTACTGAATCACAGCATGTTCTTATGCTTTCTTTAATGAAATGGCTATAATATATGTATATAAACAAAAATCTTGCTGTTACCTTTTTTGAGTTATGGTATTCTATACATAAGGGATAACATATTTAAAGCTATACAATATTAGTAACAAAATTAGTAGGTTCATATTTCAGTGGCTCTAATGGTTTATTGGTATATACAATTTTTTGTATGCAGAGCTTACTGTGTAAGTATTCACTGAGTTTACACTTATACTCCTATAATAATATTACAGAATATATTTGACAATACATTATCCTATATGATGACTAAGTCTAAAATACCACATTATAAATTTAGTTTTTTTAGTTTGCTTCTCTATAGAAAATACCTAAACCTAATTATATTTGCTGTATTGTACTTAATAATATTTTAATTTTCCTATTAAAAACTGTAAATTCTATGTTAATTAACATGCTATCTGTATCAAAATTGTACTAATGTTTTAGAACAACGGCAAAATTTAGATAGGTAATATCATTGTCTATAACTGAAATCTAAAAACCTATTAGTTTAATATGTATGTATTAAATTATTAGACTTATATATCGAGAAACAAGAGAATGAAGTATATTATTATTATTATATATTTTAATTGTAAATAAATCTCTCTTTATTGTATATAGACATATAAAATTTATTTTTCTAAAATTTTATTTTTACACTAAAAAAATATAGAGCGTTGTTAACATTTCTGTAATTAATTTAGTTTTTAAATATAGTTAATACATTTTTAGCGACAAACATTTTTACTGTTATAAGAGAAGAAAATATTGAATTTAAATTTTTTTGGTTGAAATATATATCCAATCAAATTAATAAAAATATCCAAGTTTTTAATACGAATTTACTAAATTGTAGGTAATTTTATGTTTTACCAAGTTAATAGAAAACATCTGAAAGAATGTTAATTTGAAATCAATGTAAATAAAAATATAACACTACCAATTTTTAAAATTATATAGATTAATAAAATTGCAAACTCCTGAAAGTGGCAAGCTTATTTTGTTGATTTTTATTCTTGATAATTCTGTATTTATTAAAAAAAAAGAAAAAAATTCAACGTTTTTTGTTTATGCCACTGGGCCCATAACCTGTTAGAATGTTGGATTGGTCGCAGTGGCAAAAACACATTAATATTTGGGACTTGATATTAATGTGTTTTTGCCAGTACCAATCCAACATTCTAACAGGTTATGGGCCCAACGCTGAACAAAATTAGTAGGTTCATATTTCAGTGGCTCTGATAGTTTATTGGAGTAAACAATTTTTTGTATGCTGAGCTCACTGTGTAAGTATTCACTGAGTTTACACTTCTACTCTTATAATAATATTTCAGAATATATACAGGGTGTTTAAAAAGGGTGACCCTATCTCTAGGATAGGTAGAAAACTAAAAAATAATTGGGGTTTGTTTGGTAAAAATTTTTCGTACCATCATCTGTATTCAAGATTAAGGGCGATAAAGAAAAAAAATGTAAACACATTTATTACGATTTTGCCAAAACTACTGAAAACATTGTAATGAAATTTTATAGGAATATGTTTTAAAAGCTGATACATCCCATGAATTTGTTTTTATATCTGACTCTCATAGAGGGCGCTAGTTACACGGTCTGTACCAAGTAGTATTGAACAGAAATTTTTTTATGTTAGATTTATTAATCAAAATTTTAAATAAACTTAAACATCATTCAATTTTACACTAATAAGGTACTCTTGGTAAAACTCGATACTGTGTACCGTTTTTGGAATATTTTGATTTGAAAATTATGAAGTAATAACCAAATTTTTTTTCTTCAACGCCCTTAATCTTGAATATAGATGGCGTTTTGAAAAAATTTTACCAAGCAAACCCCAATTATTTTTCAGTTTTCTACCTATCCTAGAGACAGGGTCACCTTTTTTTTTAAACACCCTGTATAGACAACAATACATTATCCTATATGGTGACTAAGTTTAAAATACTACATTATAAATTTAGTTTTTTTAGTTCGTTTCTCTATAGAAAAATAGCCTAATTATACCTAAACCTAATTATATTTGCTGTATTGTACTTAATAATCTTTTAATTTTCCTTTTAAAAACTGTAAATTCCATGTTAGTTAACTATCAAAATTTTACTGATGTTTTAGAACAACTTCAAATTTAGATAGGTAATATCATTGTCTCTAACTGAAACCTAAACAAACCTATTAGTATATTATGTATGTATTAACTTATTAGACTTATATACAATACAAGAGAATAAAGTATAATATTATTATATATTTTAATTTGAAATAAATTTCTCTTATTGTAGATAGATATAAAATTTATTTTTCTAAAATTTTCTTTCTACACTAAAAAAATATAGAGCATTGTTAACATTTCTGTTACAAACATTTTTACTGTTATAAGAGAAGACAATATTGAATTTAAAATTTTTCCAATTGAAATATTTATATATCCAATTAAAAAAAAAAAAATAGTAGTTGTTTCCATTATTTTATGTTTTTTTTTGTTATTACAATATTAAAAAAGAAGACATTGACACTGCTGTCAATTTCATGACACACATGTAAAATAATGTAAAATCATTATATGATATAAATATAATAAAAGGTGTAATTTTGGAATCGTCTATTTTCTATTAGTGAAAAGAGTTTTCTCTATTTGATTAGTTGTGTTCTAGTTTGTATTTTAATATCTGGGACTTGATATTAATGTGTTTTTGCTTTTGCAACCAATCCAAAATTTTAACAAATCTTTCTATACTAAAAGGATGTTGGTTCTTATCATATTTTTCTTTATTGTTTCTATTATGTATCATCTATTTTTTCTTATGTATTTTTTATAAATATTAAGTTTCCTAAAAGGATATTAAAAATGCAATTTTTAATAATAACTTATTTACATGAATATCTTGTGTATTTACATAGTCTAATGTCTAACTTTATAGCCCTGATGCTAAAAATATCTTCATGTTTTTACAAGCAAAACAATAAAATAAAATTTTGAATACACTGATGGTACTTTTTAAAAAAGCACTTCCCGTGTCAGCAAAGTAAAATACAGAAATAGAACATCATGTGTTTTATGTCATTTCAGTTACTGGTAAAGCTATTTTTAGGGTGTAAAATATTAAATTAAGAAAAACGTCCAAAGAAAATATCTGAAGAGGGCAATTTATTGTACTGTCAATACAATTTCTACCATTTTGTTTTTTATTTAAAAGCTTTACCTGTTTATTAAGACCAAGAATAAAATGTTTATTTATAAAAACATAGCATAAATACTGCTTCAAAATTTGGAAGGAATTTGTTATTTTAAATAACATACATACATACATATAGTCACGCCTTTTTCCCATAGGGGTAGGCAGAGACCACTTCCTTCCACTTGCTACGGTTCTTACACACATCTTTCTACTTTCATCAGTGCTCTCATACATACTCGTCGGTTGTTGGTACTCTTGACCTGGCCTTTCTTCAAAACAATGTTAATTTTCATTCATTTACACCACAGCGTTTTTTTATTTCACTATTCTTTACTTTATACAACCGAGTCATTCCGACTATACTTCTCAGACTACTCACCAACACACCTCTATGCACATCCAGACGTGCCTTTTTTGACACTTTCTGGCTGTTCATAAAGCTATTTAGTACCCCATTCATTAGTTTTCGTGCCAACACCCTTCGCTAAATGTCACTGTCATACTTTCCATCTCTCGTAAACTTTGAACCCAAGTACACAAATTCATTTACTTGTTCCACTCTTCCTTCCTCAATCGAAACTTAGTTTGTCATGTTTTCTTCTCTTTCAAAAACCATTACTTTCGTTTTGCTTACATTTATTTTCATCCCTTTGATTTTCAGGGCATTATGCATAACATAAACCATCGCCTGCAACTCCTCTTCAGATGACGCTAATATGACGATCATCGGCGTAAAAAAGGCATTTGACGATCAAATCATTCATTTTTAATCCATACGCACTCTCTTTCAAATTTTTTAAACAATCGTCCATGTATAAGTTCTGTCTCACACCTTTTTCGATGTTTAACCAGTCCGTGCAAGCTCCGTTTATCCTGACACAAGCAGTGGAATCCTCGTAGTAAAGTGATTTCAGTGCTCGTATTAAACTACCGCTCACCCCATACATAGACAATGTCGACCGTAATTCACTCCTCACCACTCTGTTATGGGCCTTTTCCAAGTCTATAAAAGCGCAATAGACCTTTTGACTTGTAGCCAAGAGTTTTTTGACTTCACCTCGTAATGAAAAGACCTGATCCATACATCTCCAGTTTCATTCGTTACTCTTTTGATCAATATCTTTGCATACAGTTTGCCGACTATGCTGAGTAAACTAATACCTCGGTAGTTCTTATAGTCCTGCTGCGAACCTTTTCCCTTGTAAAGCGGCACGATAACGGCCTTGCACCAGTCGTCTGGTACACTAGCACTTCTCCAAAAAAGGTTAAAAAGGCGGTCCAGTAGACTAGCTACCACGTTTTGTCCAGCCTTTAGCATTTCAACTGTTATCCTGTCGTACCCAGCAGCTTTACCCAATTTCATACTGTTCAACGCTTCCACAATTTCTGTCGTACTAATTTCACTTTCATTGCAACTTTTACTCATGTCTCCGAATGGAGCCTGTACATGTGTATCCTCTTTCTCAAATTAACTTTCGAAGTATTCCTTCCATCTCTTTAATACGAATTCCTCTCCTTTTACCATACTACCATCTTGGTTTCTGATTCTTTTCAGTTGCGAGGTAGTATTTTTACCTCTGGCTGTTCTTATGGACATCCAGAAGAGTTTAATATTGTTTTGGAAATCGTCAGATAATCTATCAAATTCATTTTTATCACTATCCTTTTTTATTGTCACAACATCTTTTGCCATGCTTTCTTTTTCTCTGACATTGCTTTTTGAACCTTTATGCACATTTTCTGTAACTTGCATCCTTTCCTTCTTTTACTTACACCACATACTTCAAAAGCAATATCCACGATTCGTTCCTTGAATGGCTTCCACAATTCTTCAACCTCATATGCTTCATTTAAACTGTCAAATTTCTCGATCAATTTGCTAACGAACTCCTCTTTTATGCCTTCTTCTCGCAAATTCTCAACTTTTATACGCTCTAGTACACTACTTGATTCCTGCACACGATGCCGCCACCACTTAAAGAGCCCTCTTATTTGGCTCATTACTAAGAAGTGGTTTGTGTCAATACCTGCACCATAGTATGCCCAAGTGTCCATTACTTTCATTTTTCAATCTTTGATCCACAATTATGAAATCAATTATACTTGTGTACAAGTGGATCCTTTTATGGTTAAACATTGTGTTTGTTACCAGAAGATTCCACTCCAAACATACTTTAAGTAGACTTACTCCGTTTTCATTTACTCTGCCGTCACCGTACATTCCCAGAACACATATCCATCATGCTTTACTCCTACCCAACTATTAAAATCACCCAACATTACAATTCTTTCATTCTGGTTACACTTATTTAGAATATCTGTCACACTATCCCAAAACTCCCGCCTCTCTTTTTGAGCTTACTCATCCAAAGTCAGTCACACATTCATTCATTTGTTCATTCTAGCAGAGAGTATCGCACCAACGCCCTGAGAACCTCTGCTAGTTTCCGGAACTCCTGACCAGTAGGCTGTATAAGGTCCATGTGTTGTAGTTTCACATCCTTTTCGCTTGGTTTCATTCACACAAAAAACATCAATCTGTCTTTCTTCTAACATCGTGTAAATTTCATCAATTTTATCATTCAATCGTCCGCTAACATTCAAAGTAGCAACGTGGCTATCCGCAGTCCATGTTTCGCCCCTACAGGAAGCATGACATGACAGGTGGCAACCCCTATCGCTATCGTTTTGGTTGTAGTCAATACGACTATTACTCATAGCTTCCCATGAAATGAATTTATACTAAAATAAAATGCATACACATTAAATAAATAGGTACATTTTAAAGTTATATGACAATTTATTAAATATTTACTGATTGAATAATTTCACCATGAATGAATGACTTGACAATTTTTTGGTTCTAAATTTTATATCTATAACATTTCTATTTTTTGTCTTTGTAAGGTCGAATAGTTATTGCACCCACAATCAAAAATGACGCTGCTAATTTTATTAGAGTACATTTTTACATTGTCAGAAAACATAATTAAAATAACTAACATCATCTATGAATAAATTTAATAACAAAGGTCTCAAATTTTATTCTTTAGAAACATTGACATTGTCTATGTATGGGGTGAGCGGCAGGTAGTTTGATGTGAGCGCTAAAGTCAATTTACCAGAATTCCAGTGCTTGTGTCAGGATATTAGCATCATCTGGTTGATATTATGCATGATGCCCTAAAAGTGAAAGTGAAGCAAGACGAAAGTAATGGTTTTTCAAAGAGTAGAAAGCATGACAAACTGCGAGGTGCTAATTGAAGGAGAAAGAGTGGAACAAGTGAATGAGTTTGCATAAATACTTAGGTTCAAAGTTTAAGAAAGACAGAAAGTATGACTGTGATAATGTAGTAACAAAGATAGGTAAAGGAATGCTTATGGAAAAAGAAGATTGACGAAACAAATTTATAAAGCGATTGTAAATGGGCCAGTCGGTAAAGGTCGACCTAGGCGAACGTATCTCGATCAGCTCAAAATTGTTTTGAAGAAAGGCTAGGTCAAGAGTACCAGCAACTGACGAGCGCGTGTGAAAGCGCTGATGAAAGTAGAAGAAGCGAAAGACGTGTGTAAGAACCGTAGCAAGTGGAAAGAAGTGTTTCTGCCTACCCCAACGGGAAAAAGGCGTGACTGTATAAATGTATGTATGTCGTATTACAGTGCTTAATAAAATTTTATAATGAAACTGCAATACCAAAATTTTTGACCCACACCAATCGTACTTCAACTATTAGAGGAAAACAACCAAATTCACCCATACAATAACTAAACTAGCCTTATTAATTGGGCAATTGATTTTTGTTATTTTAACATATTTCCAATAGTGGTAAAAAATGTTGACACTATTTTACTTAGCACACAATCCTTTTAGCAACGATAGTGATCTTACCTACCGTGCGTCCATAAAGTAACGCATAAATTCAATATTAGCTAAATAAACAGTAATATGAATAAAAACCTGAAACAAGTCGATTTTGGTTTTTAATTTTCCATTTTTTAAAATAATAATTTATCATACAGGGTAAATAACCTTTGAGTGATGACGTCAGCACTAGTTTTTTTAAATTAAAGACCCCCTTGTTTCCATGCGGAGCTGATTTTACAAATTGATTCAAATTGGTACAAGCTGAACAAAAATGCAAAAGTTGTTTTTGACAATTTATTATTTACAAAATAATTGATGAAGACTAAACGTAACTTCTAACAAAAACAAACTAAGGAAAATGTATGGGGTTATATCGGATGATTTAGCGGGCCATTCCACTGTTGAAACCCCTTCTTCCGATCCATCGATCTGGAAATGTTCTGTTTATAAACTGACGCACGGCTATAGCGAAATGTGGCAGTGCGCTATCCTATTGAAATCATATTCTGTGGTCTAAAGTGTTGGTAATTTGGGTATCAGGGAAAAGCTGGGTCAAATCAGGAATTAATGTATTTTGCAGAAAATCCAGATATATTTTCATCAAAAAAATATGCACCAATAATTGTATTTCTCATAATACCAGCCCATGCCCTGATTATTTGTGGTCTTTTTGTATGGCATTGTTGCATCTAATTTGAATTTTCATCAGATCAATATCTAGTATTTTGCCGGTTCAAATAAAACGTTGCCTCATCCGAAAATAAAACGTTATCAATGAAGATACACACATACATATAGTCACGCCTTAGTGGTAGGCAGAACAACTTCCTTCCACTTGCTACGGTTCTTACACACATCTTTCGCTTCTTCTACTTTAATCAGCGCTCTTATACATGCTCGTCGGTTGTTGGTACTTTTGATCTGGTATTTCTTCAAAACAATTTCAATCTGATCGAGATATGTTCGCCGAGGTCGTCCTCTGCCGACTTGCCCATTCACACTCGCCTTATAAATATTTTTCGTCAATCTTCTTCTATTCATTCTCTCTACGCGTTCAAACCACCTAAGCATTTCTTTATCTATATTTGTAATCAAATCTTTTTTCACACCACAGCGTCCCCTTATCTCACTATTCTTTACTGTATCCATTAGAGTCACTCCGGCTATACAATTCTCAGACTACTTATCTCGGCAGCATTAATCTTATTTTCATGCCTCTTCTGCCAAACCCGACATTCCCTAACATATATAAATGTAAGGACCAGCTCTCCTCTATGTACAGCTAGTCGTGCCCTTTTTGACACGTTCTGCTGCCCATAAAATTATGCGGGGCCTATTCATTTGTTTCCCTGCCAACACTCTTCGCTCAATGTCACAGTTATACTTTCCAACTCTTGTAAACTATAAACCCAAGTAACAAACTCATTCACTTGTTCAAGAAATTCTTATTTAATTTATTATCGATTTGATTTATCTTGTATTCGCAGAATCCAGTTCTGCGATCACAGTCATCTTAAGCCAACTCATGGATGAGACGTACTTCATAACGATTGTATTTTGCCTTTTTAAAAATATTTGATACTGAAGACTTTCCAATGTCCAAACCCCCGATTCTCTGTATTTCCTTTCTATTTTGCTTACCGTAGATTAAGAGATACGTTCACGATATGGGTACATTTTATGAAATAATGTGCATACCTCTTGTTGAGTCCGCATCCTATCGCCAACACCAATCATCATTAAAATTTCAACTCTCTTACTTTCAGTTAAAGGTATTTTAACAATACGGAATTGTACTCGAATATTTATGACAGTGTTTAACGTCAAATTAAAAAACAAATGACAAGAAATAATTTTTCTGTTAAGTCGAGCGGTTAGGGTTACTTATGAAAGTGGATGGTTAATGTTATGCATGATTCCCTGAAAATCAAAGGGATGAAAATAAATGTGAGCAAAACGAAAGTAATGGTTTTTGAAAGAGAAGAAAGCATGACAAACTGTGGGGTTTCGATTGAGGGAGAAAGAGTGGAACAAGTGACAGTGACATTCAGCGAAGGGTGTTGGCAGGAAAACAAATGAATGGGGCACTGCATAGCTTTATGAATAGCCAGAAAGTGTCAAAAAAGGCACGTCTGGCGGTGCATAGAGGTGTGTTGGTTCCTACACTTATGTATGGTAGTGAATGTTGGGTTTGGCAGAAGAAGCATGAAAATAGGATTAATGCTGCGGAGATAAATAGTCTGAGAAGTATAGCCGGAGTGACTCGGTTGGATAAAGTTAAGAATAGTGAGATAAGAAAACGCTGTGGTGTAAAAGAAGATGTGGTCACAAAGATAGATAAAGGAATGCTTAGATGGTTTGAACACGTAGAAAGGATGGATGAAGGAAGATTAATGAAACAAATTTATAAGGCGAGTGTGAATGGACGGAAGTCGGTAGAGGTCGACCTCGGAGAACATATCTCGATCAGATCAACATTGTTTTGAAGAAAGGCCAGGTCAAGAGTACCAACAACCGACGAGCATGCATGAGAGCACTGATGAAAGTAGAGGAAGCAAAAGATGTGTGTACGAACCGTAGCAAGTGGAAGGAAGTAGTCTCTGCCTACCCCTATGGAAAAAAGGCGTGACTTTATGTATGTATGTAGATACAATATTAAAATAACAAACAACTTTTGCGTATTTGTCCATCCTGTACCAATTTGAATCAACTTGTGATACATTTTTGAAATCAGATCGGCAAGGAAAATCCGCGAATTGGAAAAAAGGAGGGTGTTTCACTTATAAAAACTGGTGCTGACGTTATCACTCAAAGGTTATTTACCCTGTAAAATAGATTATTCGTTTAAAAAATAGTAAATTAAAACCAAAAATCGTCTATTTCTGGATTTTTTCTTATTACTGTTTATTTAGCTAATAATGAAATGAATAAATTTATTCGTATGTTAGTTTTTTTAAAATCGAATGATAAAAGTAAATTGACAATGATGAAATTTGTATCTTATGACTGGCCTAATGTATCGTCCTCCCAAATGTTCGGTCAAATAAATTTATTTGAACATTTGGCGGGGTGAGACTGTTATCGAGTCCCTTGCTTTTAAATTTAAGGCTTAGAGTTTTTTATGTGTATAAATAGATTAGTGCGCTTCCAAAATTCTGTTTGATATCTTATAACTAACTGTATTGTCTAATGTCAGTTCCCCCAGACTGGAATTTGGATTTTCGGGAAAGTATTTGAAAAAAAAAATATGTGCGGATTCAAAGAAAATGAACATTGGTTTGACAAGCGCATCCTGACAATTCAGTGTCTGGATATATTTAGTTTGTTGTTTTGTCATAAGTGAGCCAAGAAAATTGTGCGAATTAGTATTAATTAATTTTTTTACAAAGATGAACTTTGTTACGAATATTATTAAAAAATACATGCAGGTATGTTTTTTTGTCTTTCATAAAGAACTTTTTTTTTAACCATCTATATGTAATGGTCGCTTTTGGAAACGATCACAAAGAAAGCACAGATCTTGAAAAAAAATTTATTCAGGTATTCTCCATGAAAAATTACTTAAATAACTAAATTTATATAAAAAAACTCATGTTAAACCAACAGATTCATTTATATATTAATAATTTAACACTAGAAAATGGTTCTTAAGTTTATTTGGTATCTTTAAAGAAATCAAATTTTTTTAAAGTAACTTCAACCCAATTTTAGAATTAATTTATTTGTTAACAGTCAGTAAATGTGATATTCTTTGTACTCGTAATCACCAAAAAGATGGTCACACAGTCACTATTACTAACAATTTACAATATTTGAAAACATATTTTTGAACTTTGGATGACTAAACTTGTGAGAATGTTTATTCTTTGTCTTTATAAAAAACTTACAAAATCATAAAATATAAGGAATGCGAGTATTATACCATTAATTTTATTAAACTTTGACATAAGGATAATTTTTTTTAACTTATGAAGCCTCTAATTTAAGACTTTTCAACTTTTACTATGTAGACAATTTTCGCTTCATTAACAATTATTTAAAGCAAAATTATTTTTTCAAAAGCATGTTTGGACACAGAATATAATTATTACTCAATTATATAATAAAAAGATCATTGACAAAAAGAGGAAACACTCATAACAATAGGTATAGTTGGTACATTGGCCATAATTTATTTTTTATTGGTTATTACATACAACTCCTTCCAAGACACAAACTATAATGCATTGGCACACTTTATATTGTTGAATTATTGGGTAGGGAATACTTTTATTGTCAAAATTATAATATTGTTTTTCGTTGTGATTGATTTGTCATTGGCGTCATGACGTTAAAAAAATCACTTTTAATTAATATTTATCCATCACAAATACCTATTGATTACAGATGCAGCCATTTTAAAAAAGAAAAGTTTTCATTAT
The DNA here is from genome assembly GCA_950111635.1 of Agelastica alni. Taxonomy (NCBI): domain Eukaryota; kingdom Metazoa; phylum Arthropoda; class Insecta; order Coleoptera; family Chrysomelidae; genus Agelastica; species Agelastica alni. Next base: position 49,759,411 of record OX467708.1, on the reverse strand, counting down.
AAAAATTTGTTTATAATTTACTTTTGTCGGGTCTAATGTAGTAGAATTAATATACAATGTCCTTGAATTTTTGGCAACCTCTGTTTTCACTTGAAACCGAAAATAGACCGGATTCACTGTAGAGGAATTTTATGTACCATTGAAATAAATTAACCAAATAAAAAAATAAACGGCATATAAAGTAAATTTTGCAATGGAATATTGATGTTAATTTCTAATAGTATATAAATATTTGTTTCCCTAAAATTTAAGAGAATATGCATTTCTTTAGATAATATGTGCTTTAATCACGCCAGAAGTATACTCGTAGTAACAAATTATAAATAAATTATTGTTAGGGATTATTTCCAGTTAAATCAGTTGGAGTTAACGTCGAAAAAACACGACGGTTGCCGGATAATCCTGTTTGACGAAAAAAAAGGAGTTCCCGCGAATATTTTTAAGCCGGAACTTGTAATCATGTAGAAGAAGTACAGGTAGTAGTTGGGTGGTAACCAATTCTGTTTAAATCGGCACTCTACATCCGCTTCTTTGGGAATAAAGTGGGAACCTTTGACAGATCCCTTTATTTAAAAATTTGTCTTTATTTACCTATCATTCAGTATTGTGCATTGAATTATTTTTTTCGAATTCTGAATATGTAGGATTTTATTGGTATTATTTTTGTATCATAATCTGGGTCCAAAATATCAACTTATTTATTTCGAATATCACAATCAGTAATAACAACGAACGTCACACACACACACACATATATATATATATATATATATAATAAGCAAAAATTATATAAAACTTTAATGCCATTACAGTAAACTATAAAAAGTTTTTAAGTTTCGAGAGCGTGAATAGGTGTGAAAATGTGTAACTGATTAATTTTTAAAAAACCAGCTTACTTTTGCTGTATGATATCTATTTTAATATAGGTATATATGTGGGTCGATTATACATAAACAACTACTTCTCTGGCTATATGCCGCGACAGGCATTGAATTACATCTGATGTATAGTCGTGTACTACCCCATCACAGGAAGCAAGATATACAGATGCTTGTTAAGTAAGAGAAAGGGCTATTAAATTTATCTAATCGCAGTTACCACCTATGTTGGGATAGTATACGTGACTATACATCAGATGTAATTCAATTTATGTCGCGGCATATAGCCAGAGGAGTAGTTGTTTTTTATGTATAATCGGCCCACATATATACCTATATTACAATAGGTATCATACAGCGCAAGTAAGCTGGTTTTTTAAAAAATCAGTTACACATTTATATATAGTAAACACAAACAACATTGTAATACATGAATCATTTTAATAAACCTACACTTAATTTATTACTAATTAACTTCAAATATTTTCTTCTCCAAAGCCTATTTGCTAAACTTTAAGACACAACAACAAAATCTCAAGTAAATCAAAATTTAATTAAAAATAAGAAACCTTTTCACCACTTACCAACTCGCTTAAAATCTAAATAACCATATTAAAATAATTATCACTTACATAGGGCCGTTTTCTGAGGAACAAGAACAAGAACAAAGGTGGCAGTTTGGAGCTCTCTCATGTTCCCCAGAATTTCCCCATGTAATTATAACAAAAACAACTAATGAATAGGGATTGAGTAACTGGCAATTATTTAATGGATTTGTATAATTTTGAATTAATTTTAATTGTTTAAAAAATAACTACTGTAATATCATTCTTAAAAATTATTGGCATCAGAAATGTGTAGCAAAAAAAAAACTAGTTTGATTAAAAAAAACCAATTTGATAAGAATAATTTTAAACTTAAAACTAAAAAGAGATTTAGTCCTCAATAAGAACTTGATTACTAGTAAGTTTTTTAATTTTTTTTAATTCTTAATACAACTAAATTGTAATCATTTTGTAGCCTTGATAAAGAAATTAAACAATTTCGAAATATTGGCATAGTAAAAAAAGGTTTTACTACACTGGCCGTTTCCCCGTGAGATTTGGTTTTTTTTTATTTATATATGTGATCATACATGATTATCTGAGCTTCAAAATTTCAACTATCCAAACTGTACGAAGTAAAAGTAAAATTCTGCGTTACTACTAAGGAATTTTACTAAAATTTATTTTTACAATAATCACACATGCATATAGTCACGCCTTAGGGGTAAACAGAGACCACTTCCTTTCACTTGCTACGGTTCTTACACACATCTTACGCTTCTTCTACTTTCATTAGTGCTCTCATACATGCTCGTCGGTTTTTGGTACTTTTGACCTGGCCTTTTTTTAAAACAATGTTGATCTGATCGAGATTGTTCGCCGAGGTCGACCACTACCGACTTGTCCATTTACACTTGCCTTATAAATTTTTTCGTCAATCTTCCTTTATCCATCCTTTCTACGTGTCCAAACCATCTCAGCATTCCTTTATCTATCTTTTTAACCACATCTTTTACACCACAGCGTTCTCTTATCTCACTATTCTTTACTTTATCCACCCAAGTCACTCCGGCTATACTTCTCAGACTACTCATCTTCGCAGCATTAATCCTATTTTCATGCTTCTTCTGCCAAACGTAACATTCACTACCACACATAAGTGTAGGAACCAACACTCCTCTATGCACAGCCAGACGTGCCTTTTTTGACACTTTCTGGCTGTTCATAAAGCTATGCATAGCCCCATTCATTTGTTTTCCTGCCAACACCCTCGCTCAATGTCACTGTCATACTTTCCATCTCTCGTAAACTTTGAACCCAAGTATACAAACTCATTTATTTGTTCCACTCTTTCTCCCTTAATCAGAACTTTACAGTTTGTCATGCTTTCTTCTCTTTCAAAAACCATTACTTTTGTTTTGCTCACATTTATTTTCATCCGTTTGATTTTCAGGGCATCATGCATAACATTAACCATCGCCTGCTACTAATCTTCAGATGACGCTAATATGACTTGATCATCGGCGTAAAGAAGGCATTTGACGGTCAAATCATTCATTTCTCTTTTAAATCTTTTAAACAATAAAATAGAACTTTTTTTTATTTGACGTTGTATTGAAGCATCAGAAATATGTAGGTAATTCCAATATTGATGTCGATTTGAATAGAATACTAATTGACAAAAACTGTAAAATCAAGGTGGCTGACCTATTACCTATCTAGACTTTATCAGGAATCTTAAAAATTGCAGTTATTTTAATAGTTTTATTTTTTTAAAGGTGGACATTTCATTAATTCATTATTTCTGGATATAACTGTAAGCTCATTTACTACAATGATATCGCCGGCTACTACCACTACTACACTACTTATAGATCATCTTTTTGTCTATTACTCTGTTCTTTTTTTATACTTTTGATATCCACAAGGTTTTGATAATCGGATAATGAGATTTCTAACGTTTTGAGTTTAGTCTTCAGTAAGGAAGTTCAATGACACTATCACTAAATAGTATTATTTATATTTTAAATACATAAAGTAAATAGTACTTATACGAATATATCATACAAATTATTAAAACTACAATTTGTTACAGATTGAGCCATCGCATAAAATGAACGCAACTCAGGAAGACGGTATGTTAATGTTTTTATTTATTCAAAAAATGATTGACAAGATATTTTACATTTAAAACTTTTTTGTGGTTTAATGTTTCACAAAAAACAAATCAATAATCGACGCGTTGTCCGTTTAAAATAGCCCTTAATTCTTGCGGTACATAATAATTTGTATAGCTTATTTCACCAATATACGACGGTATCGGATTAGTCACCGAGACATCGACTTAACGGGCGCACTATGTTGAGAGATACATTAGTAAATTCCACTAAGATTTAAACCCGAAAAATTTTTGTTTATTATTATGCTTTTGTTGAGAGGTTTTATTTTTATTCTTTGCTTTATTGTGAACAAAAATCGTTGATGTAGCTCTCGATGAGTTTTTTGGTTGGAAATAGACACATATTTAATTATGTTAAAAGGAAATGCAACAAAAATAAATTATCGGCACAAATTTAATAAATATGTTTAATCATGTAGTACTTATGGTATTATCAAGCATCAGGTTTATAGTCATCATAATCAGAATCACTGTCGTCGCTATCCTCATTTGGATTGTAAATGACAACAGGATTAACTGCTTCGATGCGGCTTTCACGAACCCACCATTCTTCTATTAAATTTTCACATTTTGTGACAAATTTTTCCCAAATTTCAGGAGTGGCAGTATTAAGTGCTCGTTGTCAGGTTTCCAAAACAGCCTTATCACTGTAACCGTTAGATCCAATGAGATTGTCAGTAGTAGTACCACAAGTGATTGAATTTTCGCGATAAGTCTGTCGATTTATTTCATAACAAAACTGAGTTGCTTGAAAACACCACGAGTCCGCAGAACTCAGTTGAGTTATGAAATTAAAGACAGACTTATGAGATAAATTCAATCAAGAATGGAATTTTATTAGACAATTTCACAAAGTGAAAGGTAAAAAATCTGAAATTCGGCAGAATTACAGAAAATTAGCAAAAAAATTAAAAAGTTGATCAGAGAAATTAATAAAGTTTAATAAACAGGGAACATTGACATCCAACGTAATACATATTGTTACAATTTTTAGTTCTATCTTGGGTTCGGCGATTAAAACTCTCGATCCAATAGCAAAACAATGTTTATTTCTATACAATAACTTTTCATTAACCACTTAGATATTCACTTAGCAATACAACTTTTACAACTCTATATAACTATTTACATTTAATAATTCGTAAACACATAAGCTAATACTAATACTCGTTATAATCGTTTCCCCTTTTATATTCCCGATATCATAGTTCCAGATCTTTCTACCTGTTTCCCCATTATTCGACGCGGATTCGAGACATTGCGCGACTTTCCTAGGGCCCGTCGGCAGCTACAAAGGAGCGCGGTCGAATACGGACCCTCGACGCCGTCGACCTTTCGGTTGCTGACAGGACCGGATTTGTAACAATATTTAATTAAACCAGTGTTAACATGACATACTTAAATATTTCTTAATTATAATTATAAATGGTACGGTTATTATATACAATGCTTCTTATTTTTCCGTACTTTTTCATTAATTTTTTCGTTGGTTAATTCGATGAAATTTATGCCAAATCTGCTCATTTTTAAATGCGTGCACAGCGTGATTATTTATATTTGACGTTTAACTGTCACATTCACAAAACTGAAAACACCGAACTTGACGGGCCAATCAGAGTCAAGAGTAAAGTTTGGTATTATAGATAATCCGAACTTGACTAGAGCTTCTGATTGGTTCATTTGATAAGTGCGTGAAAAAGTCATTATAAGTTTTTCAAATTCGCCAAATACTACTTGAAATTACAATCGGTAATATACGATTTTAATGTCGGTTCCCACTACAATGATAACCCAAGATTACTAAATACTTTTCTAGAAATCTAACAACAAATTCAACAAAAATGAATCAACAAGCCAAATTAAATCTTAGTTAAGCGTAGTTAATTAGTTATATTTGTTTGGATTACTTACCTACATCTCCTATTATGTACAATAAATAAAGTCATTAAGAACAGATTTTGTTGCAAAATTAACCGTGCTAACAAATAAAAATTTTGACCCTTAATTTCCAAACAAGAAGTACCTTATAAAATAAAATTCGTTACCTACGAAATTTTTTTAAAAATGTTAGGGGAATTTACTTTCGTACTTCTTAAATGTACAGTTGAATACTGGTTATAGAGAGTTTCTAACGATAATCCTTTACCATCTTATATTCGTGAAATATGCTTTATTTGAATTGTTCCCATATTTATTGCGTCAGTTTGATTTATTTCCTTTAAAACAATAGGTGCCTCCAAAATATATATTTCTACCGGTTTAATGAACAAGCCACTTTAGTTATTAACAATCATTGAAAAAGAGCAAGTATTCTAGAGATATGTTTATTAAGTTGAATTTTTTAAAGGAAGGTATGTAGATAATACATAGTTTCTTTATCAAAAACAAATAATGTTTTAGTACATTTTTTATTAGGTTGAGTGATTTAAAAGCAACAAAATACTAAATAATATTAATGGATGTCAAACATTGGCTTGAATGAATAATTAATTGATTATAAAATAGAATTTACTATAAAATTTAATTATTAATAATATAGTTAATATAATGACCCAAACTAACTGTGAAATATAAAGAATCTCTGTGTATTTTTTTACTGCTAGTTTTAATATATTAGGCGGTTTCTAAGCTAATATAGTGTGTATTTCAAAACCAGCCACAGGCTAAAAACTCTCACATATAATGACAATGCTCCCACCTACATCCTAATCAATAATACAAAAATTCCATTTGTAGAATACATTAAATCGCTAGGAATAGTCATTGATAAAACAGTAAACTTTGAAAATCATATTGAATCTCAAAAAAACTGAGCCAGGTTTACTATGCCATAATAATTCTTTTTTAAAAATCAGTTTTATATTTTGTAATGATGATGATGAATCGACTTATTCCTTTATTATAATTTATATATTAATTTAACTTTCTTTTATTTGTATGCCCGATGAGTTTTTTTATCCCAGAGAAGATTCAATTTAAAAAAAACAATTTATAAACTTTCTGACTGTACTATCTCATTTGCAAGACCGGACTTATAACCCCAAATACATCTGTCATCGTTACATTTGTCTATAAAATTCTTCTTTTTATTTTTTATAACCAATATTATTACTAATGTCAATGTAAACAAAATTACTTTTTATTCTTTTAAATTTTATTCTTTACTCATTTAGGATTTTTAAAATATATTATTTTTAATGAATTCTCATATCATAACAAAATATATATATATGTATATATATATATATATATATATATATATATATATACAGGGTGTGGCACGAAAAATTTTGATTAAAAGTAATAGCGGATAGTTTGTTAAAAATCTGAAATTACAAAGCTGTAAGTTTTAGGTGACGCTGAGTGCAAATATATTTGTGGCACTTCCGGTTATACCGGAAGTAGACGTCAGCTTTGTTATTTTAAATAGAACCTAATATTTTTTATTTTATTTTTGAATTCTACATAAAATTTTGTATAAAATTTGTGCACAATGTCCTATGCCAAAAATAAAGTATTTTCGAGAAATTTCGGTTTTTTTCAAAATTTGGAGAAAATCCTAGTCCTTATTTGAATAACGATATCTCTAGTAATAACGAAGCCAGTAACGTGAAATTGTAACCAATAAACAACAACTGCTTGCCCGTTAACTCCATATGTTCAACTCATTGATATTTCATACAGGGTGTTTTAAACTTAGCCGCCCCATCACATGCACAATTTAAATCATTTATAAGTTGCTTACTTTAAATTGAACACCATGTATTATTACATTTTCCACTGTATTTTTTAATCCAATTCGTTTGGTATGGGTATTCCCTTACCTTAATCCAACCACTTTTAAGATATTTTATTATCTTGGTTAAAACATAACACTACTTAATTCTTTCAACATTAGTAAAGGGTAGGCCTCGGCTGTCAAAGATTTGATAGTTAAAACATTAATTATTTATGTTGTTTTGACAGTTTTTTTACCACTTTATATTTCATAGTAAATAATGGCAAATGATGATTTTTTAAATCTTATTTTTATTTTCGGCGAGTGTAATAGAATTGTTGAACGGAATTGCCGTGTTTTTGCAGAAAGATATCCAAATCGACCAAATGCAACTGGTGATACTGTACGAAGAAAACTGCCGTCAGTTTGGTCAATTTAAGACAAAAATTAATAAAAATAAACCACTAGTGGACAGTGACATAAACGAAATTAATGTTTTGGCTTATTTTACGGCCTTTCCAAATGCCTCCATTAGAGATTGTGAGAGATCTGACTGTGTTGACGAGAAAAATTCACCGCATTTTAAAAAAACACAAATGGAAACCATTTTTATATCATTTGGTGCAACACTTACAATTACTTCCTTGAAGGGTTGAATTTTGTGAATGGTTTTTAATGAAAACCCAAGAGAATGAAAACTTCATAAAAAAATTTATATGGTGTGATGAAGCAAAGTTTAGAAAAAATGGATTTAATCGGCATAATTCCCATTAGTGGTCCACATGTTAGTAGAGAACTTTACTTCCAAGATAGTTTGAGTTTTAATGTTTTTTGTGCAATAAAAGACGATAAAATTTTATGATGAAAATTCCACACATGCAATTTTGAACCAATCAAAATACGTTATTTTGACAGATCACCACAGGTATATCCGCTCTATTGAAATTATACGATTTTTCTGCGCAAAAGTTTGTAAACTGCCTCCATACGCTTGACTTCGATATCCTGGTATTCGCGGGTGTCAACTGCTCTATCTCCTGGCGAATATTTTCTCTGCTTTCTTGACCGAAGTGAAACATTTTTTTACATCGTACCATTTGACAGCTTCAAAAGTAAAATAATAATTTCGAGGTTAGGGTCTCACTTGATTTGATTTTTCACCACAATTCGTTGTGGAATTTTCTTACCGAATACTACGCGAGGTCAAATTAATATCCGGAAATGTTTTGACCTCTAGTGGTATTACTAGTGAAAATTTAAATGGTGAAAGATATTGCCACATTTTAGAAGAAGCCATACGACCGTCGTTACATACATGAAGAAATGAAGAGGCGGCTTCAGCTTGGTATCAGCAAGATGGAGCACCTCCTCATAACTTTGGGCCTGTTCTTTAGCAACTTTACGATATGTTTGATGATAGATGGATTGCCAATCAAGGTCCGTTTTGTTGGGCAGCTCGCTCTTCTGACTTGGCTCCTTTAGATTTTGGTATTTGGGTTTACATTAAAAATCAGGTATTTTCCAAACCTGTTTCGACAAAGGAAGATATGATTCAGAGAGTCTTACTTGCTTTTAATTCTTTAACACCCGACCATATATCCAGAATAACAAGACATAACTTAATGAAAAGAATTCATAAATGTTTAGAAGTAGATGGTGCTAATTTTTAACACTTATTATCTATAAAACTTTATTTGTTTAATATTACATTTGGTTATTTTTGTTTGTAAGCTATCTAATTAATTCAAAATACCCAGTCAACGTTTTTAATGATATCCACAATAAATAATCCTTTTATGCAATTGGTTACTTTTCAAAATTAATAACTTATGAATAAAATATCACCTTAAATAATGAAAATCATGACCTCCCCTTTACTAATGTTTAAATAATAAAGTGTTGTTATGTTTTAACTAAGGTAATGAAATATTTCAAAAGTGGTTGAATTTAGGTATAAGGAATAACGATACCAAACGAATTGGCTTAAAAAAATACAGCAAAAAATGTAATAAAATACAGCGTGTTCTATTTAAAGTAAGCCACTTATAAAATGATTTAAATTGTGTATGTTGGCGGCTAAGTTTAAAACACCCTGTATGAAATATTAATGAGTTGGACATATGGAGTTAACGGGCAAGCGCTTGTTGTTTATTGGTTACGATTTTACGTCACTAGCTTCATTATTAATGGAGATATCGTTATTCAATGTGGACTAGGATTATTTCAAAATTTTGAAAAAAATCAAAATATCTCGAAAATACTTGATTTTTGGCATGGAACATTGTGCACAAATTTTATCTAAAATTTCTTGTAGAATTCGGAAATAAAATAAAAAATATTAGGTTCTATTTAAAATAACAAAGTTGACGACGTCTACTTCTGATATACACAGAAGTGCCACATTCAGGACAACATATTTGAACTCAGCAACATCCAAAACCTACAGCTTTGTAATTTCAGATTTTTAACATAACTGTATCCGCCATTACTTTTAATCAAAACTTTTCGCGCCACACACTGTATATATATATATATATGAATGTATCAAATACTTATTAAAAAACAGAAGTTACTATGAGCTCTACGTAATACCTCACTTATATGATTAAGGCACATATTAAATTACAGTTTAAGTTTATATTTAAGAAATAAATTATTCATTCATCTATCTTTTGTCATAAAAAATAATAGTAATTTTAATGAAATAAAAAACCATTTTCACAATATGCGTTTGGATCTAGAACCATACTCAGGAATATCTCCATTTTATGTTCTACAATTAGTATATTGTTTTGTATGTTGTTAATTTATCAATATTTATTATTATAACGTTTTTCCCTGTCATTTCATTTGTATGTAACTTATGCAATAATAGTATATTTTGACACTAATGCATAATCGGGCCTTTAAAGCATAAGCAACGAGTTAAAGGTCAAGATACGAAGCGGAGTGGCCTTTCGTTGTGAATGTTTTAATTTAAAATTTATCTTCGTCGCTTTGTTTGTATTCATTAAAATAATATTTATTTAAAATAATTTTTCCGTTTTAATTGTTTTATGGTAAATTTACAAATTGTACACAATTTGATTAATTAATTTGATAATTCATAACAAAATTTAACGTAAATCTGCGATAAAGATCCTATTATGCACGCTTTTGCCTTTATATTATAGATTGTTTATGATGCATGCATACTAAAGAGTGATATTATTATAAAATATTCTTCCTTCAGGTCTGTGAGTTATCGTATAACAACTAATAATTTGGGTGGCTTGGCTTATCAGTTCAAATAAGTTAGTCGTATTTAAAATTTGCTATACTTTTCTTTTAAAAAGCGCATACATTTTGTATGTTCATTAAGATAAGTTGACGCCTCTCCTTATTGACATGCTCTTTGTTGACAAATCGGCATTAATTTTGTATTCAAATCGATTACGGCACTTGATTGTCGTATAACTACTACTTCTACTCTGACAGTAAAATAACCTATAAAATTATAATATAAATACATACTAAAGCTATTTATAATAATTTATCAACTTATCTGATACAAAACTTGATATTTTATCAACACAAATCGGCCACTGGTAAATCAACCTTCGGCTTTAAGTTGCTGGTTCTGTCATTGTTGACAGTGACAAATAGTTCAATGACGTTTTCTTTTATGGTTTCAATTTTCAATGCAGTTTTAAACGCCCAGTACATGCGACACATGTTGTTATAGTTATGTAGTTTTTCAAGAAAGTATATTAAATAAGAAAAAAATACACATTCCACATATTCAGTACGTATTTATATTTCTATTTTTTTTAAAATGGTTGACTTTTGTTTAATATTTATATATGCGTAGTCAAAATTTTTTTACTACTTTTCAGATGTTATTTACATCTTAATTTCAACGTCTACATCCCATTTATAATATATTTTCAAAATTTATTTATAGAAGAAACATTTGTTATTTCTTACATGTTCCTTAGTCTACATTTCAGGTTTTATTTATAAATATTTTATTGCAGATGTTCTCTTGGATGGTAAAGTTGTAACTGAAAATAAAATTATATCTACTGAAGGTTCACTTTCTAAACAAAATATCAGTACTCTAGACAAGAAAAATGATATAATTGTTACAGATAATAAATATGGTGACCAGAATTTACCTATATTGCCTGCTGAAGATCTCAATGCAACTTTTCCTTTAATTACGAAAGAAAATAAAGTAGTTGGAGAAAAACTTTTGGCTACTGTTAATGATTCTGAAACCATCGTAATTGAAAATCCTGATATAATAACTTCAGAATGTATCTATAAAGACAAAAATGTACCTACTATACCTGCTAATAGTACTGATCCATTAATTTTAAAAGAAATCATATACAAACCTGATAGATGTTGTGAAGAAGACTTACCACAAAATAACAATATAAATTATGACTTTACCAAAAATAATGAAGAAGACCAAAATATAACTTCATTGGCTGATCAAGAGATACATTGTATTAGTTCTTCAGTTGAAAAAGAAGTTGCTGAGAATTATACTGAACAAATACTTAATCGTGAAATTGATAATAGTGAAAGTGCTGTTCCAGATAAACCTAATGGTGTCCAAACAATTGTAGAAGATCTCAATGATAATAATTTACATACACCCTTTATTGAGTTTCCTATAACTACCACTGATCTCTACATTGAAAAGAAATTTGTAAAAGCAGATGAAAAAGATTGTGTAGAAAAAGTGTCATGTGAAATTGGCAATTTTAAAACTGTTCATACAGAACAGGACAACAGTATCAGTTCAGAGCATAACAATAGTTGCAAACATTTGACTTCATTATCTTCTGAACTTAATGTGACTGGTCAAAACAGAAACTCTCCTTCAATACTTTTGGAAATTTCTGTAGGTGCTAGCCCAAATGAACTGGATAAAACCACATCATGTATTGAAGAAAGTGATATAGATTTGGAAGAAAGTCCTGTAAAAACAAATGAATATTTGAATTCCAATGTCACCACCACTATATTAAGTGAGGAGGAGACATCAGACACTAATAAAACTTTGTCTCCTAATGAATCTCCAGCTAAATTTTCATCATCAGATGTATCTTTAACTAATAATTCGTCTGTAGCTGGTATTTTATTCCAGGTTGAATCTACTGACACAAAGTCTGAAGCTACATCTCCTTTATTAAATGTTAATTCAACAGTTGGTAGTTCTAAATTATTTAATAATTGTTCTAAAGATTCATTCTTTACTGATTCCACCGAATCCATTCATTTCACAAAACAATTTCCCAAAAAAGATTTATCCTCAACTACATCTCCTTTGATAAAAAATCCAAGAGGTGAATGTATCGCGTTTGAAACTAAATCTCCCGTGCTAATTAAAAATTCAAAAGTAAGTCCTGTTGAGTTACCATTAAAACCTCTTTCTACTGAGATAATTAAATATCTCGGAGATGGTGACAATCAAAATAAGTTTGTGAAAAATCAAACTTTTGAAACCAATTTTGGTCCGGATTCCAATTTTAATTTCAAGGTGAGTGTTTCATTTAGTGTCGTTACATTTTGTAAAATTATATGTTTTATATTTTTAGAAGTCCAATCAGAAAGTATCAATCTTTTAATTTATACACCAGATTTAAAACATTTTTTGAATCTCATAATCATAAGTTTGAAATAAAGTTGATAATTTATAAAAAAAATTAAATTTTTAAAATTCATCATAGGTTCATTGCTGTTTGTAATTACTACTTAAGTAGATCATAAGGACAATGCTTTTGTTTTATAGATGACTGATTTGGTAGACAAATTAAATCAACAACAAGCTGAAAATTCTGATTTGAAACTAAAATTAAATGCATCACAACAACATATTGCTTCATTAGAGTTACAAATTAGACAGCATGAGGAAATTGTTATCAAGGCACAGGCAGAGGCTTTGAAAAGTGAACAAAATTTCCAACAAGAAATAAAGCAACTGAAACATAAGTTAAATGAAAACTCTAAAATTATTGATAAAGATAGAATCCAAGAACTGGAAGAACAATTGAAAGAAGGAAAAGCAAGAGAGGCTAAATTGTTAGCTGAAATTTCACAAAGGACCAAAGATGTCGTGAATTTCCAGTAAGTTTTTAAAATTTTATGCAACTTGTTATATACTACTGTTTTATTTAAGTAAACCTCCAGTATTTGTGTAGAACTAAAAAAATATACAACTTACATATTTAAAATGTAAGTTACAAGTTTAAGGATTTATCGAGGTTAATTCATTTCAATAATTTAAAATAATGATTTAACTTTTTACAGTGAAATAAATTTTAAATAATATCAATTTTACAAAATAAAAAGGGAATAGGGCATCTTGGTTGACAGATATGTACATAATACATTATTTTTCTTATTTTTAGAAAAATAATGAGTCAGTATGATGAAACTTTCAAACAACGCATATCAGAATATAAAAAATTACAGGAGGAAAATGAAACAATAAAAACGCATTTAGCTAATTTAGAATCGGCTTTCTCGGATGTTCATTCGTAAGTACTGTAATGAAATTTACGTTAAATTGTAATAATAATAATAAGGAACTTTATTGAACTAAAATAAATTCAATCCAACAGGCTATTAACCGAAGTCCTTCTGCCTATTGTTAGAAATCATTCATTGTATGTGACATTATAGACAGTTATACAGATATACTTTGATAGAAAAGTGAAAAAAAAATTAATGTTCTTGTTGTATTTTTTCAGGGTGGTAATGTAAGAGTTGGGCTTCAGGGTCTCTTCTCATTGCAAATTTCTCCACGAGTTCGACATTTTTGGCCTTCGAACAGAATCTGTGGAAGAGATAATCCAGGCGATCTACAATAGGCATTACATCTGTTAGCTCATATAGGAGTATTGTGTAGGGGATTATTAAGGTGACGAATTCTTGTGATCATCCTAAGTTGCATCTTCTTCTTGACTGTTGCTTTACAGTTGAGAAAGACGATGTGTCCATACTCGTATCATCGGTCTACAAATTAATTTGTAAATGCTACTGGCTGTTTTCACATTGATACCCTTATTTTGGTATGTGAGTCCTCTAAAGTGCTTGGCTCTGGATATCATGCTCTTCTTCTTTTCTTGGAGATGCATGTTGAAATTAAATTTGTTATCCATCGTGATTCCCAAGTATTTGGTTGTTTTTATTGGGCTGAGTAGTTGTTGCTGCATGGTAATCATAGGAGATGTTTGGGCAAGATTATGATTGAATATCATCAAGTGAGATTTGGTAGGGTTTGCTTCAATCCACATTTATTGAACCAATGGCATGTAGAGTCGGTGAGTCTTTGTAGGTTGTCCATAGCTCCTTCAATAGATTTATAGTGGGAAACCAACACTGAGTCGTCCGCAAACTGGAGCATATAACCCAGATGGGAGAAATGATCTGGGTCGTAAAAATAATGATTATAAATGTCTGCACAGTAAAGATTATAAAGGAGAATACGAACGAACAGGCATTTAACAATTTCACTTTTAGCCTTCTTTCTGATAGTAGGGAATTGACTAGAGAAAGTAGCTGACTTGGACATCCCATTGAATGGAGTTTGTACATAAGTCCTTTGATCCAGACACTATCTGATTGAGTTTTGATATTTCAATGTTGTTGGTGAGGATTGTGAAAGGAAGTAAGGTTTAACACTAATTTTTGAATCCAAACTGGTAAGCAGGTATTTCCTAGAATTGCTTGTAACCTATTTTTGATAATCGTTTCTAGGTTTTTGACCAGAACTGGAAGAAGAGTGATGGGTCTATAAATACTGGTTTTTGTGTGGTCTAGCCCTTGCTTGGGTATCGTTATGATGGTACCTGTTTCCATTCTGTGGGAAAGGAGTTTTTGGTCAAGCAAAATTCACAAATTTTGATGATGTATTTGTGAATTTGTCCATCCAGTTTTCTTAGCATTGTCTTAGACAGGTAGTCATGCCCAGGGTGCGGTGTTTTTGCCTTTCATCACTATCTCATAATATTCATCTTCGATGGTCTGGTTTTCTGGCGTTGGTGTTTTCCTCATGTTTGTATCATACCATTCTGATACAAGATTATAGTTATCATCAGCGGATTCCTTAAAAATCTCTTGGTAATTCTTGCTTTTCTGCAGGTGATTCATTCTTCAATTGTTTGACTCTTTTTGTTCTTATTGTTAAATTTTTAAAGTTTTTTTATGTCGTGCCAGTATGTTTTTTCCCTTTTGTCGTTGATATCTTCACATGTTATGAGCCATTTGTGTGTTCGGTACTTTTGGATGAGGGTTTGAATGTGTTTGTTGAACTGGTTCATTCAGTTCTGTTTTCGCATGACGGTCTCTAGTTATGAGATACTCCCTGTACATCCTCCTTTTTCTTCTAATGAGGCACAAGATGAAGGGCGGTAACTGGTGGGTGAGGAAATTATGTGTACATTTAGGTGTATGTTTCAAAATTAACCTAGTTATATTCTCATGGAAATGAGGTCAGGGGAGATCTCTTGACCGTTAACAAGTGTGAGGTACTCTAGTAAATTTTTGTTGACTTCACCTATATTTGTTTTATGGAAATTATAATGTTCAACTTCAGTATCTACTATTGGTTGTTGAAAATCAAATGTTATCTGAAGTCCCAAGTGGTCTGAACCAAAGGCTGGAGTTTCTTCTATATTGAGCAGGTTTGGCGCAATATTAGATGTGTGAAGGTTAATATCTGGGGTACTATATGTTGTTTGGCATGATTAAGGTTGGTGCTGTTTCTTTTTTGATGAAATTTGTTTTTTGTAAGAAACTGTTCAATTGTCCATTTTTTACCCTATTATTGATGTTGAAGTCACCTACTATAAGAGAATATTTGCAAAGGAAGGCTTTCGTGAAGATGTTCTCTTCAATTTTAGAAGTCGGGTGGATATAAACTAGGAAAACGTGAAGCTTCTCATTCAAAAAGGGGGTTGTGAAGTGGACACATTCATTAAGTGGACAGTTCAGAGCGGGTGGATTTGCTTTGCCAATTTTCAATCTGGGATGGGCTTGTATCAATGCTCCTCCTCTAGCTTTGTTGTCGATAAGGTTACCATTATGTTGTATGATGGACCAGTCTCTATATGAGGTGTCAGAGTCAGTCTTTGTTTTAGATTCAACAAATAAGGTGCAATCGATGTAATTGTTTTCTATATAGTTGTTAATGGTGTATTTTTTGTGTGGATAGCTGTTTATGTTACAGTATATAAATTTACAAATGGTTCTACTGGGCATACTGAATATTATTTGTGCCTCTAATTGGTTCAGTTGGAGAAATTGTATCTTCCACTTTCCGTTCAAAGATAAGGATATATACCTGGCTACCTGAAAACACTGCTATTGAATCTACATTGAAATTGTCAATAAATATTTTCCTAAGCTTCTGTAGGAGTTCAGCTCTGTCAGTATGTTGGGGCTTATTCAGTTCATTAACATATGTACATATAACACAGTCATGTATGGTAATGGGATTATGTATCTGTGACTCCTTCTTTTCAACAGCAACTTGATGAGATTTCTTATTGAGAGATTTGATTTGGATATTTGGGATTCCTGCAATCGTGCTGTTTGTCTCTTTGGGCATATAAACGACCAGGCTAAATGTTCTTCTGATTCACATCCTGAACATTTTGGAGGAAGTGTTGATGTACACCTGTTTGAAGAGTGTGGGCCAAATCATTTTGGGCACTTAGGTGGGGTATTGCAAGATTCAGTAGGGTGTGAGAAGGATAAGCTTTTGTTACAAGGTTTAAGAGTAGGTTCTGGTGCTTTGCTAGAATAAACTGGGTAGTGTCTAAACTTATAGTAGATACTCAGAGGTGTCGGGGGATCCACTTATGATTCTAATAAGAGTGGTCGGTTCTTTGGTAGCCTGTGATATAATTGTCCGACAGAATCGGTGATCAAGTTTAAGATGATTTAAGTGTTGACTTATGTGAGTATCTTCAATTTCGTGCTCCATTGATCCAATCACCACTGAGTATGATGTTGATGTGTTGCTTGTGACAGGTGCTCTATCACTTGAAGAGATTTCATGAAAAGTACTGATTCTTCCCAATTCCCAGAGATGTTGTTTTTATCCTGGTTGGTTTTGAGAAAAATGCCTGTTCTTGTTTTGATAATTTCATCATCAGATGTAGGGTATAGTTTTTCCAAGAGATTACAGAATGTTAATCTTGTCCCCCCTGTATCAGTTTCGATGTATAACAGGTGTTTGTATTTCTTTTGGGATATTCCCTGCACTATCCCAACGTTTTTGTAGAATTGGGCGTTTTTATTCGTTAAGGTTGTTTTGGTCTGGCTGGTTGATTGTATTGTTATAGTTTGGGATTTCTCTCCTAAAATAATTTTATTGATTTCATCTAAAGTCAAGTTACTTTTTTTTCCTGACCCTAGTCCAATTGCTTTCATCGTCAATGACCTCCATTTCAGAATGGCTGGTAACTCCATCACTGTCACTGGACATATTAACACAATAGTAGCTCAATACCCTGTACTATTTTTAATACTTGGCAGAAACACGTCTTCACAGTATGACTGCCTCTACTTAAATGTTAAATTGTATATAAATAATTTTACTATATTAATAGTAATGCATTAATGTTCTGTGCACTTGTCTTAACTTTTTAAATAATCCAGCTCTATAATCTGAATATAAATAAATTGAAATATTCATTTTTATTTATAGGAAATACGAAAAGGCTAAAGCTGTTCTTCTATGTCTTAAAGCTAATGAAGAAACGCTGCTTCATAGTTTAGAGATTGCTCAGTCAACAAATATTCAACATGAAGAACGTTACGAATCTCTTAAAGCCCATGCTACGACTCAGATAGAAAAGTAATTTTTTTTTCATTAATTTTAAACAAAAAGTTATTCTATTTTCTGGTGTTTTAATCAGATTTGACAACATAGTTATTTATCAGTAAATAAAAACAAAATATTATTTTTATTACAGGGCAAATAAAGAAAATCACGATATCAAAGAGCAGCACGAAATTGAAATTAGTAAGCTAAGAGCAATTATGCGACGATTGGAAATAAAAGTTAGCTCTTTGGAAGTATCACTTCAACAAAAGACGGAAGAATGCGAGCAGCTCTCTGCTTTGTGCGATGAAGTCACTGGTAAAAAAGTGTAACACATTACTTGAACTTTCAAATTGTGTAACATAATTCTTAAAAGTTTATTACTAAACTTATTTTTATCAAAAAGTTATTAAATGTAACTTCTTGAATGATTTGTATTTGGAAAATCGGTACAGTAGGAACGGTGAATCTTTTCCATCACGTGACTATTACGTCAGCAACAATATTCATATGAATCAAATCAAATCTTCTGTCGACTATATAAAAATAATCATTATGACTTATATTTATATTGACAGAAAGAGACAGTATGTAGTAAATATGTGTTGTATGAATCGTAGATTGGGTCACGTGATGGAAAAGCTTCACCGTTTCAACTGTATATCAAAATAATACTATTCATGCATGCAACTTTATTATTAAGATTTTATTTTTGTTATATAATTAAACGTTAATATAAAGTGCATATAAAAGACGCACTGAATAGTTTTATCAGCATTTAGTGTACAGTTATCAAAATAGTTCATGTTAATATAAATATTTGTATCCAATAAATTGTGCGGCTGCAATTAGCAGTTATACCGTTATTTTACAGTTTATTGAAAGAATCTGGGCGTTCGTTGGTGTCTTCATGACTTCATTATGGTTAGAATGGATTGTAATCCTACTGCAGATGCTTAAATTAACTATATACATCTGTTTCATAAAAATTGTAGACCGTATCAATTTAATACAGTCAGCTTTCATAGTATGCTACTGTTATTTTTGGCTTAACGTTTATAACGTAAATAAAAATTTCGGCTGCAATATATAATTTGGGAACAGAAATATCTAACTATAATAGTCACCTGTCTATATCAAGTAGATATCATATTTACTAAGGTAGAATTAGTAATGGTTCCAAGGATTAATACCCAAGGACTACCATGAAATATAATCGTTTCCATAAAAACTACTCTTCTATGAAAATAATATTTACTGGGTGTTTGAAAACGATACTGCCAAAATATAAATAAGCCGTAGCTTTTTTTATGTAAATCTTGACTTGTGAAGTATTGAAAAGTAGTTTTATACTATATTTCATCAAACTAGTTCATGATTTATGCATTTTGTTCCCTACTACCTATAAAAGTATTAAAAAAATTAAGACCAACCAATACATTTTTGCAAAAAAAGGTTAACAGAATTTTATTTAAATGGTATGTTCCTTGTTAACGAGATACACAGTAGGTTTCTTTTTTACTTTTGCATACCGAGCCCTTGAACACCATAAAATTTTATTTTTTGAACTGAAGGAATAACAAAAAATGCACTTATTTTATTTAACTTTGTTTTCGAAAAATTGTAAATTGTAAAAAGAAGTCTTATGATTTTTGGCTAAATCGACCACCAAGGGAACACTTGAACGAAAATGTATCGAGTGCGGTCGATTCGACGCCGCGTGGCCGCTTAAAGGTTAAACCATACCTAAAATTTCGTCAAAATTCATAGTGGGAAATAAAATGAAACTTCACCATACTATAAATGTTGACGATTGTTTTTAAACACCCTGTACATCCTGTATAATAATGCAAGTAGATGTATATAATTTCCTTTTATTTGGATATTCTTGATGGCTGGTCACAATTTCATTTGGGAGATTTTCCATGTACAGATCAACAAAATGCAAGTACTGTTACAGTAACATTCTCCGAATGATTTAAATTCCTATATGAATCCAAACGTTAAGAACTAACATTTTTGAAAAAATAATTTTCTGTTTTAAATCAGATATGCATATCTATTTTTTAGACTTGATCTTAACCAACATATAAGAGAAAATCTTTTAATACATTCACACTTTTTTTTGTTTTTGTGTTTGTTTTTAAAAGATATGACATGAGATTGTTACTGTATGTATAAATGCTTTTGTTAATTATATTATACTTGTCATTCACTTGGCTACGATTTCTTAACTTTTTATTATTGATATTTTAGACATTTTGAATTTGTGTTTAACTTTGGATCTTCATAATTTTGATCCTATAACTTTTATAAGTATTCCTGCTTCGAGATCACTAATATAAGCTTTTTAATTTGTCAGTGTGTAAAGCTGTCAGAAAATCTTAAAATAAGTGGGTTAAAATTTAGCAACTATTACTCAAAATCTGTTTGGTTTGAAATAGTTAAATTTGTACAATATTTACTTTTCTCTATTATTTTTTAATTCTTATTTAGGAATAAATTATAGTGATATTAGAATATTTATTTATATTTTTGGTATGCAGCCATAGTTATACATGTAAATGTTAATAATATATTTTAGGATGTGTAGATTAAAACCATATAAATATAGTATTGGATTTAAAAGCATTTGTAAGTTCGGTAGATTTTTATAAATATTGACAATTTTTAAAATTCCATTTTTATGGGTCTACATACAGTGTGGGACAACCAAATGGAGTAAATTCATTATTTCAATTATTTTGCATATTTATAAAAAATCCCAAAACACGTCAATTTTACATTATAAAATAACATCCTGTTACGAAAAAACTTCATCCTTAATCAAAAATGTTATTGTTTTTAAATTGATTGCAAAAATTAACATTAAAAAAAAATCATCCAATCCAAATTCACTACAACACATTATTGAAAACTTGAGTAATACTGTTTTTGATAATGTAAATAACAAATAAAACATTAATCTTAATATAGGAGGTGTTCAAAATGCTCGCATCAAACGTCTTAACCACATCCTAATTTTAAAAATACTGTCTTCTAACGTTATTCAACTGATCTGTGGTGTGACCAATCTAATCGTAATCTTAATTCTTCTTAGGTCAGCTAATTCTAGTGATATAGTTGTATACCATACTTTTCATGTCCCCATAAAAAGTCTAAAATAGCGTAAGATCAGGTAATTGTGCTGGCCACTCTATTCGCTGGAACTTGTTGTGGGTTTGCTGGATCAGGATGTAAGTTAGCCAAAGTTGGCATGACATTATTTTGGAGCATTGCTAAATAATTATCTCCATTTAAATTGCTATCAATAAAAATGGGACCAGTGACAGTTTCCAACTATACCTGCCCAAAAATTAATATTTAATAATAATAAATCGTCTCTATTCATCCATGAAACATACATAAACAGGAAAGGCGTTGATGAAATGGCGAAGTATCACCTAAAGGTGCTGTTCAACTTGCCAAGTGGATGGATAAATACAAATTAGCAATCGTGATTCACAATACAAAACACGATACAAATTAACACAAAAAAAATTGATGATTTATAATAAGCTATTATTTTAAGAGAAAAAATATTAAAATTATTACACTTTCGATACATATGTTCTTCTCTCATCCAATGAGGATTATCTGTAGACCAGTAGCGGAAATGTTAACGATTAGTATGTCCGTGATGTGTAAAAGTGCACTCATCAGAAGACAAAATATTTTCTAACATTTCCATTATTTGTCCACAAAAGTACTTTTTTCTATCAAAATCGTCTTCCATGAGCACCTGAATTGGTATCATTTTAAAGGGGTGCATTTTATTTTCTCGTTGATATTCGAAGAAACGATGTACGGCTAAACATCCAATGTTGCAGCTTCTTATCGACTTGAAATATGTGAGTTTTTCTCAAACTCGAGCAGTACATCCAACTGGTAACTTTTTATTATCTTTTTTTAATGACACTGTCCAAAAAGAGCACTAAAATGGTTTTTGCTTACTTTCTCATTATCAAGAAACGGTATGAAGTAGTAATTTGTGTGTTGTAACGAATTTCGCCAATCAGATGATTTTATTTTTATTAATTTTAATTTTTGCAATAGATTTAAAGACAACATTTTTAATAGAGAGTGAAAAGACCTTTCAAATGATGTTGTTTCACAAGCCCCTACTTCCATTTAAAAATTTGGGGGTGATAACTGACATTTCTTATTTCATAATCTAAAAATAACGGGTTTCGGGATTTTTTGTAAATATGCACAATAATTAAAATACACACTGTATACTTTATTAGGTGTGCCAATTGTCTTTTCATGAGCAAATGACATACAGGTATTGTAATGCTGGCTACTATTTATATCTTATAGCTTTCAGTTATTTTAGTAATACCATTTTTAATAGTTTTAATTAATTACCCAACACTAAGACATTCAATTTTTCATAAGAATACATATTAATACAATTTGTTACATATGTTTACAACACTTGCATTTGTAACTCGGGTGCTGTTATCGTAGAATTCCTTTTTGCAGCTAATTGCAAAAAACAATCTTCAGTATGGGTTGTAGATCTGTTGCTCCAATATTTCTTTTATGTACATCTCCAGTTCACGATTTAAATGGTGTCTTTCCACTTTCAATTCAAAAATTCATGTAATTTACTTTGAACTTAAATCAATGCTAACATAAGTATTTAAAAATATAAGTATTTAAAACCGATAAGTATAAAAAAATAAACATATTTTTCTAAATGTTTTTGGTTAAGTTTGATTTATGCTAAAGTAAATCAGAAAATACAGTGGCATACACTGTGGCTTAAAAATACACATTTAATGAACTAACTTATATTTAAATGTAAATTATTATCTTAAGATTAATTTCCATGTGTGTTTTTGGTAATTTAATGTTAAGTGTTATTCATTACTATATTTACAACAATTGGTAAAAATGGAGTTCTAAAAAAGGTTAAATATGTATCATTATATTTAAATGAAGGTCCATTATCCTGTTATCTTGTGTAGCATATCCTTATTGATAATAATAGAACCTTACCATTGCCACAGCTTGTTTTTTAACTATTATTTGTTTTTTCAACAGTTACTTTTGTGATAATTACTTAAAATTTTATTTATTTGTTACAAATATTTGTCTTCTGATAATAGTTCTGTGAAAATTTCTTAAGTGTAGCTTAAATATTTTTATCATAATGAGATCACAGATTCTTAATTAATTTGTGATAAAATATTGTGTTTCTCGAGTTATTTGTGTTTTATAATATTATAACGGTTACCCTTTAAGAAATAGCTGTCATATGGTTGAAAAATCATTCATCTGTTGCAAAAAAACATTTTTTTTAAACATTTTATTTTTATTTTGCTAAATTATTCATACCCAATACTACACTAATAAATATCATTACTTGTAATATTTATTGACTAAATACGTGTACATTAAAATTTGATCAACTGCTTACATTTTATAGGAAAGTCTTGGAGCTTCTTATTTGTTTCCATAAGTAATATTAAAAGGAGCAATAAATTCGATATTAATATTAAGTTTATTATAAATTTATATTGAATTGACGGTAACAAGATTATTTAAATTATTTGCTTTAAGATATAGCTTGTATTACATACATTATGTCTTGTCTCAGGCCCGCGCCTTGGCGCCCTTGTGCAAATTTAAAATAACGCCCCAAATTTGTATTGCGTTCATATGTGTATACAGATACGGGTTAAGTTATTTATTATCCACTATTGAAAAATAATTTTAAAAAGTATTTTCATTTTTATATTTTACAAGTACAAGCCATACAAGTATTTTCTTATTGAGGTACATAACATAATTATAGACTTGTAGAAAACAGAAATATATTCTAACAGTATTACAACTCAAAAATTTTGTATTTTAGTTTCAAATGTAATATATGATTCAAAAGCACAAGAAATAAAAAAAATATTTAAAACATTAAAAATACTCGTTTATATATCATATATTATTTTAATAATGCAACATGTCACCTTTTGAAGGTTAATATCCAGGTATTAGGTTCAGAATATTGTAATTCAGCTGTATTATTATTATCAATTATTCTGTTTAAATTTACTTCAATTAACAATAATGTTTATAAAATCAAATATAAAATTTGTTTTTTGAGATACAAGTTTTTGGCTTTTAATGTTTTAATAAATCTAAAACAATAAATTTTAAATGAATTCACAACACAAGTCTGTAAAACTACAAAAAACTAAAGTTTCAAAAACAGATATCTTTTATCCCATGCACCTTTTCACTTCGCTTAGTTAATTATCGATTGGGCATCTGGCAACAAATGAAATCGCGACCGATGCAGCGCTTAATATATGAAGTTTCGTACATTCCAAGCTCAGACAGGAAAAAAACGCTTGTCCGCTCGTTGGCTCGTTACAGGCCAAATTTCAAGCTCAAATATGAGTTTACACAATAAAATAATAAACAAATAAAAAACAATGTAATAGCTAGCAATTCCTTACTGTTTTTTTTATCATTATATATTTTGTTTTAACAATGTTGTTTGTTGCTTTATTTTTTTTTTTACTTTGAGTTTTGAGGCTTTTCGGCGCCTCGGCGCCGTCGTGCACCACATGACTTTGCCCTTGTGTACGGTGCGGGCATGTCTAGTCTGCGTAATAACGTTTTCAATTCTGATTCTGGATTATTGGCGTTTGTTTTTTTTATATTTTACGATTATAGACATTAAAACTTTCCTTTAAATAATAAAAATCGCTGAAAGTAAGTTAACTGTGTATTATCTTCACATGCTTTTTATTAACATAATTACGAATCAAGTCAAATTATAACTATATTTTTAGCATTTTTAAAGCTTTAGTAAATTACGT
Source organism: Agelastica alni (assembly GCA_950111635.1). NCBI lineage: Eukaryota > Metazoa > Arthropoda > Insecta > Coleoptera > Chrysomelidae > Agelastica > Agelastica alni. The sequence continues at coordinate 49,734,394 of OX467708.1, read as the reverse complement.
TCGGTTTTAAAAATACTGTCCCTAAAGATGTTTTTATTGGGTATGGTGTGAAATAAAAAAAATGATCATCATTTGTTTGCAAAATGTTCAAATTTAGAGGCGCAACTTAACATGCCTTTTATATTGCGTCAGCCTATTTGTAACCACCGCAGTTAAAATAGCAGGGTATAGGATAACAATTTAATGAAGGTGCTTTAATAGTTTGAAATAGTGAATATTAAAATTGTTGAATGTATTGATAAAGCTAAACGTTTTTAATCATAGAAATAACTTCCTGTATTTTATGAAGGTAATGTTTTAAAACTTGTAAAAATTGGGTAAAATATGTTGTCCACTTGTTTTAAATCAATTAAATTGTTGTTATCTTAAAAACATAGCAAAAATCCTTCTTCAAATTTTACTTATAGTATTAACCATAATGTGTACATATAATCTGCACTTAAAATATTTTCATTAAATTCTGTAACTATGTATTGGTTTTATTGATACCTATGTTACATGTTTATGTTTTTTTGTCTTATTTCTTTTTCTTGACCTCTTTCCATCTCGTTCTTTCTCAGTCACCGAACTACTACCAGACAAATTAAATGATGAAATACTATTAATCATACAAAGAATAAAAATTATAAATTCAATAGATTTTGGACTTCTTTTATTATAGAAAAAGCGTTGTATTAAAAGTAGAATAATATACTATTAAATTTACAAATGAAAACTTTCATAATAAAAAACCTAAACGCCGGTTTCAAGCTTTATCAACAATACCTAAAGTAACTTGCTTCAAATTGCTTCTCGGTACAGATAATTAAGGACCAGCATATATTTAAAGTTAAGTGTTATGTGGTAGATACTGGGTTTAACAATTAATAAACAAATAAAATATATTAATTTAATTTGTTCGGTAGTAGGTACCAGCAGTATTTAATTAAATATTAAACGAAACATTTTTTGGTATTAGATAATCAATCCACGCCGAGATAAATCAAGTTTTGTGCATGTGTATCTACGAATAGTCTATCTTCGTTGGTGTTGTATGTCATAATCTTCATATGTATAGTATACGTCATCGATTGTCACACTATCACACCATTTCAAATGACGTAAACAAAAGTCTGTTGTATGATAGATTTATTTTTAAATATCATTCTATTACGATCAAAAATATATTTAAGGACAACTGCCATTTACAACCAACATCTAAAAGTATTTTGTTTACCGAAAAAGTTTTTTACAGTAATGCAAAATCTAAAACTTAGATCTAGCAATAAAACTTGTTTCAAAAATAACAGACATGGATGACTAACATAGTAATAGTGAACCATTCATAAAATGCTTATTTGTGATCGATCAAAAATATTGTCAAAATTATATGCAGCGTGGTAAATATTTCATTATCATTTGGGATTTCAAATGACGCATTGTAGTCTGGTTCTGATTGGTTGAAATTTATGAAACAACTTGTCTTGACGACTTGCCCTTACCTTACATTGGTTTAGTTGTGCTAAGCTTGGTGTTCTGTGTAAGCACTCTTTACAATGGGTGTTAAAATGGCTTCTCAGTTCTTTGTGAGTTATACTTTGTTGGGTGTATTTTGTTAATTTCTGACTTGAGTTATTTAACTTAGTGTGTTAGTGAATATAAACTTGTAAATAGCGGTCTTAATAAGTGCTCTTAATGTGGTTTATAAAAAGAACGAAGGATTTTTACAAGTATAACGAACATCCATTCTTATGTTATTACAATTTCAAAATAAAAAGTTTGTGATAGAAAGAATTTGGTAGCTACAATGGGATCACTGGACTGTTTATTTTATACTCTTCTATGCTTTACAGCAATTAATAGTCAAACAACGAATATACATGGTAAGTGATATGGTTTCATTTTATCTGTTTTGTTTAAACATTTTTTAAATAGCCTAAATACAGTTACTTATATACACGTTAAGAAAACAATATAATCGTAGATATCACGTGACAATATTTTTAATGCTAAAAGAACTATTTAACTGTTGCTTTTAATAGTCCACTTGTTGCTATATGCAGACTACCTAGAATTACTAGTAAAATGCCTATAGGTGAATATTTATAACTAACAGTAAGTTATCTGGAATGCTGAGATATGTCATACGCTCACTATGTAATAGAGCAAATGTACAATTTTAGTTACTTCTTATTTTAAGAGGTATATTTAATTTTTAATAACTTTTATGAAAAGTCTGTAAATTCCATATTTTTGAAATAAAAGTAAGGTGGGTACCTAGATATCCTTGAAATATGTACTTTTAATAATTCTGATAATATTAGTTACACATTAAAATTGATTTATGAATGAATCACATCATGTATGAGGGTAATATGATTCATTGAGTGATTTCACTAATTTTTACCATAATGACAAGATATGTGAAATACTTGTGAAAATGTGAACCTGAAGATTTGGACCAATGTTATTTGTATTAATATAAAAAATAACAAATGTTAGCTTTAATTTTGGTCATTTTCTTTTTATTCTGTAAAATTATTATTTTGATGAATACTGCTAGTAACTTATCTAACTTGGTTGATTCTTACAAAAGTTACTGGCAAGAAAACCTTGCAGATATGGAAATTTAAAAGAAAATGTTCAAAATAATCAGTATTACAATAAGAATAACTAATTTAATATGATTTAATTTTGTCATCCTGTGTTAAATACTCACTATTTTTCTGCTAATATTACATTATCCAATAACCAATTTATTTGTCAAAACTAATATGTAAAGTGCAAAATTCCAGTTCATTAATTCTGTCTGTATAATAAATATGAGTTGTAACTTATGACTAATTACAAATAAAACTTATAAAGATGTTTATTCTTTCACTTCTGTTTAGCATTGCTATTGTCTATGCAATTTAAAATCTTTCTTTTAAATGATAACACAAAATTAGGTCTTGCACAAATTTTTAAAAAAGAAAGTAGGATAGTAATTTTCTATCCATTCTATGAAGATCTTAGCTATATGTTACAATGGTCAATTTCAGTTTTTTATTTTAACATTTTTATAGGTAATAGGTACAATTTTATAAATGTCTGGAACCTTAACATTTACAGTCTTTTACGAAAATATTTTATCTGTTTGATTAGCAATATCTACTTATTTGTCTCAATAACATTCTTCTTTTTTCTTGTTGTGAATGACTCAGAAGGTGTATATACTATTGGTCCACTACTTCTTCTGACCTTTTTTATTTAGACTCATCTCTAAGTTGTAGTTGTCTTCTTCAAAGACTACTTTGTTCATTTTTTCCTAAAAACTGTTAGCCCACTGTGCTTATTAAGGACTTGGTAGTTTTTTAAATTTAAAATCAAAATTAAAATTATAGTAATGTTTTGTTAATTTTTCAACAAATATTAAGAGTTTTTATCATGTTTTTTTTTTGAGATCATTTCACAAAGATGATGCCCATATATTTTTATGAATTTGTTAATAGGGTTAAATGTTCCATAGAAAAGGAATTATTTACTCTGCAGTGAGTTTCACAATTTAGAGGCCCTTATCACAATTGATTGCTCCGGGTAATAAGTACTAGGTGATTGAAGCTGTGTGGGTAGGGTGCAAATGATCAAAGAATTGCTTATAAAATTATTTGTAAAAGAAGAAAGGCATTTTTTTACCCTTCAGTGAGCCAATGAAGAAACATTTGTTTGACCTAGGTTATTGATCAAGTAAAGTGCCCTCTTCTTTTAGGAAATTTAAAAAAATTAGTTAGTAATTAGATACACTTTGTATGTATATAGGTATAGCGTGGAATCGCCAAAGTTATTCCCTGAAATACCGACTAATTATGGGGTACAAAAATTTTAAAGTTGGTACAAAATAAGTACATAAATCCTAGCCCTTCAAATTTAATATCCGTGATATGGGGGTGCAGTTGAACGTTCAGCCACACCCCCACATTTGATTTTAAAAAAACCGACATAATACAAAAATTTTAAAGTTGCTACAAAAAAAGTAAATAAATACTAGGCCATCAGATTTGAAATCGGCGACATTGGGGGTTTGTCGTACGTTTATTGGTAAGTTAATTCAAAATAAGTACATAAATAGTAAATAAATCCTAGCCATTCAGATTTGAAATCGGTACCATGGGGGGTGCAGCTGAACGTTCAGCTACACCCCCCAGATTCGATTTTAAAAAATCCTATTAATTATGATGTAATTTTTTTCAAACTTGTTACAAAATAAGTACATATATCCTATCCTATCAGATTTAAAATTGGTGACATGGGGGGGGGGGCAGCTGAACAGACCTATTTCAATTAATTTGTTTAGCGATAATACACAATAAATATACCCTAAAAATATATTTACTGTATTTACCTTTTACTCTTTTAAATAGCTATGTTCATAACTGTAACCACGTTATTACTGCATTTTATTTTCAAATTTACTGCAATATGTTGCTTTTACTAATCAGTTACTACTTAACCATTTTGATTTTGATAAAAAATTTATTAAAAAAATAAAGTTCTATTTTTATAAAATAAAAAAAATTGAAGGTTTGCCTTCATAGAAATATTATGATTTTTTGTTTTAAGATTTTTGTATACGAGATAAAAAATAAAAAAAAATGTGAGGTGTTTCACATTTTATTTTAAACACAAAAATTGGCTTATTGCTTTATTGTGTATTCACAAATTTAAGTCAAACGCATTTTATATCTTCTTTAAAAATGTATGAAAACAAATAAATTTATCGACTACAGTAACTATAAAAATTGATTGTGTAAAAAATAAGTTGTCAAACCTATATATTGAATTAAAAAAATTGGGAAATAAATCTCAATTTATTATCGTGATTTAATGTAATTTTAAAATGCATATATTTATTAAATCTTCAATCCATTTAAGTAATGCGAGTTTAAATAAAGATCAAATAAAAATTTTTAAAATGTCTTTGTGTTTAAAAAAATATCATTATTGTGATGATTGCTTGACTGTGGACCACTGAAAACAAGATTGGATGAATGTCTCTGCATGTTCATCATTAAAACTGAACTATTTATTTAATTATGCGACAATAATTAGCAATTTCGAAAACAACCTATCATCAAGAACAACGAACTCGTAACAAACTTGGAACCTACCAAGCAAGTTAAGTGTCAACAAACTTAATTTTTGTATTTTAAACAATGGAGACTCAGCAGTGAAAGGTGTGATAGATAACACTATTACTTTACTCATTCTTCATTTATTTAAAAACGTTACAATCTTTTTGGACTTAATTTAATCAAGTGTTTTTGAAGTATTATTTAAAATATACAGCATCCAGATTATTCTCAATAAAAGAAATGTTAATTTTATGTAGGTAATTTAAATTGATTGATGGAAGTTTTGATTTATTATCTTTTTAAAGTTGCTCTTTATTGTTAATTTATTTCTCGTTTGTTTATTGTCAGTTTATTCAAACCAAACTATTTTAAAACTTTAATTTTTTTTAAATTAATTAGTTTTTTTTTCTATTTTATTTGGTTTCTAGTTACACAGTAAATTGTTATTTGTTATTTAATTAAAATATAGTGATGTACAGTAATTCAATTAGTACCCTCATAAAATAAAAAATAAGTAATGCGTTTTGTTGGATGAGGGCTTTTTATTAATTTAAGGCTTTAACTGCTTGGATTTAATAATGAAATAAAAATTAAAATGCTTGACAGTTTTGTGCAGAAGATCAATCTTTTGTTTCTCTTTTTTTTTCTAAATTATGAATTTCATATAAACCTTACTGTTTTAAATTTTAATTTTAATAATTCAAAATTATAAATTTCAGATCTTACGTTAGCAAAACATTTTTGTCTGAACTTTTACTTTCACTCAATTAGTTTAAAGGTTTCAAGTTTTGTTCAAATGACCCCTAAACTAACAATTCTACTAAAAGCAAAAACCCAGCCCATAATATTTGAATAACATTAAAAACAAGTGTTAGGTATAACTTTTTAATGAATAGGGTTAAACGAATTCCTCAAAATAAAGTATCACAAAATTGCCATTAAGACACTCCAACATTTTTAAGGTAGCATGATACACATTGCTTGATTTGACAAGAAAGAACTTGTTTTTTTTTTTAAACTCATTAAAAGTAGTTGCAAATAACACATTAGATAACCTTGTTAGTTAAATCTATAATGAATTTTCAATGTAAAATTTCTTTTTGTAGTTTAATTTCATATGATAGAAAAAAATAATTAAATTAATTTTATAATTTTCATTCTCAATTGATATTTTTAAAATACGCAAACAAGTTTAAAATGAAAATCGAACTTTTACCATTATTTTTTTATGGATACTTTTTAAATGAGCATCAAATAATAGCCGATAAAGTACAGCTATTAATATTTCATAGGTACATCAAATATATAAAGCAGCTAACAAAGTATTCACTAAATAATTCTAAAATGGCAACAGAACTAAACAACATAATATGTTACACTTCTGACTTGATATTCTACTCCATCATAAAAAAATACTAACTGAGCATCTAATTTTCATACTAAGCACCATAAAACCCTCACGCGCCTTCTAATTTTTATACTAAGCACCACAATTTCTTTTTAACATTAAAAAATGTTAATTAACTTAACGTTTCGAATCAATAGAATCCTTTAAAAAACTGTTAATGATTTTTGACACCTTCAAATATTGACAATCAAATATACAGAATATTTTAGTCAGTCAATATTATTAATAGAGCAATACTATTATTGTCAGATATAACTTAAAAACGTTGCTTATCGTTTTGCTACCTCCTAAGATAAATTTTGAAGGTTATTTTAAGTGTATTTGATGCTCAAAGAGTGTTACACATATATTTTTGTAATGTTTCGTCCTAAAAAAGAGAACAATAAAATAATTTGTAGATGTCTTTTTTACTTAATTTTAACGCTCAGCTTCCGTTACAAGTTAATAAACTTTGTGACGATCAAATTCTTTAAGCTACTTTATAAGTTAAATAGTTGCTCAGAATGTCATAAAACAGTTAACAATTTTAATGGCCCAACAGAGATGCTCAATTAGTATTTTTGTTGCTACAATAAATATTTTAAAACTTTGTCGAAACGGTAATAATTTGGTGTAGGATTTAATACTACACTTTTTTTTTGTTATGGGGTTAAATATCTTATGGATAGTTTCCATTTAATTTTTGTTCTGTTGAGCTGTGTAAGTTTCGTCAAAACTCCTTTCAATGTTTAGGGAAGTACAGTGTTTAATATTAAAAATATACTTTTAAAGTTATAACATGCTTTTGATAGTGATGTTAGTAAGAAATAAGAAAAACATTAACCTTTGTTATAGCAGTCCTATCATCTAGATTTAGTCGATGGTTTGACGGAAGTTATACTTTAATATGATGAATTAAATTATACAGAAACCATAAGAAATCGCAGAAGGTGTATTTCTCTTTAATCTGACCTGGGCGTATTGTAATTACATCAGGTCATCCCATTACTATCACTTATCCAATGATGAATTTGCCACTTTCTAAAACGTTCTATAGAAAGTAAGCATCACTTCTCAGAAAGTACCTGTTAACACTTTTCGTTTTTCAGGTATATATTTTACTGTTATGGTCGGTATTATTAACCATGTCTAATTACACAATGAACCTAAAAGTTACCTTGAAAAGATAATAAAAAATTCAAAGGTATAAATCCTTTTTATTTAGTTAGATGCGTTTCTCACCATTGGGAAGGATTATGGTCAAGTGCTGATGATAAACTATTACTGTGAAAAAAATCAATTCTGTTGGAATTTACTTTTATCGTATTTTTGGAAACCAGAATCGATTCATCGCTATACTTGCTACTGGTGGAGCAAACCAAATATTTTCACTGCCTCCGTATTATAAGAAAATATTTGACAAAGATCTTTTATAAAAGATATTTGACTAAAAACGAGATGGTCTAATATACGTTGTTTTATAAAATATCTTTGAAAAAGTTCTTTTTTAAAGAATAGTCGTGAACAGTAAATCCATCTGTCTATCTTTAAATAAGAGGATGTGGATGTGTATGTATGTATGTTCCAGGATAACTCTGGAATGCCTGGAGCAATTTTAACTCACCTTTGTGCATACAACATCTTACTTACTAGTCAACAAATTTTAAAGAGGTAACCCACCTCCAGAACTCCTACGAAAGTGGTGAAAAGGGAATGAAATATAAAAACTATTAAAAATGGCCGATATTAGTGTCGAATTCATGGTCTTCGGGATTGATGAGTCTGATAGTGACATTAGATGCGTACAAAAACATTTCTGACTTGATAAACATCAGCTAAGGGCATACAACAGAGGATGCCAAAAAAAGATAAATGGGTTAAGAAGCCAATACTATTCCTGAAAGGGCTGATTAAGGTATAGAGGTAAAGTACCTAACTATCTCATATTGCCAGGAATCATTGTGTCACCATAAGGCATTTTTCCAACGCTTATCGAATTTCGTAAATTTGTCTTTTGTTTGTAAATGTAAGGTTCTACGTGTAACTTCACAAAATTAAAAGTATCCTTATCCATTCTCATATAATTTTTATAGCAATAAATCTTTACTATGCATTTTCCTTGGTAAATTCTGATGAATACCTCTCATTCTCCGATTTTCAATCTAGGGCCTTACCATTAAACATTTTTTTTTATTTTACTACATTTAAGTTATAAATATAGCATTTAAACCAGCAAATAATAAGCAAACATGCGATTTTCGTTCATTGTTTTATTTTATATTAATTTGACCATATTGTAATGTACCACTAAATTGTTCTCAACGAAATGTTTGAAATAACTACCGGCCTTTAACATGTTATCGTGGGTAGGTACTTTAATCATACTTAACTTGATAAGTGAACATACTGTATATTAACGATACCCATTACCAATATAAAATTGTTGAGAAACGAATGTTCAGGAACTGAGCTTCACCGGTTTCATTCGATATCCATTTTTATGTATCGTTTCTGAAATACTCGACGAAATTTCGTTCCTTGCTTACTTCTTGAAAGGATATCTTTAGCATTAGTCATACCTACAAGATGACGTAGCCACAGACATTAAGAAATATTTAAATGGTCATATCCTGAAATTTTCCTAGAACTCGTCGTTAAGCAATTCGTGATTGGTTTTTAACGTAGATACTTAAATAATATCGGTTTTATTCATTATGGATTGTGAAAGAAGCCAGAAGTTGAAAAACGTCTATATTTCAAACTGTTAATCAAGATGTGTACATATCCATTTTAAATATCCATTATTAATATATAAAAACATGGTGGACTAAGAAACAACTATATTTTAAATTATTTAATATATATATATATATATATATATATATATATTTATTATCTAGGTACATTATTTCTATTGCAGACAATCAATAATAATTATTACTCTAAATATGTCGTACGGTGCAAATGTTTTTAAAAGTAACTAACACATTTGTTGCACGTGATATTTCAATGAGTCAAATTTAAAACGATCGTTATAAATTGAACAAAGACATTAGGTGCTACTATTATTAATTTGTTTTTTTCTTTCATGTAATACGATCCTGTATCGATATCTAATGAGCATAAACCCGTTCTGTTAACAAACAAAATATTGCATAGCCATCGACGTCGTGAAATTTCACAACAAATAATCAAGTATATATAGTTTTAATAAAAATAATTATGATATGTTCGAACCATCCCATTATTTATTTGATTTGTTTTCTTTTGCTGTTTATACACTTTTTTATTTAATAAAAAAAAACTGATTTCCAGAAGCATTTGTCAGTCTTTTTTTTATGTGTACTGATATCAAAATTTTTTAAAATATTTTTTGAATTTTTACTGAAATATTATTTTCTTTTTTTCATTTAATTTCAGCAACGGTCCGGAAAAGAACGTATTTCCTGGACTAGGCTGGGAAGTTGTCATGACCATAGCAACAAAATAACGAATTAGCAATTTGACATTTAAAGTAGTAGTTGACATTTTCCTTTTTAAAAGTTTGCATGGTTTTTGGTCGCGATGATTGCAATAAATTCAACAACTGGCATTTAAATATAAAAAGAATTGCAAACAAATTAAATTCCTTTAATATTACCAATCCGAATTTAAATATAAAATTAATATAAGCAAGAATTATATTCATGATTTCGTTCTACAAATAAATATAAAGGAACGTGATTTATTGATTTGTTATACCACACGGTTGTCGAAAAAATAGTGTACGTAGCACGCCCAAAAAATATTATGTAGGTACTTACATAAAATAAAAGTATTTTTTGTTTATCTACCTTTATTAGATTACCTAATCTTTAAACAAATGTTACTCGCAATGTTTGTAACAGATAAAACTAATTTTTCATATCTCGGATTGTGTTTGTTATATATTTGGTAAAGGTGATAAAAATAAAATATTAATTATATACAAGTAAATCACAATCGTTATAATGGATTAAGAAACTGGTTCCTTTCCATTAGGTGAAAAATGTGAAACCTTTATAAGTTGCAGACAAAAAAACCAGAGTCCCGTTAAAATCATTACATTCGAAGTCAAAGTATTATACATTGGAAGATAAAATAATAATTAATGTAGCACATTTTCATTCAGTGACGTATTCAGGTTCACCTGGAAGTTATTTGTTTGTAAATAAATTTATAATTATATTCGAAATATCAGTCGTTACTGACGCAGCCACTTGAGCATCATACAAAGCTAAAATTAAAACGTGCTTAAAACATTGTCACCATATTTGGAGTGCTGTACCTACTTAAAATCTTAACGAATACATATTACAATAATTTCCGGAGCCTTTGCTCTATAACATTGTCCTATAATATTTAATATTAATTTAATATTTCCTAATCGCTTAGGCTTATATATCCAGAACCTTTGATTTGTGACATTCTTTAAAAAATATATATTTAAAAAATGAACACTTAAATTATCAGATCAAATATGCATTTAATTTGTTGATTAGTGTCAAATTTTGTTTTATCGTTATATTGTTTAGTCACTTTATTGGCACAGATTGAGAGAATACTACCCATAATTAACTTAAGCTCAATTGAAGGCAGTAATTGCAATTATCCATTATAATTGGAACGTTAAATGGCTAAAACAATGGTATTTATATACAAGGTGCAGTGCAACTTCTCTTTAATTCTGCACAAATTTAAATACAAAAGCTACTTGAACTAATTTCGTAATGAAACAGTTTCAGAATTATTTTATTTTTCTTAATGTGCATGTGATTGTCTTGGTTTGTAGTTTTTTACAAAAATTTAAAATATTTATCACAGTATTTCAGTTTCAAATGAAATGAAATTTGTCTTGAAACCATACTATAATAGTTCTTTATAAAGTACATTTGTAAGAATATTTAATAATACTTTTTATAATTGTTAACAAATATCCAAATATCATATCCAAAACTATGATAAGAATGTATTGTAATAAAGGAGTCATAATAATCAATTACATGTAAGTAAGCGTCACGAATCGTCCTGTAAATGTAAACTGTTATAGGGTATTTTAGTAAAATGCAGAGATTGTTTAATAATTAATATCGCTGGAGCCAGTACCTAGTGGAAATCGTTTTTTACGGCAGGAATAGATAGGATCAATGTACTTTCAGCTACCCGCATCGCCGCGCCGTATTTGAGTTTATTTCATTGTTTTATCAGAGATAGATTCATTAAATCATTAAACAATATAAAACGGTCTGATATTTTTAAAATATTTTTGACTTCACTACAGTATACGATTCTGTGCAAATGGATAAAAACACACCATCGAACTGATTCTTTGATTTGTTAAATACAAAATTAGTTTGACTGGGAATATAGGAAATTAACCATATCAAAATAATGGTAACTTATAGGTAATCACAGACTTTTTTGTGCTGATATTAAAAATATGTAAGTGTTATTTAAAAAACACAATCTGTGGTTTTGAAATTACATTTCTGGGAAACGCTATGATAAGATAATTTCAAGAGCAGCTAAATCTGTTATTTACACTTTTCTTAATTTCCGTTCCTCACACAAAACTTGTGTCATGTTTTTACCGTTTTATATTGCTCATAAGCAGCTCTCCTACTTAGTATTATGACTTATTTTTAATTAAGTTGAATTTGATATTATCAATTTAATAATAATACTAATTTGTTAAGTAAACATTTCCCTAATCTTTCACATTTTATATTAATAACTATTTAAAAAAATATGTTTTATAGTTCCAAATGACTTAAATTGCCAAGATTGTTTGATTCTATAATATAATCTAAGGGTATTCTATTCCAAGCAGGAAATTTACAACTCTGGCTTTGCCCACTTCAGCTGATGCTGAGAGTGGACCCAGCCATTGATCGCTGCTTTAACGCTGGCCTTGGGTATCCCTTTTATTGGTTCTGGCCCATCCCTATTATTGGTTCTGGCCCAATAAATGGTGCTCCAGAGCCCCGCGTAGCTAGTTTGTCCGCTTCTTCGTTACCAGAAATAACTTTATGCCCTGGCACCCACAACAAAGTGACTTTGTTATGTTTAGCCAAGGTTCGTAGGTTTTCGGCACATTGCCAGGTACTCTCCATACTCTTACACATCTTTAGTCAGAATGTTTCCAAATCTTGACTCGTAGTTCAAATATTTTGCCAAAACACGTGTTCCTCAGTCCAAGCTAAACGAGCAGCGCGATTAAAGGCTGACATCTCAGCGGTCTTCTCGATCCTAAGTGAGCTTCGTGCAACGGTTTATGATGATTTTGGAATAAATTTGTGTTCCATGTGTTTGCAACAGCTGCATTTGTGACTCCTTGCAGCTAATTACAAAAAACGATCTATATAGGTGAAGACCTCATGTGTTCGTTTCAAATAAATTTCCAGTCTCTTCATAACGAACATTTTAGCGGGAAATTCATGTGATTTACTTTGCACTCCAATCAATACTAGCACATTTTCTTCAGTGTTTTAAACCAATAAATTATAAAACAATAGCAAAAACATCAGATAATACAGTGGCATACAATAAGGCTTAGAATTTCAATTATATTTAACGAACCAACTAATTATTTATATATAAATTAATATCCTTAGAAAAGTTCCATGTGTGTATGCATTAAGCAAGTGGCTCCCTAAATTGAAACAACTGTGAGAAATTTTGCTTTGTAGTGTTCAGAAAAAATATAAATTTTTATTGAAATAAAATAATTATGTATTGGTTTAGGTGTCGCAAATTTTTTTTTTTTCTGGTGTAATTAAGTAAATGACACACACTTGTCTTTTACCGTTGGTCCAATCATTTAACTTTAACAGCGTTTTTATACTTTTAATTTGGCTCTACCACGGCCGTATTTGTTGTGTTTCTTTAAATATACAATAGAAGATTCCATGACACATTAAAACTTTCTCATAAATAATCGTTATACCTTTGTGTATACCTACAATTAATATAAATAAAAATGATAAAGGATTTCCCCAACTTGTTTATTCATGGGAACTTTAATTTCATTTTCTTTTTTTTTTCAAGGTTATTTATCAGAGACAGAACGTTACAATTCGTTTTTAGAAATAAATAAAACAATGAAAGTGCAGTTGCCATTTATATTCGATGAAGCTCCGAATAAGCAGATACTTTTTAATAACAGATGAGAAACATTTCGTTTCAGTTATCTGACACGTGTTTGCACACTTTGTATAAATTGTGAACTGTTTTGTCTTTTTCCTTTAAGAATTATCTGTTCTTGACACTTTCACTTTCAAACTCAGTTGAGCGGACTTTGATTAGCAACTGACATATAATTTATTTGAGAAACATGGAACTATCAACACGTTCATCATTAATTTATTCTGTATAATTATGTAAACGTTTATTCATAAAAATTAGTCATGGGAAATGGTTTTTGGTTGCCGACTGCTAATTTAAGAAATTACTTTAGAAGGGTTTTCATTTAAATTCATTATTGTTTGTCCGTTTGCTCGAACAAAAGGTCATTCCATTAAGTTTGCACCATTTGGATAAAACATACTTTTCTCACTTAATAAATATTAATATTCTTTGCATGTCTTAGTTAGTTAAAATTTAAGCATTTCCCCATCCTCATAAATACGAGTAATTTATAAAATATATACATTTGACTTTATGAAAGTTTTCTATTTCTTAAAAGTGAAGAGTTAACGTATAAATAAAAATTTCCATCTGTCATAAACTTAATGCCTGTCAAATTCGTTTCGGCAGAACAAAGGACTGTGTTATCTCAAAATATAATAAAACAAAAACCACAAAATAAGAAAGTGACATTTAGGTAAAAAAAGACTATTTTTATGGAATAAACTTTTCAATCAAAAACAGATTTTTAGTTCCACCTCTTGTTATGCGAACGAAAAAAATAATTTTGATTATCGCAAATTTTTTTTTTTTTATGTTCTGGTTCCCACGAAAAGGGATATCCTGTAATGTTCAGAGAACATCGTGGGAACCAAGGGAAAGAAGGTAGGAGTTGGTGTTCTTCTTAAATTTCTGGAGGTTGTATGCCTCGGGGAACACCTCCCTAGGCAATGAGTTCCAAAGCCTCGAAATTCGTTGGATGAATGAGTCTTTGGAAAGTGATGTTCTGCAGGTCTCCAAAATTACCACGAAGGGGTGTGAAGACTGAACTTGACGGGTTAATCTCGAAGAGACTGCCAAAGGAGGAACGATTGTTGATATTTCAGAAGAGCATCGCCCATGAAAATATCTATAAAATAGAGACAAATCGCCAACTTTTCTACGGTGTTCCAGACAAGTGAGCGAGTTTGTAAGCGAGGCATCACCGACGAGACGAATTGCCCTTTTTTGGACAGAATCCAGTAGCTTCAGGATATGTTTAGGTGCTGCACTCCAAATATGGGAACAGTACTCCAGTACAGGTCGGATCTGTGCCTTATAGATCATAAGCAGCTGACTGGAGGTGAAATAGTTCTTGGCACGAAACAAAAAACCAAGTTTTTGGGATGCACTTTTGGCAATGGACCTCACGTGATTTTCTCAGGAAAGGTTATTGCTGATAGTAATACCAAGCATCGATATATATGACTTCAGTGGTATGGTTACTCCTGACAAAGTTATGTTAGGCACAGTGAGATCGGCTTTTCTAGAGAAAAGACATGCTTGTGTTTTGTTTGCATTGAATTCTACCGAGTTATTGGATCCCCATTCGAGAATTGTTGCTAAGTCCATATTTATATTGTTAACATTTCTTCCTCGTTCATTTCTGGTTTCACGGGCTGATATAGGGGCCCTGGAAGAGAATGCGGTATGGAGGGTACTATCATCGGCAAAGCTGTGTACGGGACATGAAGTTGCTTTCAATAGGTCGTTGATGTGAAGTAAAAATAGTGTTGGTGCTAGAATGGATCTTTGCGGAACACCAGCATTTATGAGTAGAGTGTCAGATGAAACTCCATCGACCACTACATGGAGAGACCTGTTTGAGAGAAAACTAGCAAGCAGAGAACACAGCTGAGGGGGCAAGCCATAAGATGGAAGCTTGGCGAGGAGTCCCTGGTGCCAAACTCGATCGAACGCCTTGGAGATATCTAATGCCACAGCTAAAGTTTCTCCATACTTTTCAATAGATAGCTGCCATATATGTGAGACGTATGTGAGCAGGTTACCAGTTGATCTCTGATGGCGGAAGCCATATTGCCTATCATTGATAATTTCTGAGTCTTCCAGATATTTCATGAGCTCGATGTTGATGGCTTTTTTCATGACCTTTGAAATAATAGATAGCAGTGCGATAGGTCTGTAGTTGCTAGGTAGGGTCTTTTTGCCTTTTTTAGGGACTGGCTGTACTCTTGCAATTTTCCAATTGGACGGAAATACTCCCAAATTGTAAGAGTGGTTGAACACCTTGCAAAGAACAGGTGTTAGTTCAGGTTCCGTTTTAAAAGATTGAATTTTTGTAAATTAAAAATGTTTTTACAAAAGGAACTAGGAATCTGTTAATTTAATTTTTTTTAAATAATTTCCACCACAGGCAATACATCTCTTCTCCATCCCCCGAAACTAATCCTTAAACCACATCTGTCATGTCTCGCTAGGGACTATGGCGCGCTCGTTGTCCCAAGCCCTTAAAAGGTCTTCACCATTGTAAAACTGTCTCACTTTCAGCTTAAGTTTCACATGGGTAACAGTCAAAGTCGCAGGATGCAAGGTCTAAACTGTAAGGAGCAGTTTCAGTCCTGGTCAAAGATTCGGTGCAGGCTTTCTTGCGGTGAGCTGAAGCGTTGTCATAATGAAAGAACCAGGTATCCATTCTTAAATTTGGTCGGAAGTTCTTCAGAGAGTCGATGACTTAAAGGAAGGCACCGTTCATTATACCACTTAGCTGTATCTGTCGTTTTGTGTGTCCAACACGACACGTTCCACAATTCCACTTGATTTGAAAAATACAGCTATCATTTTCTTCTTTACTGATCGGGATTTTCTGACTACTACGGGTGTATCCTCGTCATGAAAAACCCCAAACTTTATTTTGAAACTTGGTCTGCACATCATAATAGTACAGCTAAGTCTCGTCACCTGTCACGATGTTGTTCACATACCGAGATTGTCTCTTCAAATCTCCCGACACCATTTCCCACGTCGTGTCATCTGGTCTTTAGTCAGACTATGCGGCACCCAGAGAAAATAAACTTTTGTTACTTGTTAACAATCGTGTAGAATCGAACGAATTGCTGGTGTATTTAGGCCTAAGGTTTCCTCAATCTGGTGGTGAGCCACTCGCCTGTCTTCGTCAAGCATTTTCCTCACAGCAGTAACGTTTTTCTTTCTTAAGGGACGTTGGTGGCCTTCCCGTCCTCACAGCGTCTTCCAGACTGAAATTTCCACTTTGAAATTCTCTGGACCACCTGAATGTAAGGCGAGTTTATACAGCAAATAAAATAAAATAAGAAATAACATAAAATAAAATAATGAATGGGTGCAAAATGCATTGGTTTATACAGATGACTAAAATAAAATAAAAATGAACCGATGAAATCGCAGCTTTTTGACAATGACTTTTCTGTTTTATGCATAACAGTACATAATCTTCAAATTAATTTGTTATTTTATTTTAAATACGGATTTTTTTAAATTTTATCATTATCTTAAATTATCTAACTATATATCTACCATTCATTTCCTATTAAAAAATATTATAATGGATGATGGCATGTTGATAGAGCAGGTATCGACCTTACCTCAGTTATATGCAAAATTTGATGAAAAATACAAAACAGCCGACTGTAAGAAAATGCTTTGCTCACAATTGCTAACATAATAGAAAAAGCACGTAAGTGCCAAAAAATCAATGAGTTTAACGTTTTTTAAATCACTTTTTCTGTAGCTGAAGCTTCTAAACACAGATGGAAGCTTTTAAGAAATAAATATACGGGCCATAGAAGGAAAATCAAAAATACCTCCACAAATAATATTATTAGGTGAGGTTAGGTTAATTGTAAACTCGGAACATTTAGAACAGAAAAGATTTGGGTCACGCGCATTATCAGTTTTTAAATAAAATAAGACAGAAAGATAAAAGTTGACCATCTTCTGTTCTTATTCTTATTTCTTATTTTATCTTATTTGTTTTATAAACGCTTTCATAGTTTTGGGCATGTTTATCTTTCTTATTTTATTTTATTTTGTTCCTTATTTTATTTTATTTGCTGTATAAACTTGCCTATAGTCGTACGATAGGGAAAATCACCTAGTGCAAGAGTCATTACTTGTAAGCACTGGTCTATGATTAAACCACGAGCGAAGTTATAGTGCAAAACCACCCGAATATCATTTCGTGACCAAGATGCCATGGCACATACTTTAAACTATAACTCTTAGGTAATTAAAAATATACTAGTTTCAGTAGTTATTCATTGCAACGTTTTAAAAGGATGAAACGAATATTAAAAAAGTTCGGAACACAATTTTATAATTCTGTATTTTCTCAAATTAAAGAAAAAATATCTATAAATATTTTAAAAAACTGTGTTGGATTATTAAAATTTTTATGAAAATTCAATATTAATCACCGTTTATAGTCCGGTCATCTTAGTCAAAATTAGGTAAGTATCTCGGAATTTGAGGTAACCAGATATAAACTCGTATAAACTTGTATTTTGAAATTCTAAAAGTTGTCTCAAAACCTACATTTGGTAGGGTGTATGCAACTATTAAAATCCAAGGTCAAAGGTCGCAAAAATCGATTTGTTGCACATTTTTTGCAAATATTGTTTCCTATGGGTTTTTTACTATTGTATTTATTATCAATATTGTAGAGGATTGAATTCCCTACAAATTTTGTTTTTATTTGTGAATCGTTTTCGAGATAGAGGGCGGAGAGCGCGCGGTTAGAGCATCATTTAAGGTCAACCGGTAGTCCCGGTCAAAAACACGCCATATAAAGTTTATTAATTATTGATAAATACATAATTATTAATAATTTTCATTTCTTATTAACTACATTATATTTAATAATTTTTGTATTAATTAAATATCTATCTATTCATTAACACTTTTAACAGATTCCTAAAATTAAAAAATAATTAAGGGACAAACCTTGATTACATTTTTATTATATTCTTATATCCACTAATAAAAAGTCTACAAAACTGAATAAACCTGTGCAGTTATCAAATATTCCACCAACAAGTGCAGCAGCTCACCAACATTTCAATTGTGTTTATTATCAAGTTTAAACTTGGTTAGGGCATTATTTGGAACCCCAGGAATGGGGTCGGACAATGCGTAACGAATTCCTGGAACCTATCACGACAATTTTAGCACCCACTCCTTAGGAATTGCTTAACACAATATTCTGCAACTGCAAGAATGGTTGTGGTTCGCGATGTGGATGCAGGAAATCGGAGTTGCAGTACTCTTTAGCTTGTGGCCAGTGTGATGGACAAGCTTGTCTTAATTCTTTACCATATCAGACCGATGTCAATGAAGACAGAACCTTTGACCCCGAAACCATGGAAGACCTGGAGACAAATGTCGTTGAAGACGATAAAGAAGAGGACTTTGAAATACTACGGCGGTTGGAAGACGACGATGAAGAAGAAGAAGATAATTAAAATTATGAGTTGTAGTTCTTGTAATTTTTATTTAATTTTTTTAATTTCTACAATCATAAATGTATGGAATGATATTTTTTAATAAAACCAAGTTATTAATATAAATAACAATATAATTAAAATATAAAATGTTGGTATTTTCCTATATATTCTATAACTACACGGGCAGGTATGTGTTATTAAATATAATGTTAATAAGAAATGAAAATTAATAATAATTATGTATTTATCAATAATTAATAAAGTTTATATGGCGTGTTTTTGACTGGGACTACCGGTTGACCTTAAATGTTGCTCTAACCGCGCGCTCTCCGCCCTCTATCTCGGAAACGATGCAACGTATAAAAAAAATTTTAGAAGAAAATTTAAGATATTTGCAAAAAATGTGCAAAACATGATTTTTGTGACCTTTGACGTTGGATGTTGATAGTCGCGTACACCCAACCAAATTTAGGTTTTGAGACAACTTTTAGGATGTCAAAATATATGAGTTTATAGCTGGGTATTTCAAATTTCGAGGTGAACTTACTAAGATGACGGACTATTATAATAGTTTTGTAAATAACAAAACAATCATGTATGTAATGGGATAAATCATGTTGTCAATGTTGATTTTTTACGTTCTAAGCGTTGCTTCATTCATAAATATATATTACTCATACTGAACTAATAAATCATTGAAATTCAGCAGAACAGAAACTAGAGATAAATTTCCGTTGAATCAGTAATTTTCCTAAAAATTGTCGGTGTTTTTCTCGGAATGATACTTATATAATCCGAGAAAAGAAAACCAACGAGAAGTGTTTGTCGAAACGTTTTATATTTGCGGGGTAGATTTTTGTACATCCTCGAAGATCTCATAATACCCTGATTGAATAAAAAATAGGAATCGGGTCGGAGTATAACATGCTAATACACTGCTGAACTACGGATACTTTATTGGTATGGGGACAGGACCACATTTGTAAACAATATAAGGTATGATTTTTGTATCTATTGTTTGTGTTGATATTATTTAATTAATATTTACCACAGGCTTTAGATATTGAGTACAAATACGTTGAAAATCGGAAATTGTTTTATTAATATGGTGTTTTTGCAAAGTTTATGTTTATTTTTTAAACTTCAAATTCCTCAAATTTTGTTTTTTTTTGTTTATGTACTGTTGTGTTGTGATTATTTTTTTAAATTACAATAGACACTACAAATAGTTGGTTAAATAATAAAAACTAGGTGTAAGAAAATAACGTTTTATTTATTATTGTGTTAGTTTGATACAACAAATAAATAGGTACTTTATTTTAAAAAAATAAACATAATAGTTAAGTATGTTGAAAAATGTAAAAATTTCAAATATTGGATAATATAAGCTTTCGTGCAGTCTTATTTTTTATCACTCATGTCCCTACTTTTGTATTTTATGGTGTAAAATATTTTTAAGCTTAGAAATAGCTTTAACACATATAATTTTGAAACCCAAAGACATGAGTAATTAAAGGCTTAAAGAGCTTATGTAATATAGCTGATCCAAAAGAATTTTTTTTCAAATACAGATATAAATCTAGCCTATATAAATAATTTTTAAAAGTTCTTCCGGTGGTTATAGTAAATTACCAAAGGTACTGATTGCCTTAACATAATTAATAATTTAGCTGGGTGTAAATTTTTACATTGACTGCAAAAAGTTGTACAATTATTATTGTGAAATAATGAGTAAATAATAATAGAAAAAAATATAAGGTATCGTATAGCAAAAAAAATTAGTTGAATTTATACTCAAACTAAATTTTTTACTTGACTAAATCACGAGTTACTTTTTTAATAATAAAAAAAATAGTATTATTAATTATTTTTCAGCTGGATCCGGACTAAAAAGCAAAAAGCTGCCGAAAATCGATTTTTTATTGCCTTAAGGGTTTCTGAGGTTGCGAACGATTTATGATGTTTCAAATTAGTTTTAAAGGGGCATCAAGGAAACCGGTATTTTGCAATAGGTGGACTTGCTTTAAACACCATATTTTTGGTCATGCGCATTCAGAAAAAATTCGCTAATAAATTGTTTTTAACGCTTATAGTTGGTTTGTTATTCTCGGATATAATCTTGTGTAATAGTATTATTTTACCTTTTAGACTAATAAACACTTAGTTAAATTTAAAAGTGAGGAGTGGAATTTCAAAACGTCTCTTGTCCATTTTTTTTCAATTTAACTTTTTTTTTATTTTGTATCTGTGAGGCTACCTGCAACTAAAAGTGAAGATTTTTTCATTCAAAACGTCCTAAAACCCGTTGAAAATCAAGTTTAAAAATTCAATAAACTTTCAAAACGTCCCTTGTCCACCTCACTGTAAAGTAAGATGGCGGACGTCCTTTTGAATAATCAAAATGTCTCTTGTCCCTGCTCCATGAGCACAGCTGCTCAGTTTCTGATTTTTAAAACGTCTCAAATCCAAATGTAATTTTCCAAACCCAATTTTAGATAAAAAAAATAATTTGGCACCTTTTTAAGCATAATCTTTGTCATTTCCTTAAAGTAGAATGTACAATATTGAAATGTTGGCAATCTTGAGTAATTTAATTTATTTTATTTATATTTTTACAAAGGTTTTTGTAACCAGCAAACCTGTTGATTGCTTTATGATTGCTAAACGATTTTAGTGTTTATTTTTTCGTTCTCTTAGAAGGTTTTTGTTCAAAAATTAGATCAATTTTCAGTTTGTGTTGTGTAGTGTCGAAGATGGACAAGGAAACAGACAATATTGTTCGTCCAAGTTTGCCCGGTAAGGGCAGGAAGAAAAGAGCTAACGTTTCTCAGTGGAAAAAAACTTTAGAAAAAAAGCAACGTTATTCTTCCAAAGCTCTCCCCAAGCTATAAACAATGTTGAACAATCGAACTTTACTTTCAAAACGTCTCTTGTCCAGCTTTGAGTTTCAAAACGTCTCTTGCCCAAATTAAAATACTTGCTAAAGACTAAACATTATAAGTATCTCCATAATTTTTGTTTGAATAACAATCTAAAGTCCCAATAGAATTATTACGCGCAGGTGCCGACCCCACCAGGCGTAATAGGGCTTGCAGTTGCTGTGTGTTGAGGTGTGGACAGCTTCCCCGCCGAAACCTCTTTTGCCTCAGATATACTTGCTCTAGGACGGCGTCGTTTTACTGCGTAGAGATGTTGAATCCTTCGATAACTTAGTAATCGCTGGCTCGATCTGTCTTTTTAGTACTGTAGACTTACGGGTTTACTGCCTTTTATCGCCGGGAATTGGAATTTTCACAGTAAATGAAACAAACACGTGTCATCGATAATATATTGTTAATTTTAATACATGGAGCTTACAGTTTTAAAGACTTCTGTATCTTTAGAATGATTTCACTGGTTACTAGATTTTGTTTGATGTATTTTACTTGATTATAGTTATGTGCATTTTACCACGTGGCATTTTAAAGCCGTGCTCTGAGCGGCTGACGTGTGTCTTCGTAGACGGTCGTAATTGAAAGAGGCTCGAGAAGCCGGAACCGTTTCGAATGTTGCTTCTCGTTTTAAATTAAGCGTTTTTGATTGGTCACTGTGACCGTCTAACTGCTTGCTAAGAATTGCGCGCGACGATTGGAATGTTCTCGAAAGAAGTGCACGTGTTCTCAACATGATCTATAAATAGCACGGGACCCTTTGTTTATACGAAAACTAATTTCCACATAATGAATGCGTGACTTTTAGTTGATTTTTTTCGGCGTCAGGGCCGTACTGAGTAGTTTTAAAAATCAAGGAATTTCTCAAAGAGGAATTGAACAGTTGGAAGTACTGATTTCCAACAATTATGTTAAAGCAGAAATGAAAAGATTGGTAGATTTTTTAGAGTACAACATTTTTGTGATTTTCCGAAAATTCTCCAAACTGGCCAAGAGACGTTTTGAAATTCCACTCCTCAAGTATTTTGTCTATCAAATAAAATTCTTGAAGCCATTATTTTTTCAATGATATCATTATTTACAGTGTGAAGGCTGCGGGTAATCTAAACTGAATATTTATTTATTATCGAATTTACTAAATCTGTCAATAGAAATTGATTAATTTCTTACGTGACATCGATATAGATTGATAAATACGACATGACTCATCTATTTTTTAATATTAGTTAGTTTTTATTTTTGACTAAAAAAAGTATGAGCAAGTTTTAATGCAACTAACAACAAAAAATTTCAATGTGAAGACTAGCGAGACTTCATGGTAAACTCCTGCACAAAATAAACGCGATGATATGAAATTATCCAAAATATTAATTTATCTTTTTCTTATGTCTGTTTTTGAAGTTTATTGAGCATTGAATAGTAGGCTGTGCATATTTCGTTTTTTTGTTAATGATCAGTTATCAAAATAATTCGTTAAGATTAAGTTTTAAAAAATTTTGTTAAAAAATAAACAAAAAAATAAACAATTTTGTGCAGCAGTACTTGCGATAGATTTTCGTTAAAATTAAGCTTATAAATTGTTCCTTTTTTGAAAGTAATACGTTTTTTGTAGTAGATTGTTTAATTTTTTACCCAGAAAAATTGAAAAAATGGATTGAGCAAGGGACTTCACTGAAAAAAAAGTAGTGCGGGTCTCAGTTTTATTGGATAAGGGATATTATCCAGGTCCGTACAGCTGCACCCTCTTTGTCACCAAATTAAAATCTCTAGGGGCTAGAATTTATGTGCTTATTGTTTACCAACTTTAAACATGTTGTACCCCATAATTGGTCAGTTTTTTTAAAAAGGCGAATGTGGGGGGTGTTGGAAATTAGTACTTTCAACTGTTCAATTCCTCTTTGAGAAATTCCTTGATTTTTAAAACTACTCAGTACGGTCCTGACGCCGACAAAAATCAACTAAAAGTCACGCATTCATTACGTGGAAATTAGCTTTCGTATAAACAAGGGATCCGGTGCAATTTAGAACATGTGCACTTATTATTCCCTCCAGAACATTTCAATATCGTCGCGCACATACGATCACGTGATAAAAAACGGTTTTGCAAAGCCACGTCTGACCGGGCTTCCCGCTCTCGACCCTCTTTCGCTGTCCGAACTTCAAGCAATGCAGAGCACAGCGCTTCGCATACCTTCAGCCGAGGTATAACCTCTAGCGTTCAGGGCAATAATTTAAAAAACACCACGTGGTAAAATGCACATAACTATACTTAAGTAAAATACATCAAACGAAAGCTAGTAACCAGTGAAATCATTCCAAAGATACAGAAGGCTTTAAAACTGTAAGCTCCATGTATTAAAATTAACAATATATTATCGATGACGCGTGTTTTTTATCGTTTACTGTGAAAATACCAATTCCTGGCGTTAAGACATTAAACCCGTTAGCCTACAGTAGTAAAAAGACAGACCGAGCCAGCGATTACTGAGTTATCGAAGGATTCATCATCTACGCAGTAAAACGACGCCGTCCACGGGCTAGGAAGTCAGCAGGCCATAGAGGTTTCGGTGGTGAAGCTGCCCACACCTCATCACACAGCATACCTACAAGCCCTATAACGCTTGGTAGGGTCGGTGCCGGCGCGCAGGGGATGTAGCTGGGCACCCCTCGGTTCAGAAGTGCAGCTTTACGAACCTAATTTTGTCAAAGTTATGTTGCCAATTTGTTAGACAACAATCGTTCCACAATAAGTCGTATGGTAAGACGTAAGAGTGAAAACGATGCACTTACGACTGAGCTGAACGTTTTCAAGTTATGTTTAGCTCGATATCATCAAAATTGGTCTGTGAATAGTTGGAAAAAAGTTTTATTCCCAGATGAAACTAGGGTTAGCCTAAAACATCCAGATGGTCGTGAACAAATCTGGCGAAGAACAAGAGAGAGGTTTGCTCCTTGCAATATCTCTACAAGGATTCCATTCGGCGGTAGCTCTGTTATGTTTCGAGGTGGTATATGCTTTGACGCTCGCACAGAATTACTTCCTGTCTGTACAAGATCTATAAATGCTATTTTCCATCTCGAGAATATTGTAATAGATCATGTTACTTTTTTGAAACCCAATTTTTTGTTTATGCAAGACAACGCTCTACCTCGCATAGCTGGGGAGGTACTCGATTATTTTAATCAAGTTGGTGTACCAGTTTTGCAGTGGCCACCAAAAAGCCCGGATCTGAATCCGATCGAGCGTTTATGGGATCACCTCAAGAAAAATAATAAGCGTCAAATACCTGTACCTAGAAACCTAAGGAAATTTAAAAATGCAGTTATCACACCATGTGAACAAATTCCTCAAGATTTCATCGAAAATTTAATTAGAAGCATGCTTAGAAGCATAAATACTGTGATCTGAAGTAGAGGAGGCAACGTGTCGCACTTACACCATAATTTCGCTACTAGTGTCCTAAATTTATTCATTATAGCAATTTGTACGATTTAATATGTTGCGTTAATTTTGTCCTGGAGTTTATAATTTGCAAAACTTATTGTCTATTCACGTTTAACTTGTTCTTAATGAATGGTCGGATATAATAAAAACTTGTGCCCTAGTTAATTAGTTAAGCTATTGTTTTTGTGGAAGGCATGCCGTGTCTAGTCACTTTCAAATAAAGCTTTGTACATGAATGTATGTTGGCAAGTTGACTGCTATTAAAATAATTGATCTTAAAAACAATTTTTTAATATTACAGTGAACATATATTAAGCCAAATTATCCTTTGGTGCAGTGGAAAAACTCTTAAATATCTCATATCATCGAATTACTTACCCTCGCAGTCTGAGTCATAGTAACCGCTCCTGGCAAATGAGTAAAACAACTTATGGGGCTTCTAACTGGAGAGTTTCTTATACCCCAGCTTATTTCGAATCTGATAATAGCGAAAATAGATCCGGAAAACCCTAGTCTCTTTAGGGGGTAATGCAATAATGAATCAGAATGGCTGACTCACTACTTCTTTCTTAGAAATTAATTAAATCGTAATATAGGAAAACTCCGCAAATTTTGTATTCAAATTCAGCATTTAACTATTTTTATGTATATGTGACTTATTTTATATTGGAATTGGTAAAGTTATTAATTATAACGACCTGTCAGTTTAAATACAAATAACCTATAATCTACAATGATGATATACATATAATCTAAACATATTCCAAACCTGTATAATATACAGGGTGTAATAAAAAGGTGGTCATAAATTGAACCACATATTCTGGGGTCAAAAATAACTCGATTGAACATCACTTACCTTAATGCAAATATGCACACACAAAAAGATACAGCTCTTGGAAAGTACAAAATGAAAATCGATTTTTTCCAATATTTCATGAACTGTTTAACATTTTATAATGAAAATGGATACATGGCTTTCTTATCGTAAGAACATATTTTTCATATAAAACCACGAAATCGGCCTATAAAAATTTGACGGGGGTTTTGCGTTGCAATTAAACTAGTATTGTGAAACCATTGGTTTAATACATAACTTTTGAAATTTTTTTGGCTTTTAGCACTTTTTCGAAAAGCCATTTTTTATCGAGATCATTATCCTTTAAAAACCCTTTAGTTGGCTGTTCAACACTTGTAGTTTTTACGTATAAATAACAAACAGTTGCTTTAACAATTACACACTGTCAATTTAAGCTTTCAATTATTGTGCATTTTAAAAGTGTTAAGAAAAATTAAACTTTCTGTTACAATGGTTTGCACGTTTGCAGAAATGGCAGATATGCATTTAATTCTGGGTAAGTTTGGTCGGGCTTAAACAAGGTTTCAGATAATTATCTGTAATTCTGGTAATCACAGGTAAATGCCAAGGAAATAGTGCAGCAGCTGCAAGGCGTTATGCGGAAAAATATTCCAATCGGAATACACCAGTGAGACAGTTTTTTCTTTCCATTGATCGTCTTTTACGGGTACTTTGTGACCGCAACTTGCTGGTAATAGTTGTCGTCCAAAAATGGATACAAACGATGAGATTTTAGAATTAGTCAAAGAAAACCCTGGAAGCAATATAAGGGTAATAGCTGCTGAATTATTAGATGTTAGTCACATGATGGTATGGAGAAGATGGAAGAAACAGCAGCTTCATTCCTATCACTTAAAAACCGTTCAATAATTACTAGATGAAGATTATCCTAAACCTAAAAGAATGGGATTTTGCGATTGGTTCTTAACGGAAAACCGAGGGGCGAACCGCAGACGAAAATTTGTACACCAGACTTCACTTTTTCATGGTACTTCACTGAAGTACCACGGGAATTCATCGGGACTTCACGTACTTCATCGGGATTTCACGGACTTCATCGATACTTCATGTACTTCACTGACTTCATCGGTACTTCACCGTGACTTAATGTACTTCTAGGGACTTCTACTCGGGCATCATCGGAATTTTTCGAGAAATCAATGACGTTGAAATGACGTCATCATGACGAATAGTTGTTTTGATATTATAGATATATTTGAAATATGTATAAATATACAGGGTGACCCATTAGTGCGAGGTAGCCAAATATCTCTGTTGCTATTGAATCGAGAAGAAAATTCTGAGTACATAATCATAGACCCACCTGTAGGCCATATTTCAGAATTATTTTGGACTATACAGTGTTATTTAAATGAAACGCACTATATTTTATAATTTCAACTCGAGCTTCAATTCCAAAACATAGTCACAACTAGCGGTTGCTCTCCACTTTGTCTGAGTTTGATTTGTAAAGGTTTTTAAAAATTCGAACCATTTCATAGGCATAAGGTCAATTTTTCTTTAAGGTCAGACAAAATTATTACTAACGTTTCAAAATTTTGTTTTGGTATGAGGAATAAAACATTGATCACTTTGAACATAATTATAATATTCATTTAAAATTTATGCCTAATACATGAGAAAACATCTGAAAAAAACATAAACACGAAAAAAACATAAAACGCACAGAAAGATACCTACGTATTCAAGTATACAGGGTGGCGCGACGAAGATATATAGCGAAACCGAGCAAAACGTATGTTGATGAAGGCTACATTTCAAAACCATTCTGAAATATACAGGATGTCTCAAAAAATTGTGGCATATCGAAGTTATATTTTTTCTTATGGAACACCCTGTATTTCATCACATTTTTAAATTTTCCTTGAAAAGCTGATTTCATCGATTCATCAAACTTGGGGTCTAGCGCCAAGAAAGAGTGTAGAAAATCGAGATTTTTTAAAACTTTAGTAATTCTTTGTGTCGAAACTCTTCTTCATTGGTCAAAATCGCTAACATGGTCCTATATCAACTTTTGACATCAAATTAAATCATATATAGGGTCATTCAGAATTATTCTGAACCAACCTATATTTCTTTCAATTTATTATTACTTAATATTGAATAAAAAGTTGAGATAGGGACATGTTTTAACCAACGATTGATACTTAGTTTCGACACAAGATATTCCTAAATTTGAAATATCTCGATTTTTCACACTTTATATATCTGTAATCGTTCCAGCTAGACCCCAAGTGTGATAGATCATTGAAATCAGCTTTTAAAAGAGAATCTGAATATGTAATAAAATACAGGGGTTTCACAAGAGAAAATATAAATTTAATATGCCACAATCATTTCAAAATAATTTTAAAAAGTAACCTTCATCAACATTAAAAAAACTACTAACTTTGAGAAATCTTCCTTTTTGCTATGATTCGGTACTTCTAGATACTTCACTGACTTCATCGGTACTTCACAGACTTCATCGGTACTTCTTCGAACTTTACTGACTTCATCGATACTTCTTGGTACTTCATGTACTTCATCGTACTTCACGGACTTCTGTCAGGACTTTTTCAGGGTGTACACCTGACTTCATCAGCGGTTCGCCCCTCGCGGAAAACAATCGAAATATCAATTTCATTAATCATATTTTGTTTACTGATGAAGCTACCTTCAATAGAAATGGCATTACGAATCACCATAACACACACTTATGAGCCGAAGAAAATCCTCACGCAAAAAAAGCGACTCATCACCCAATGACTTTTAAAGTCAATGTTTGGGCAGGCATTATTAATAATAATTTAATTGGACCAGTATTTCTTCCAAATAATTTATATGGTGCAAATTACTTGCAGTTCTTACAAAATGATTTACCGGAGTACTTGGAAGAGGTAGTAAATTTAGGAATAAGGCAATATATGTGGTATTTACAAGATGGAGCTCCAGCGCATTTCGATGACGAAGAAGTTAGGGAATACCTTTTCGGTCTGTACCCTGGACTTTAAAATGGATGGGGCCCCGATGCACCTATTTCTTGGCCAGCCAGAAGTCCAGCTAATAACCCTATTCACTTTTGCTTCTGGGGTTTTATGAAAGTGGACGTGTATTGTGTTGAAATAATCGACGAACAACAACTGAGGCGTCGAATCATTGAAAGTGCAAATCGATTTCGTCAGAAGCCAATAATCTTCCAAAAAATTCGGTTTTCCTTTTTAAAATAATGCCGAATATGTATTTAGGAAAATGTAGGCCATTTGAACATTTTTTATAGTAAATACTAAACATTTGTACGTATTTTTTATACCTGCGAATGACATGAATACTCAGTTATAACTTACTTTTTTTTACTTATTTTTTTTAGGATAATGAAAAAGAGGCCGCATCTCGATAAAAAATAGCTTTTCGAAAATGTGCTGGTGCCAAAAAAAATTCAAAAATGATGTATTAAACCAATGGTTTCACAATACTAATGTTAAACAGTTCATGAAATATTGTAAAAAATCGATTTTCATTTCGTACTTTCCAAGGGCTGTAACTTTTTAATTTATAACCTACTTTTTTGTTACATCTTGTACTTCATATATCATCTACTCTATAAACAACATATTATGGTTTAATGTTTTTAAACCAACAGGTTATCTTACAGTAACACTCATTACGTTTGCCAAAAAAAATATTCTATCCTAAATAGACTACATCGATTAAAAAGATTAAACTTTTTTGTTTCTTTAATTTTATATTTTAATGTAAAAATAGTAGGCAAATAATTTCATTCAAGTAATATAATAAAGCTTGTAGTAAACTGAACAATAGGATGTAGGAATAAAGGTACACTAGTGAATCATAAAATACCATTAAAAAATATTTTTGCCGCTTTCATTCGATATTGGATTTTCTTTCTAATAATCTTCAATTACATTAATGCTCTATTCAGTGTGTTGCGTAGGAGTATTAGTAATGTTTGTATGGACGATATAATTTTTTTTTATTTGGTTTTTGTGATTCGTCACTTTTTATTGTACCTTTTTATAACCATTAATTTAAGAAAAATATTTTAACAAGGCATTCAGAAATATCTCATTACATGTTTTTGATGATCAGATTAATAAAATATCGACTATTATATAATTTAGGGCCATTCAAAAATTACACATAAAATTTATTATACGCACATTTCTTAAAGTTTACATTACACAAACTGGTTTAACATCGAAAAATGTGTTAGGCAGGGATATGTGGCTTCGCCATGGCTGTTTAACTTATTCTTTGTTTAAAATATTTAAAAGAGAGATTAAGAAAGATTTGATCGTCAAATGCCAAACGCCGATGATCACGTCATATTAGCATCTTATAAAGAGGAGTTGCAGGCGATGGTTCATATTATGCATGATGTACTAAAAATCAGAGGAATGAAAGTAAATGTAAGCAAGAAGAAAGTAATGGTTTTTAAAAGAGAAGAAAGCATAACAAACTACGAGGTGCTGATTGAAGAAGAAAGAGTTGAACAAGTGAAAGAGTTTGTATGTATACTTGGGTTCAAAGTTTACGAGAGAAGGAAAGTATAAGTGTGATATTGAGCAAAGGGTGTTGGCATAACTTTATGAGCACCCAGAACGTGTCAAAAAAGACACCACTGGCCATGCATAAAGGAGTGCTGGTCCCTACACTTATGTATAGTAATAAATGTTGGGTTTGGCTTGGCAGAAGAATCATGAAAGTACGATAAATGGCTACGGAGATGAGTAGTCTAAAAATTATAGCTGGAGTGAGTCTGACGGTTAAAGTGAGAAATAGTGTGATAAGAGAATGTTGTGGTGTGAAAGAAGATAAAGTAACAAAGATAGATAAAGGAATGCTTTAATGATTCGGACTCGTAGAAAGGATGTATGAAACAACATTGTCGAAATAGATTTATAAGGCGAGGGTGGATGGGCAAGTCGGTAGAGGTCGACCTAGGCGAACGTATATCGATCAGATGAAATTGTTTTAAGGAAAGGCCAGGTCAAGAGAACCAACAAGCGACGAGCTTGTATGAAACCGCTGATGAAAGTAGAAGAAGTGAAAGACGTGTGTAAGAACCATAGCAAGTGGAAAGAAGTGGTCTCTGCCTACCCCTACGGGAAAAATGCGCGACTGTATATATGTATGTAAGTACTGGTAAAAATAACGTATTTACATTGATTTTAGTAAAAGTAATTTTAAAATTATTTTCCAACAAATGCTGCATTTCTAGTGTACTTAAAATAATTCTTACCTCTAGGAATAAAATTATCAAAAATTTATCTATTTATCATTTTCACTAAAAATTAGAATGCTTTACTAAATTGAATTAAATTTGGCATATTTTCGACCCTCCATGGGACGAATATGTATGTATATTTTCGATATTGAAACTTATACGAAATATCGTATTTTATGACAAATGGACTTTGAAGTTGCATTATTTCAGAATATCCAAAATGTCATAAAATTATTGCACCACACGAAAAGTTTTTTTAATTATATCTCGGCGTTTTTCTTAATTGAAATGTCTGGTCATTTCAAAAAAGTTCGATGTATTTTTATTTTTAAATTAATTTCTAAGCAATTAAGTTTATTTTAAAAATTTAGGCTTAGTGCGGACAGAATCTAGCAATCTCAAACCAATTGTTTTCCGAATCATTTTAGTAAAATCAATACACGATCTAGTATAAAATTATTATTTTACCACCCATTGTCTTGTATACGATAGTCTATTGAACTTGTTTTTTTAATAGTATTACATGGTGAAATTTAGCATGTTCCTTCGCCGATAATCACTTTAAAGGAATGAAAGTTTTGGAGTAAGACCCGTACTATAAAGAGTGAAAAAGCCGTAAAGTTTCATTGACGCAGAGATTGCCGTTGCGCCTATTTTGTTGATTTTAATTTATATTATTCATTTAAACCTTGAACCGATGTGTCTAAAAAAAATGCGAGATATAAGCAAAATGCATTCCGTCTATAAATTCTTAGAATCGACTCGCGAGCTATATCATTAAAACACGTCGGCTATTTCCGTACATATTTTATTAAGTATATATATGTATATATGAGTGAATCAGTTAAACCAGTTATATACGGGTCGCCAGGATGTTTCTCGATTTTCTTTATTTTATCTTTAAATTCCAAAGAGTCGCCTCACTTATTACACAAGCATTCTGTATTCTTCCAATGCCAGTGAACCAGATTTAAAAATCCCCCTTTTATGGGCGATTATCTCGAAATGTAGAAAGATTATTACTAACTCTTTTCTAACGGGGATACAATAAAATTTAAAGTAAACGTTAAAATTACATTTTTAAATGGGTCTTGTGTACTTTATTAAAACAACTGTCATCATTAAATCCGGAAGTAGATATTTTATATAAAAAAATAGTATCTAAATTTTTTAAATGTGACTCGTGGCAATTGTTTTTTTTATCAAATTATGTTTGATGTAATAACTATTTCGTTAAATGGTTTGAACAAATTCAATTTATAAAATCAACCAAAAAATATATATGACTAATAAAACACGATTTGTCGTAAGAACAAATTCTAGAATCTTAATACTTTTAATCCTACGAAATTAGTTTAATAATGTACCTAGATAAGTTATTAAAAAAACGTATTCTGCATGTGCAACATTTTTAAAAAATTTAATTGAATGGTTCCGCAAATAGTTTGTTAAACATTTAATGTTAAAACAACAGTTTACTAGCGATATAATTTTTTAATATCTTGTTCAATTGTGTACTTTTCGTTTTTTTTTTTTCAATTCATATCTAATCTATCCCATAATTCATTACAGATTGCCACGAATTTTCTGATAAGATACCAATTTCGTAGTTCAAATTGACTTATGAACTGGTAGATCATTGCTATTAATAGTATTTGTAAAAAGGGCAAGATATAAACCGTATTTTGAATAAAAAAAATCACACCAACCCAAAAAAATAAATAAACACCATAAATCAAACTTTGAATCGTCTTTACCATAAAACAAAGTTAGATTATAAGAAATCTATGAAAACGTTTTACAATGTTGATTAATTTCTTGAAACGTTTTAGTGTTAATTTATACAGTATGTCTACGTAAATTGGCTACATATGAAAAACTTTTTTATTATTATATTTAGGAAAAAAAGCTATTTATTATAAAAAGTTCTGCATGTTCTAAAGCCCAAAATTCAATCATCAGATATTAAATTGTATGAGTCGTATACGAGGTTTGTCAAAAACAAGATTTTTTATCAAGAGTAAAGTATCTTTATATTTGACCATATTGAAAATGTTTTATTAAGAAAAGATGTTGAAGATTAAAAATAATTTTTAAATATTGTTTATTTACAATAAAAAATTTGTTTTTTAACATTTTCTCTGCGATAACATTGAAAGTTTGAACATTAATGCATAACTAATCTAGGAGCACTCGTCAGTGAAGGTCAAAACGGAATACCTTGTTAATGTTGTAAAGTTTTATTTTTGAAAGATTTGTTTATGAAAAGGTAACAGCAACATTAAGTATGGAAGATAAAATTAAGATTGTGTTAACAGTGGGTAATAAGCTCGACATTTCGAAAAGCTGCAGAAATATATCCGACATCCAGATAAAAATATTAATTATACAACAGTATGAAAAATATTCAATAAATTTAGGATTTATGGAGATGTACCTAATAAATTTAGTAAAAAACGCCATCTTGGAAGATAACCGATTTATGTCAAGACATATATGTTTTCAGATGAAGCAACATTCTCGTCAAATGGGACAGTTTCTAGCCAACACTGCCGTTGGTGGAGTGATATAAATCCAAATTTTACATTGAAATCTCGGTACCAGTATTCATTTAAAACAAACGTTTGGTGCGGAATTTATAAAAATCAAATAATTGGACCTTTCTTTTTTTCGGGGAAACTTGAATGCGGATTGTTATTTGTGCTTTTTAAACGATAAAATAAGTGATTTTCTTGACAACCTTCCCCTTATTGAACGTCAGCAAGTATGGTTACATAAAAATGGTTTCCCATGTCACAGCCGGTTAGATGTACGTCAATACATCGAAAATATTTTTAATGACAGAGTTATTCATCGTTATTCGGAAAATTCTTGGCCTCCAGACATAATCCCACTCGATTTTTTCTTGTGGGGCTACTTAAAGCAAAAGGTATATCTTCAAAAGACCCTTCAAGATATTGACCATTTCGAGAGAGTAATTACAGACGCAGTTCGTAGTATAACACCCCGTATGAAAAGAATTTGTTAATAGAACTGTTAAATGTATGAATAAAAATAAAGGATTTGTGAAAGCTTTGGTAAATTGAGAATTGAGATTTTTCATTAGTATTCATTATAACATAATAAATTATACAATGTATTATTCGTTTAAATGCATATCTAAAATTAATAATTAAGCATTTGAAAGGTCACCAGCGTTCAGTAAAAATTGGGATACGTTTGTTTTGATAGTAGTAGATTGCTAAATAAAGGTGTATTGAGATTTATTTTATCAAATTTATAAATAACTTAAACTTTTAATGATGTCGCAGAGAAAATGTTGAAAAAAATTTTTATTGTTAATAAACAATATTGAATATTTGAGAATTATTTTTAATTTTCAACATCTTTTCTTAATAAAATTTTTCGATATGGTCAAATATAAAGGTACTCTCTTGATCAAAAATCATGTTTTTGACAAACCTCGTATAAGACTCTTACAGTTTAATATCTGATCATTGAATTATGGGTTTTAGGACATGCAGAACTTTTTTATAAAGAATAGCTTTTTTAACAAAATTAATAATAAATTTTTTTCCATGTGTAGCTAGTTTACAGTGCAACAGAAGTAGCTTGGCGGGCGAGAGATCACAAAATCTGCGCATAACGAAAACATTCGAATAAAGATCCGATCGGCGACGGCGAAATTTTCAGTAATCGTGAGTCTCAAGTACAATGGAAGGAAGAAGTTTACGAATGTGAAGTATATTCAGCCGAATATTTGTTATTTTAGAGGCTAGTCGCCCGCCAAGCTACTTCTGTTGCACTGTACGTAGACATACTGTATAGGGTGTTTTATTAAGAATTGTAACCGTAGTAACCTTGACACAAAATATGAATAATTAACTTAATACATTTAAATAAAATATTTTTCCTTTGACTTATTTAAAAATTTTAAAAAGAGTTTAGTCCATTATTTTTATGCCTCCCAATTTTTTTTGTTCATACTTGGCTAACAGTTTACGTAAATATTTTAGAATACTTTAAATTATCATTTAAACGTGTTTTTTTTATTCTGCATTATTTTCTACGTAAATATCGTCCTCCTGTCACATTGCGATAAAATAAGTAGTTGTCAAGTTATTTTCGTTTAAAGGTTAGGTTCGTAAATAATTTCCTTAGTAATGTACTGCTAGAATTACATTTTATGACAAAATTAGTGAAATTATCGACGAAACTAAATAAAATATTAACAAAGGTAAGGTTCCTTAACAATTTTATACGTTTCGTCAATAATTTTATTAATATAAAACTACTTGGAAAATTATATAAAAAAACTTGAAACGGGTTAACCGAGGAATAGTGTGATAAGGAAACGCCGTGGTGTAAAAAGATACGTGGCAACAAAGATAGATAAAGGAATGTTTAGAGGGTTTGGACAAGTAAAAACGATGGATGAAAGAAGATTAACGAAACAGATTTACGAGGCGAGTGTGAATGGGCAAGTCAGTAGAGGTTGACCTCGGCGAACGTACCCCGATCAGATCGAAATTCTTTTGAATAAAATCTCGAGAGTAGCAACAACCGACGAGCATGTATGAAAGCACCGATGAAAGTAGAAGAAGCGAAAGACGCGTGTAAGTGCCGTAGCAAGTGGAAAGAAGTATTCTCGCTCTACCCCTACGGGAAAAAGGAATGAGTATATGTATGTATGTACAGTAGAGTCTTTGTAGTTCGACACATATGGGACTGAGTCAGATTACTGTATTTTTGGAAAATGCAGTTTTTTATATTTAAACATTTAATTGACTTACAAAACAAAAATACTATGTGCAGCTTAGATTATAAATGTTAAAAGAAAACAATACTTTTTTATATTTAAACATTTACTTGACTTAAAAAAACATAAATACTATGTACAGCTTGGATCATGTTAAAAGAAAACAATACTTTATGTTCAACAACAGGTGTCAGATTATAGAGACTATATATAAAACGCAAATAAATTGAAAACTACTAACTTTGTCACAACGAAACAAGGGTGCGCACGTAGAATATAATACAGAATCCAAAAAAACATGCTTAAATGATGATTGCCACAGCTTCGTAGAATGAATATAAGGGGGGAAATGGCAGTGCCTATCCATTCCGCATGCCTCCGGTAAAAGCAGAAATCTATCTTTTACCAATATTTAAAGTATTCTAACATAGCTAAATTGTTTGATAAAATGAACAAAAAATATTGGGAGGTACAAAAACAATAGGCTACAATCTTTTTAAAATTTTTAAATAAAACATCTCTGTAAGGACAAATATTTTATTTAAGTGTTTTAAGTGAAATATTCATATTTTGTGCCAACGTTTCTCTAGTTACTATATAGACAGTTCTTAACCAAACACCCTGTATAAGTTAGTTAATAAAGAAAAAACCATCTAAAAATAATCAAGAATGCAAATGGTGTAATGGGTGAAGGAATTCCAGTTTCAATTTAATAAAACAATTCGTAAAGTCGATTTAACGAACAGCACGTGCAATTATTGTATAACGAATTTGTAAAATATAGTTGGTATAAAATAGTTATTATATTTTTTTTATGGTATGAATTATGAATGAACAAGCTGTTAACTCGTAATTGCTTTTATTTATAATAATAAATTTAAAACTGAACAAGAAAAAATTTCACAACAGAATTATTACAAATGGTAACAACGTGTTTCTTCATTAATAACCATGCAATAGTAAACCAAGTCTAAAAAAAACAGGCAATTAAGGGATACATAGTTTTTAGAATATTTCACGAAAAAATTATTGAATTTGAAAAGATCCTTGA
This sequence comes from Agelastica alni, assembly GCA_950111635.1. Taxonomy (NCBI): domain Eukaryota; kingdom Metazoa; phylum Arthropoda; class Insecta; order Coleoptera; family Chrysomelidae; genus Agelastica; species Agelastica alni. Next base: position 49,697,005 of record OX467708.1, on the reverse strand, counting down.
AAATTAACTAAAATAATTTACACAGGCAGAAAAATTTGTGTTTATGGACCAAACCAAAATAGTGCGAACATATTTATTTTGATAAGAATAGATTGTTTTATTAAACAAGTTTATAACTGTTTATATAATCGCATGGATCGATCCCTTTCTAAAAAAATTAATTCAATAGGATCCTACTTTCCTTCTCACATTTTCGAATATTTCATGTTAGTTTTTATTGAGGAAGTTTGTTTTAATTTTTTAACCTTATTTTTTCATTAGATGAATTCAGACTTGTATATAACACATTATCACAATTGTGTAGCTTAATTTTTCTGACTAATTTTAGTTCTCAATGAAAATATATTGTTGTCACTATGATTTCTATTTATGATAACTTATTCCTAACTGTTAAAATTCACACCGAATTTTACATTAAATTACAAATTGGTGATCTTTTCCTTTAATTTTTTTAGAGCCTAAAAGTATTTAGAATTCATTTAGTATTTCATTATGCCAAGATTTAATAGTTTAAAATTAATTAGCCATTTTGTACAGCCTTTAAAAATATGTAGGAGTAGTAGTAGATCAATCTGAATTGTTAAGTAAAATGTGCTCAATCAGAATTCAAAATTACATATTTTTCTTTATTTCAGGCTTCAGCGAAAACTCGGTGGAATCATTTTTACAACCACAAGGGAAAAGTGCAAATTTAAAAACCATGAATCATAAGCCGAAGTTTGAAAATTGTCAAAATTATAAACCATCTGTAAAGGAAGAACAAAGAGGTGGAACGTATGTAACAGAAGTATGTTTTTTGTGGTCAATTTCTAAAAAAAATTTAAAAAAACTCTTGGGACATTTTCACGCATTAAAGCCTTTTAATATTTATGAAGTAAATTATTATTATACATTTTCATTCCATAACAAGTTAGTTCACAAAAACAATGAATTTATCGACGATACTAAAATGGTGGAGGTGCATTACTAGCACACCAAATAAATACAATCCATTACTGATAATTTGAAATTCGGTAATGAGATAGATATGCCTAGAATCCATAATGTAACTTATTGGGAAAATGAATTATTTCCATATGGCCGCATATGGCGTTCTAAATTTTATTGAAATTTATAATTTAAAGCTAATATAGAAGGCAAAAGCAAAAAATTATGATAAAAGCCTGCCGTGAGATACTAAATACAGGTATCTCTTTCATTAATTCACAATACTGTAAGGAATTTTATTAAAATAATTATGAAATTCCAATATAAATCAATAATTGGAATGCGAGCCAAAAGTTAATAAAAAAAAGGTAATATAAATCTCGATAATTAAATATATGTGTAAGAAATTATATAAAACATGCAATAATATGAAGTAACTCTAATATAAAATATTTTAGAGTTAAACTGCTACTGTTTTTAAATTAATTTCTAATTGTACGTTGATAAAATAAAATGATTGTTTAATCGTTTAAAATATTTATTTTTAGATAAAAGCATTTGATGAAGATCCAAAAGAAGCAGGAGGCACTGTAACTTACAAATTAGTCCATAGGGAAGGAGAACGTGTATTATTTGAAATAGATAATATTACTGGAATTCTGACAACGATCCAACCGTTTGATCGTGACGAACCTATACGACAAAAAGAGCTTTATGTAACAGTACAAGCTACAGACAATGGATATCCACCATTGGCAGACGTCTGTACTTTTACAGTTACCATAACTGATATTAATGATAATGCACCACAGCTAGATAAACTGGTTAGTTTAAAAATAATTAAAATTGTAACAAGTTTATTTGTTTAGTTTTTGCAATTGTTTGAATGATATTATGACTAATACAATATAAATGTTATTCTCTTTTAGAATTATGAAACGCAAGTATCTGAAGATTTAAAAGACGGTAGTGAAGTAATGCGAGTTTTTGCATATGACATCGATGATGGTGAAAATTCAAGACTGTCGTATAATTTTTCCAATCTAAACAATCAGTTTAATCAGTATTTTTGGATAGACAAAGACACTGGTGTTGTGTATTTAAAAGAGTCTTTAAGAGATGTAAGAGTTTTCCCAAAATAAAAATTATCACTTTAATTTTATTGAATGTCGCAGAAAATTGTTTGTATTAAGTTAAATTAAACTATAATTTTTTTTTTTTTGTTGTTTTGCTATTTTTATGGTTTTTTAGAAAAAGAACACTAGATTCACCAACATTGTTTATGTATCTGATAATGGGTATGCAGATCAAGAGGGACAAAAAGATTCATCAGCTAATGTTTCAATAACAGTCGTTGGATCTGACAAACAACCACCTAGATTCACTCAAAGATATCCTGAAAAGAATCTGGAAATTCCAGAGAATTTTCATGATTTCTCCAAACATCTGGTCACTGTAGAAGCTACGTAAGTTATTGAATCTAATTTCTAACATTATTTGTTTGTCCTTATTTTTATAATGTTCATTACAGATCAAATATTAAGGATCCACAGCTTGCGTTTGAATTAGTAAAAGGTAAAACATACCAAACCAACAAAGATCAGACATTTCTATTGGAAGCTGAAGGCGACAAAGCTCACATAAGATTAGTACGTCAATTGGATTACGAAACGGTGACTGAATATACATTGACTGTTCGAGTTAAGAACAAAGATTCGATGGATGCTTCCATAAACATTCCAATCAAAGTTCTGGATGTTAACGATGAAATACCAAATTTTCTGGAATTTCTAAAAGGAAGTGTTGTTGAAAATGACAATCCTGGTGTACAGGCTATCCAAGTTAGAGCCATTGATAAGGATGGTACTTCCGCAAATAATATTGTCAGTTATGAACTTGAAGATAATCAAGATATATTTGCCATAGATAAGTCTACCGGAGTAATAACATCTAAAGTAGCATTTGATCGGGAGACTGTGCCTCTTTACCACGTAAACGTTAAAGCTTATGATAATTCTCCGTCTGCTCTCGTTAACACAACTGAACCAAACATTGTTATTCAGACGTTTCAAATAAGTATTGAAGATCAAAACGACAATAAGCCTGTGTTTACACACCCCTATTATCAATTCAGTAACATTACAGAACTTGCTGATAAATCTAGCATAGTTGGTGAAGTTAAAGCTCTTGATAATGATACAGCTTCACTTATAAGTTACAGTATTACTTTAGGAAATGAGGATGATGCCTTTATGATTGAAAATTCCACAGGAAGGATACGAGTTAATGGAAAATTGGACTACGAGAAAATCGAACAATATAATCTCACCGTGAGAGCTTTTGATGGAGTTTTTGAAGATTTTGCCAATGTTATTATTTCGATTTCAAATGAAAATGATGAAAGACCTGTTTTCGATGACTATCCTCAAGATATAGATTATGAAGAAGAGACTGTTAATCCTGGTTGCATTATTGTAGTCCGTGCACATGACCCGGATATTAAAGATAGAAATGCCGACCAACATATAGTCTATGAGGTTGCAAAAGAACAAAGAGATTTTCTTACTGTTTCATCAAAGGGCTGTGTAGAAGTAATAAAACCACTGGACAGAGATCCACCTTTTGGTAGCCCAACACGTCAAGTATTCATTTATGCACGAGATAATGACGCAGGCACTAATTCTTTGTTAACCACAGCAGAAATTGAAATTCACTTAAAAGATATCAACGATAATGCACCATTTTTAAACGTAACGGAAATTGTTTGGTACGAAAATCAAGATCCTGGTTTTATAGGTAATTTGAGTGCTGATGATTATGACGGTCCAGACAACGGTCCTCCTTTTATTTTCCGATTGGCAGACACCACTTCTATTGACATTCAAAATAAATTTTCCATTAGTGAAGGATCTTTGTTTGCAAAAGTTACATTTGACCGGGAACAACAAAAATATTATGACATCCCTATCAATATCACGGATAATGGAGTCCCTCCTAAAAGCGGAATAAGTATTCTTAGAGTGATTATTGGCGATGTAAACGACAATAAAGCAAAAGATGGAAACAGTACTATCTTCGTTTATAAATATGTGTATGGACCAGACAATGACATCGAAATTGGACGAGTGTATGTTGAAGATTTAGATGACTGGGACATAAATGACAAAGTTTTCATTCAACAAAATTATAATGACGAATTTTCTCTTAATAAATCTAATAATGGTATGATCCTTATGAGCCCTTTAATCAGCTCGGGCACTTATATTGTTACTTATAGAGTTACCGAAACTCTTAACCATGAAGATCACACAGTTAATGCCATAGTTACTATTACAGTTAAAGAACTACCTGCTATAGCCGTTGTAAAATCTGGATCAATTCGCTTAAGAGGTGTATCAAAAGAAGAATTTGTTGAAAGTACAATGGTATGTATTAAAAAGAATATTCTCGCAATGATAGATATGCTAACACTTTTGTTGATTTTCAGAATGAAAAAAGTAAGAAGGATATATTGCATCAAGAATTATCTAAAATATTAAATACTTCCTTGGCAAATGTAGATGTGTTCACTGTTCTTAATTCACCTCACCACAACAGTTCATTTGTCGACGTCAGATTTTCTGCTCATGGATCTCCATATTATGCCCCAGAAAAACTTCAAAACAGAGTTACAGATCATCAGTCTGAGGTTTGTCTTTTTAATGTTTTTAAAATAAATAAATAAATATTTATACATTCTAATTATGGTCAGTATAATGCTCTTTCAAAATAAACAATTACTATATATTTGAATACTTTATTAACATTAAAACAATAATCTAGAAAATACAAAATATATTGTGTTTTGATTATAATTCTTTACACTAGGAACCAAAATCTTACTTTCTTTGATAATAATTGTAAAACATTTTCAGCTGGAAAGAAAATTGGGAGTAGAATTCTTTATGATAAACATAAACGAATGCCTTAACGAAACTACATGTGGAATTGAAAATTCTTGCACAAACCAGCTGAATATTACAAAACAACCAGCTGTAGTTTTTACAAATAAAACGTCTTTTGTCGGAGTTAATGCTTTCGTAGATCCTGTATGTGCAGCTTTGCCTAAAGATAAGATTGAATGCTTCAACGGGGGAGTACCAATTGAAGAAGTTGCTTGCAGTTGTCCTTCTGGATTTGAAGGTCCACATTGTGAAATTCTTGCTATTGGATTTAGAGGAAATGGTTGGGCTATGTACCCTTCTTTTGATGCTTCAAACCGAACTGAAATTGTATTGCACGTTTTGTCACAAACTGATAATGGGTTAATATTTTATAATGGACCTCTGACAGTCAGGCAAACTGTTTTATCAAAAGGTAAGAATAATTGTATATTTTTTACACAAGCATAAAGCATTTGCTAATTTTTTTGTCAATTCTAAAAAACTTCTTAATTTTGAAATTATTTACAACACCCTAAATTTTTATCAAGTTGGGAAAATATTTTAGTACAAAGTTATGTTTAAAGAAATCCTTGGAAGGTAAATTTTTAATATCTTTTTAAAGTTAAAATACTTTTATCTATTTGGATTTTATTTTAGATTATATATCATTGGAACTCAAAGATGGTTATCCATTACTTCAAATATGTACTGGCTCTAGTACACAGGAGATTTATTTGACAAAACGAATTCACAAATTAAATGATGGAGCACTGCATAAAATTAAAATAGGATCCGGATTTGATGTAAGTAATAAAATTCAATGTTTAATGTATATATAACTGCCAAAAATAAAGTATACATAGTAATAATAATATTTATAATTTAGGACATTTCGTTAGAAGTTGATGATTGTGGCACCACTTGCACAATTTGGACTAGTAAAAATCATCAAGGTGTAATAAGAGCCAATGGTCCTCTCCAATTAGGGGGATTAAAAAATAGATTCACTGATGAAGAATTCAAGTCAATTTGGGATCATTTACCGCCAACTTCAATTAATTTTTCTGGCTGTATCAGAAATTTAACGTACAATGAATACTTCTACAACCTTGGTGAACCATCAGACCAATACCAAGCTTTTTCTGATTGCAACTATGGAGTAATGCAAGCCGTTACCTTTGGAATTGATTCGAATTTTTTGGTAGCTATTCTCGTTTGTGTGGCAATTTTGATAAGTAAGTACTCTTATATAAATAGTTGTAGGTATTTATCAATTATTCAATTATCCTCAATAAAAAAGGATTTTGGATTTTAACTTAGATTAAAAATTAAAGTGTACAACTAAATAATAAATCAAAATTATAAGTCTGTTGCAGAAATATTTGAAGCAATAACATTTTGCATTTAACAAGTCTGTCTAATTTAAAAGTATAATTGGATTAGATTAGGATAGATTAGACAGAAAAATGTATAAGCGTAGTATAATTTTAAGAGGATTGGTTAATTTTTTAGTACACAAATTTACATTGTTATTAAAATGATTTTGTTTCAGTACTGCTCCTGGCTGTAGTAGTCCATAGACGCAAACAAGATAACTTTAACGAAAAAGAAATCGATGACACTCGCGCAAATATAATTAATTATGAAGATGAAGGTGGTGGCGAATGTGATACCAACTATGATTTGTCAGTGTTCCGTCAAAACCAAATCGTTGACGAAAAACCTTTAATGAGAGACAACCCCGATGTGCCTGCAGACATAAGTGGCTTCCTAGATAACAAGAAAGACAACTGTGATAAAGATCCCGATAACTTACCTTACGATGACGTCCGCCATTATGCCTATGAAGGAGATGGTAATAGTACCGGATCTCTGTCTTCTCTCGCTTCATGCACCGATGAAGGCGATTTAAAATTCAATTATTTATCTAGTTTTGGACCTAGATTCAGGAAATTAGCGGACATGTATGGAGAGGATCCGAGTGATGAAGACTCTCATGATGGAGGCGAAGAATCCTGGTGCTAAATAAGATTCCATTAATCCTTAGAAAGTAATTTCTATTTTATATGTACTTAAATCTTTTATATTGTTAACCAAAGATTGCGAAATTTTTTGGATGGAACTGAACACATTTGTACATATTTCGACCATGATAGACGTCTTTAGACTGACACATAGCTAATGCTATTTTTTCATTAATGTGACAGGCAGTTTGGCTTTAAGAACTTCAAATTGTCCATCTTAAACGTTGGAAACGTACTATTACACTGATAGTGTCTAATGGCCTTTTTCCTCTGGAATACTGTGATTTGAACAAAGTTAGATTAAGTAACTTTTCGTTTTTAATTAACTTTCGTTAGCATATTTATTTTCCAATAATTTTGATTTAACAACTGCAGTTTAATTTACAGAAAAAATATATTATCCAGACAAGTAAAACAAAATAAATCAGAAGAAATACATTTTTAGAAAGTTAAATAATAAAAAATAGGTATTAACAAAACCTTTAAAAAAACTATTTAAATTTAAAAAAATTTACACATTTATGGGAAAAGGATAGTAAAACTTTGAGAAATAAAAATATATATTATTGTATAATAACAAAATGGTTAACAAAACCTTAAATTATTAAATATACACAAGTTTAGAAGAAGGATAGTAAAACTTTGGGCAGTAAAATAAATTTATTATTGTATCTAGAGTTATTTATTAATTAAAACACATAGAAAATAAATATGCTGCTGCACAGTGAAATAAAATGATACGTAAATTGTTTAAACATTTTTCAATCATAAAACATATTAATTAATACAAACTGTTGAGGCCTTGTATGGATTTGCCTTAATTGCATTAGGCACAAATACCAATATCAAACTGACATGGTTTAGCAATAAAATCAAAGAACCGTCATTTTTTATAAATATATATATACATATTTTTTCTATTTTTGACTTAGATTTTTTTTGTTAGTTTTGTTGTAGTAATTAAGCATACATAGGTTAAATATTTTGCAATTTTTCTATTTTGAAATTGGTCACTATGCATACTCAAGGCGTTCTTAAAATTTTCACATAGATTAATTAAAATTTTTTAGCTATTTTGGATTTACAGCTTGAATGTAAATAAATATTTTTTTTACTTTTTTCTTTATAATTAAATAGACACTTAAATATAACAAATAGCAAGTGCAAACAAATGCATTTTGAAATGTTATATTGGCAATAATATTGAATAAGAACGCCTTTGTAATGACTGTGCTGGCCGAGTTCAAAATATATTTCATAAAATTGACTATTAAATATATTTATTTTTTCAGTTTCTTATGAAAATTTGGAAATACATCACGTTTTAATAAACTAACATAATTTATGTTTTAGTTTGATACATGTAACGTGTCGGAATTTCCTGATTTTCTTTAACTGTCACACAAAACAATCTGTAGAGACTAAATAATTAATCTTAATATTTACTTTACTGCAGTTAAGTCGGAACTCTTTTTTACCTTTTCGAGGCGATATTAGTTTTATAAATTAAAAATAAATTAAATCCAGTGTTGACATCTACGACATATTTATTTTTGTATGTGATAAAAATGAAGTCTTTTTTTTATTTTCAGTATTTAAATTGTAAGATTGTCACTCTTTAAGTTACTTGTCAATTTAGATAAAATATTTAGAATATGTAAAAATACGTTTTTTAATAGAAGATTTCGATTTCTCTATGGCCGAGAACATTTGCTGCTAGGGTGACAATACCAATAAAACCAAATATATTTTATATGCGTTTTAGATTATTTCAAAGTATTAAAAAAATTTGCAGCTAACAGTGAATATTGGAATGAAATTTATTTTAAATACATCCCAATACAGTAAATTTAGTTACTCATAGGTCTTATTCTTTTTATAATTTACACTTACAAATAATTGTACTTTCTAGTGTTAGTATGTTTTTTTTTTGTTTTAAAAACAAATATGCACATAAAATAATTAGTTTGTTTATGTGATAATTATAACAAACGTGTTTGTAATACATCTGTAATTATTATTGAGTTTGGTAGAAGTTTTCCTCGAACATAGTCTCTATAGGCTGTTTAACGGTGCAATTTATATTATAGATTTATTTTATTCTTGTCCACTATGCATAATGGGTTGTGCTTTTAAATCGGCTCAAATGACAGATTTAACAAGATGGAGATAATGCGACTGTTTAAAAATCAATAAAAAGTGTGATTCATTTTTGATAAAAGTAACATGAAGTCAATGCCAACGAATCTAATTTATAATATTACTTTACAAATCATTAGTGCCTTTGCGGCAACCTATCTTTTAACTGTTACATTATTTAATTAACTGTGGTTTATCACTTACCTTAAATTCAAGAAAATCAATATTAACTTTCTGCAAAGTTTGCTCAAATTAATAGTCAACTTTAAAATTTGATTATTTTCACAAGGAGTTTAAAAGTATTTTTTAGTTTAAATAAAGTGATATATTTTTTTTAAATGTATCTGGTACATTTTATTAACTCACGTTTTATGGCGATTTTGTTTAAATTGTTCGAATCTTGGAGAATTATTTATTTAAAAATGATTCACACTGTAAATAAAGTGCTATTGGGTATCTAAATTTAAACAATATTTTTAAATTATTATTAATTGTAAAACTATATTCAAATTTTGAAAAATTTTGTAGTACAATGTTCAAAAAAGAAGTTAAATTTTCGTGCCAAATAACCAGGATACTGCAACATTTTTTAAATGAATTATTTTTGTTACCTTCATTACAGTACTGTAATTTAAATTTTTTTTTTCAATTGGAATTTTGGGACAGCTATAAAATATGTGATCTCCATCTAGCGGTATTATATTTTGTTTAATTTATACGAATACATATTTCATATTTTAAACACAATATTTTATAAATCGATTCTTTATCTATAAATACAAATATCGCTTTTAATAGTATTTAATAATAATTATTAAACATTCCTTTAATATAATAATTTGTGATCGATATGGCAGCCATAGTTAAGAACATTAATTTTTGTTTTGATCTCAGCTAGAGACAATTATATTTAAAATTATTGTCATTCGTTTAATCCGTAAATCAGTATTTTTACCTGTGCATTTAAAACTTATTTATTCCTTTTTTTTAGCAACTATTTACGGTATCAGTTGCATTGCTTAAAAGTACTGATTAATTTTGTAATTTGTATATAATCAAAATATTCGTGCGCTGTTGAATATAATCATCTACTTGGACAGTTTTTTTTTATTTTGTCTCGATCAACATTAAGATAATCATCTTCGTGACAGTTTTTTTACTTCGTCTCGGTCAACATTAAAAATATTCTTTATATTTTTAAGATGTGCCTTTTACTGAGCTGCAATAAAAGTTAGCTTAGTGTATAGAAGTAGAAATTTTGCTCACTGCCATTTGTTAAAAGTGTATAACTTCATTTTTAAATAAACATTAAATAAAAATTATTGTCGTCATTTGTGCATTTGTTATACCTATTTATAGGAACAACGATCTTGTAACGAAATTTTAGAAAAATAGACAAAGTATTCCCTAAGTCATCCACCTTGTAAAACGCTTAAAATCTTTAAGCACACAGTGACAAAATTCGATTTTTTGCGTCGACTTCAAATCGCGCACACGACACCGTTCACCAAAATGGGGATTTTCAAAGAGCGAAAGAGCTCAATGGGTGAAGAACAAGGTTGTCATATGTAGCACAATTGTGCCAAAAGTGGCACTTCAGCTTTGTAGCAGCACCAGAGCACGCACTATTAAGAAAAAGACAAAAACGAGCACTATTTCGGTTTATGACGTTTTGAGTTTTGACCTCGATCGATGAACGATGAAGGCACGATTCTGTGACGATAGCAAATAGCAACCATAGATATGTATTATATATACTTACACTAGATTGCCAATACCCTCTATATTCTCGACGAGAAACTTGGGCCAGTAAAAATAGCTGTTTGTTTGGTCAACCTCGCATTAAATTTCCGATCCAATTTTTTTTTATAAGGTTTAGGGTCACTTACTGAGTATAAAATCACGAAATGCTGACAGATCCAGGTGGAGCTTCGATCGCAATCTTGAAGAAAAGTCTTTGGCCGATATCTCGAAAACTATGTACTTTAGGGCAAAAGTTATTCAGACCATTATTGTAGAAAATAAAATTTCGCATCTTTTATTTCTTGTAAACTTTTTTGTAAAACTTACCGTTTACGATTTATGGCCCATTTAATGAACCGTAACTTTTGCCCTAAAGTGTATAGTTTCCGAGATATCGGCCAAAAACTTTTTTCAAGATTGCGATCGAAGCTCCACCTGGATCTGTCAGTATTTTGTGATTTTATGCTCAGTAAGTGACCCTAAACCTTACAAAAAAAAATGGATCCGAAATTTAGATTTTTACTGGCCTAACTGTTGTACAATTGCAATTGTTTTCATCGATGCGGTTGCGGTTATGCAAAAGATTAGGGCTAACATTATTGTGAAATGTATTCGAAATCGTGTTATATTGCGTAAACTGTGCAACGGTGCTTTAAGTCAGTATTGTCAGATTTGAAAGCACCAGAGAAGGTTTTGGTCAATATTCCTTTGAGGTTTTGTTTGGTTTATTGCTTTGTATGGACCTTTAACAGTTTCTTATTATATTATATAATACATATCTATTCTTGCTTCTCTGTTTTGGATCATTCGTTTTGTTTTAAAAAATTTGGTGTGTTTTGTAGGTTTGCTTGATTGTGATTAAGTCAATTTATATTAGCCCAAGTTTGTTGAATAAAGGTCTCCAAAAAATGTGTTTCAATTCAATTCAATGTGAATTCTGTGGCGTCTGGCGTTGTTTCTGGTTTCGTGTTCGTAGTTTTTGCATTTCTGTATATTTTTACTACACGAAATACAGTGTACTGGAATTATTGGCCATATTTATGTATTTCATGACGTCATAAACTAACAATGAGCGATGAATCCCAAGGACATTAACAGTAGTTTGTAGATTATGGCTGGATTCGCCGATTTCATCATCCTATAAATGACGTCAGCGCGAGATATCTGTGATCCAACTGTGGTAGAGAACATAGATGTAAACTATATGAGCCCAATTAATAATTTTCGTAACTTATAGTAACGCCTAGTTATATAAAGGAAATATAATGTTAACGGGATTATATAAGGAGTTTTATTCTCTCACTTTTAGTAATGTAGTTTTATAACGGTTTTATTATACAACTGTAAACTCTAGTAATATAATGAAGTTATATAACTATTTATAAGAAAGATATATAGAGGTTGTCAGAACTGATGTACTCTGAGTTATATAGTAGTGTTCTGATAACCCTAATAAAAACTTGGAGACAGTAGTGTTTGCGAGATTACGTTATAAAACTTTTGGTGATTATGTTGGTAACGATCGTTTCTAAATCTAACGTTACCATAATCGATACAAGTTACCCTTTTAAATTATTTTGGCAAATAAATGATCACTTTTTATTTATTTACTGCGGCGTGCGTTTTTGAGGTCATGAAAGTATGGATTGAAAATGAATGATTTGATTGTCAAATGCCTTCTTTACGCCGATGATCAAGTCATATTAGCGTCATCTGAAGAGGAGTTGCAGGCGATGGTTAATGTTATGCATGATGCCCTAAGAATCAAAGGGATAAAAATAAATGCAAGCAAAACTAAAGTAATGGTTTTTGAAAGAGAAGAAAGCATGACAAACTGTGAAGTTTCAATTGAGGGAGAAAGAGTGGAACAAGTAAATGAATTTGTGTACTTGGGTTCAAAGTTTACGAGAGATGGAAAGTATGACAGTGACTTTGAGCGAATGGTGTTGGCAGGAAAACAGGTGAATGGGGCACTGCATAGAGGTGTATTGGTTCCTACACTTATGTACGGTAGTGAATGTTGGGTTTGGCAGAAGAAGCATGAAAATAGGATTAACGCTGTGGAGTTGAGTAGTCTGAGAAGTGTGACCGGAGTGACTCGGTTGGATAAAGTAAAAAATAGTGAGATAAGAGAATGCTGTAGTGTGAAAGAAGATGTGGTTACAAAGATAGATAAAGGAATGCTTAGATGGTTTGAATACGTAGAAAGGATGGATGAAGGAAGATTGACGAAACAAATTTATAAGGCGAGTGTGAATGGACGGAAGTCGGTAGAGGACGACCTCGGCGAACATATCTCGATCAGATCAACATTGTTTTGAAGAAAGGCCAGGTCAAGAGTAGCAACAACCTACGAGCATGCATGAGAGCCCTGATGAAAGTGGAGGAAGCAAAAGATGTGTGTAAGAACCGTAGCAAGTGGAAGGAAGTGGTCTCTGCCTACCCATACGGGAAAAATACGTGACTATATGTATGTATGTATGAAAGTATAAACGAAAAATATATCTTAACTTATATCTTTTTTGTGTTCTATGCAAAGTATACTGATATGGGTAATAAATAGTTGAGAAATTGGAAGAAATTAAATATAGCACTTTTTTTCGTCGCAAAGTTAAAAAAAAAATTACAAAAATTCTCAACTCTGTACCTAGTGTTGCTATCAATTTGAGGAGTACCAGTTCAGGTCACAACGGGGTAAAAAAAAACACTCCTGCCTTGAGAAATAGTATTGATGCTCATCAAGAAGTGGCTTCTAATGTACACTACTTGTTACTAATTTATATAGGTAATGGGTTTTTAGAGGTTGTCGAGTTTTATTTCATCACTATAAGCTACACTAGATACCACTAGATGACTTATCGACCTAGAGATATATAATAATACCACTAATTGAAGGTATATCCTATTACTTTAGGATATATAGAGTTATATAAAGCTTTCTTATAATATAACGGTACTAATGTTGATTCCGCCATGATTAATTGACCAAATATATCAGACGCTTCCATAATCTCACAATTATTAAGTGATATTTAATTTATTTTCCGAAAAAATCCAAAATGAATGATAACTTGTTGAATAGAAGCGATATGTGAATGATATTTGATGCTCAAAATGATAATTGTGTTAAAAAAAAAATATGCATCCCATAAAATCTAAACTGTACTTTTATTATTACTGGGAATTTTGAAGGCCCCTGTATTTTTTCGAAGTATGTTGTCAATATTTGCGGTAAAAAAATTATCCACTTCAATTATGTGCCATACTAATTATAAACTCTTAAACAGAATAAACGTTATATATCGATCAAATACCTACTTCATTATTAATAATAATACTCTTTATTTGAAAAAAAAAACTACCTCATACAAAACTCTTACAAGGTAATTGAAACAAACAGGCGTCACAAACAGGTTACAGAAATACATTGGGCATGAACAATAAAGTTACAAAATACATTTAACTATTATAGCAGATAAATCACACTGAATTTAGATATTCATTCACGTTGTGTTCTAGTGATATTAGTAGGTCACAAATTTCTCTTTTAAATGCTTTTAACGATGAGATGGCTTTAATACTGGCTGGTAGTTTGTTGAATAGCTTATTGCAATCTATGAACTGGGTAGTTAGTTATAGCTAACATTCCTGGTATTGGTAGTTATTTTGTGGAGTGTGATCTGAGAATAAGTGTTTTTTAAACAAATACATGAGACATTCTTTAATATATACTCCCACAGCAGTTAATATATTAGCTGAACAGAATTTACCTCTGCATGACTCTTTATACTTAGATTTATTGATTATTCTTAGCACTCTTTTTTGTATTATGAATATTTGTTCTATCCCACTACTACCACAATACACCATATCTAAAACATGATTCAAAGTTGGCATGGTATAATATTTTCATTACCGAATGATCTATATATTTGGATAGGATCCTAAATGCATAACATACTTTACTCAATTTACTTGATAACTTGTTGACATGAACTTTCCAATTTAATGAACAGTCAATGTGCATACTTAAGAACTTCGTGCTGGTTACGATTTCTACATTATGGTTATTTAATACAATATTTTTGGGTAATGTATCATTAGCTGTTTTGGCATCAAAGAGTACTGCACTAGTTTTTCCTTCATTTACGAATTGTTTATATTCTGTGAACCAGTGATATATATATTAGAAAGTATTGAATCTGAGTTTGCCACAAGAGGTGGAAAAGTTTTTTCGAAGACTAGGATATTTGTATCATCTGCATAATTGATCATACTGCAGTTGACATGACAGTGTTTAGGATATCAAAGACATCATTTAGATAAATTATAAAAATAATTGGACCAGTGATGCTGCCCTGTGGTACACCAACATTGATTTCATTTACTCGGGATGTTGCTGTTTCATCTGTTTTTTGTATTACCACTTTTTGTTTTCTGTTGAGAAGGTAAGATTTGAACCAGTCCAATGGCTTACCTCTTACTCCATAAGTTTCTAATTCAATCAATAATATGTTATGATCTAAACAGTCATAGGCTTTAGAAAGGTCAAGGAAAAGCCCTAAAGTTATGTTTCTATCTTCTAAACTTTTTACCACATATTGAACAAACTCATAGATAGCTGTGTAAGTAGATTTTCATTTTTGAAAACAATGTTGGGCTTTGTTAAGTAATGCACTGGAGACTAAGAAATTCACTAGACGATTACACATTGCTGATTCAAATAGTTTTGAGAATGAAGATAACAGGCTAATCGGTCTATAGTTGTAGATGTCATTTGAGTCTCCTTTCCTTTTGTAGATTGGTTTTATTACAGCCATTTTCAATTTGTCAGGAAATATTCCATGTTGAAAAGAATTATTGATAATGTATGATAATACTGTAGCTACATGAGTAATACTTAGTTTAATTATTCTCAAAGGGATTTCATCTTCCCCATAACTCATTTTGTTCTTAAAATTCTTCACAATATCAATTAATTCATTTTTAGTTACTGGTTGTATAAACATAGATCTATTATTCCTTTCGATTCTGTTTTTGAATTGTGTTTTTTGGACATTGATCTTAGATTTTCAACAGCATCAGTTAAATAATAATTGAAGTCCTCAGCAATTTGATCTACTTTGCCTTCAAATTCTAGAAATTCCTGTGATTTTGTACCTCTAATATCTTTCACTATGTTCCATAAAGTTTTGGGCTTATTGTCTGAGTTAATAATTTCATTTTGATATTTAATTGCTCTACTCTGTACCTTATCATATTCTTTCTTGGTGAGAGAATAAAGCTCACAGTATCTTTTGTCTAATCTGCTCATAGTCAATAAAATGTCAAGGCGATTCTTGCATTCTCTTACTTGAGGATCAGTCTTATACTTCTCAGTTTGCACTGGTTTTTTTCTTATTTTCTTCACAGGGAAACTCTCATTGAAATCCTCTAAGAACAGTTTCAAAAACAAATCCCATTGTTTATCTAATAGATGGGCTTCAATTTGGTATACACTGTCCCATACTTTATTTTTGATAACATGTATGAAATTTTCAATGTTAGTTTGTGAAAAAATTCTCCTGAATATTGACTTATTGGTTGTGTCCTGGAAACATGGAATTTTTAGTAAGATTGTTGAGTGATCTGTTATGTGGGAGTGCAAAACTTCGCCTTTGACATTCTCAATATTTGTTTATCTATACATGATATTGAATTTACAGAGATGCGTGTATGTTCTTTAATTACATGAGTTAAATTGTAGGAGTTTATCAGTTCCAACATTGAAATTTATCAGTTTCATTGTTAGAAAAATCGATATTGAAATCTCCTGCAATGATGATATCACAATGTTCATTATTGAGTGATTTTAGCAGATATTTAAGTTTATCAAGAAAAACCTGAAAATTACCTGAAGGAGGTCTATATACAATGACACTATTATTAATTTACTTGTGTTCACTTTCATTTCAATTTCTGAGCACTCTATTGAAATTGATTCTACTCCAGTTCTCTCTTTACTCACTATTCCTTTTTTTACAAATATAGCGCTACCTCCATGTCTTCTTGCTCCCTCTCTGCAGAATGCTGCTATTAATTGGAAATTTTTGATAGCATGCATTGACAATCACCTTGACTAACTAGTACTTCTTCTAGATTGTCTATTCCAGTTCCAACTGATTGTATATTCTGATGAACAATTGATAGAATTTTTGGAACAGTGCCTGTAGGACTCACTGTAGGATTGTTTAATATTGACTAAAGCGGACTGTAAACTTTTTAATTTTTTCTTTCAAATTGAAACCAACAAGGTATGGATTTTCTTTTGGTGATTTTATTTACCCTGTTGTTTTTTACAATTGTTATTATTTCTATGACTACAAAAACAAAAACAACCATACAACTTAACATGCCGCCCGCCTTGAAAGGGTCAATGAGCTTACAAATGTAAATTATAATTATAGAAGTAATAATAGTTATTTATGTACCAAGGGTATAAATAGATCTTTATGCCCTGAGGGCGACGTTTTACAAACCCAAGGGCCTCTGGCCTGAGGGTTTGTAAGTCGCCCGAGGGTATAGACATCTGTTTATGCCCGCGGTACATACATAACTTTATGTCATACTAGTTCGTTATTGCAATTCAATCTCAATACAAATCAGTATTTTAAAAAATCCGGTTTAAATTAATAACATTGCCATTTTATCATAGTATACACCATCGTTGCTAGGTGAATGTTGACAAACGTAAATGTCAGAAAATCACAATAATTTTTAAATGTGTCAAAGTTAGAAGTCAACATGTACGAAGATTTTGGAATTCCTGACGAAATTATTGAAAAAGCAAAGAAAGCAACTGAAAATCTGTTGCCAAAAGTCTAATGAAGCTTACAACATGGAATACGAAAAATTATTAAATTGAATGCAAGAAAACTACGTAAAAAATGTTAATGAAACAGTGTTGCTTGGATACTTCGGCGATCTCGCTAAAAAAATTTCTCCGAGTTCCTTGTGGTCCAAATATTCCATGGTAAAGAAGACTTTAATAGTAAATAAGAATATTAACATGACTAATTACTATAAGTTAATGGAATATTTGAAGCAAACTTCGAAAGGCTACAAACCAAAGAAGTCTAAAATTTGGTCTAGAGAAGATGTTTTCAAATTTATTGATATGGCACCGAACGAGACGTTTTTAATGAACAAAGTTGCATTAATATTTGGAATATTTGGTGGATGTCGACGGCAAGAACTTGTGAACATGTTAGTTACTCATGTAGAAGATAGAAAATCGGTTTTTGTGGTAAATGTACCAGAGACAAAAACCGATAAAAAACGTATTTTTACCATTATAGATGAGGGTGAAATGAACAGTTTAAAGCTAATAAGAGACTATATGTCAATACGGCCACGTGGTTGCTCAGAAAAAAGGCTTTTTCTGACCTATAGACAAGGTCGATATACTGTACAGCCAGTAGGAAAAAACATGTTTGGAAAAATCCCGTCCATTATAGCGGAATATCTGGGTTTGAGTAATCCTGAGAAATATACAGGTCACTGTATGGGTCGAACGTAAGCAACTCTTCTTGTAGAGGCTGGAGCCAGTTTGACCACGTTGAAGCGCCATGGTGGATGGAAGAGTATGTCGGTTGCTGAAGGATATTTAGAGGATAGTTTATCTTCAAAAAATGAAGTTTCAAGAATGCTGGCAGGTGTACCTTCCGTGTCTGGCGTTTTGGTACAGAAATTTGAAAATCAAACTATGAAACATGAATCGTTTGCTGCAGGCAACTTAACTATCACCGGATCATTTCAGAACTGCCAATTTTATGTTAATTCGTGAAAATAATGTTCATCAAATATTTACATATATTACTATATTCCGTTTGTAATTTCATTAATAAAGGTTATTAAATAAGTTAAACAAAAAAGTATTTCTCTTTATGCCCGTGCGGGCCATAAAGTGAACTTTATGCCCGCACGGGCATAAAGTACGACATTAGATAGTTGGTAACTAAGAAATAAAAACATAATAATGAACTAGTATGACATAAAATAATAGTAGATTATACCACGAGTCAATAATGATAGCTTTAATCTCGAGGAATTTTTACGAACCGAGCCGCGTTAGCGGCGAGGGAGTAACATTCCGAGAGAATAATAGCCATTATTGCGAGTAGTATACTCTACTTTATTTACGACAAATTTATTTATTTTAGATTTTTAATGAACATCTTTATTTGTCAACATTTAAATTAGTGATAGTACAATTAATAAACTGAATTGGTCGTGAATTATGATTAACTTTGGAAGAGTTTTCAACACGAATATTTGGAATTTCGGTTGCTGTAAAAGAAGAAGTTGCTTCATTACTATTTATCTGTTTGGCAATAGTATCTGCTGTAGTTGTTTTGTTTCTCATAGACTGATCAATGTATCCTTCAGCTACTTGGGTAGATTTCCAGCCTTCGTGACGCTTCAATCCAATTATATCGCCTCCTCCATCAATGTACAGAGTGGCAGATGATCTGCGATAACAATGGCCGGTATAACTTTGAGGATTTGGCAAGTTTAAATATTTGGCAATTTGTCTACCAATGTCTGCAAATTTGTTTTTTCCTATACGTTGTATTGTACATTTCGATTTTTGATAATTTAGAAAGAATGAATTGGTTTTTACATGTGACGGACGGAGATCGATGTACTTCTTTACAATATTGTAAAACGTACTGTTTATGGTGAATTTTCGTACAATTTTAGTTTTAGTCTTGGGTATTGTTATCAATAACTCTGTTTGGAAATCCTTCACGTCTTCTATCTTCATTTCATAAAGCTCGTTTGAGCGGCATGCGCCCATAATTCCAATAACTAATATAACCTGAATCAAAAAAGAACATGAGTTTTTGAATAGATCAGATTAAATATGAACATTTACCTTATGCAAAAGAAAAATTTCATCAGGAGCTCTGTCAATAAATTTCCTAATTTCTTCCGGGGTCAGAGTGGAAGATTTCTTTGCTTGAAATCCTTCAGATTTTTTTTTTAAAAACGCTCGTAGTTTCTTATATTTTTCCAGATCAACGTCATGGTTTATCTTCAACACAGATTTAATCATCGAATAGAATGACCATAATGAAGATGGCTTGTATTTTGCACCCAATTCAGCGAAATAGGCCAGCAGAACATTTTCGGAATAAGAGTTTGCCTTGTTTCGAAGACGCCATTCCTTGAACGATGCGTACGTTTTATTATAAATGGATTTCGATGTTTCTGGTATTAAGGTAGATGTTGTTGCTGCAGCTAATTGTACAATTTCTGGTGGTGTACAAGTGAAAGATTCTTCATTTTCATTCATTTCAATACAAATACACAAACACTACGCGTTTGACACTGACACTTTTGAGTTTGGTTATATTGTTTCCATGGTATTATTTAATTCGAGAAATTTTGTGATAGGAGTACAAGAGGGAATAAAGACTATTAATCCCTCGCCATTATTCCCTAAGGGATTAATATATGGCATTATACTTCAAAAACCACAAGTATAATACTTATATTATATATTAGTCGTAAATAAAATAAATTAAAATGTCATTCATTCACTGTCGCAGTCTATTGGTAGAACGCAGAGTTTTGAAACTGTTCGCTGGACTTCATTACCACTGGATAATCTAATCGTCGCCACACGAACAACACTGTCGTTACCAGAATGGATACTAGTGACTCGTCCCATCTTCCACTTCAATGGTGGTTGATTGTCTTCCTTTAGAATAACCATACTACCAATTTTCAGGAGAGTTGCGACATTTGTTCTCCATTTCACTCGTTCTTGTAACATTGAAATATATTCCCGGTGCCATTTTTTCCAAAACTGTTGTATCACCTGTTGCATCCTCTGGTATTTGCTCAGAAGTGACTCCTTAGCATCAAGTAGAGATGGATCAGGAATGACTGTCATTGTCTTGCCAATCAAAAAATGGGCTGGTGTTAAGGTTTCAAATTCGGCTGCGTCTGACGATAGAGGCATCAGTGGTCTTGAATTAATTATACCTTCAATTTGAGTGAGTACCGTAAGAATGTCTTCATACGTTAATTGCAAATTACCGACAACTCGTTTCAGATGATATTTTATTCCCTTTACACCGGCTTCCCACAATCCACCGAAATTGGGAGATCTAGCAGGTATAAAATGCCAAATAATGTTTTCCCTGGAGAAAGTATCCTTTATAGTATCAGAGGACAAAAAAAATGAATACAATTCTTTCAATTGTGCATTAGCTTCTACGAATGTAGAACCATTATCTGTATAAATTTGATTTAGTTTTCCCCTTCTAGCTATAAAACGTCTTAATGTTGCCAAAAATTCTTTAGTTGCTAGATCTGTAACGAGATCGATGTGTACTGCCTTAGTGGACATACATATAAACAAACATATATAAGCTTTAATTACTTTAGATCCTCTCACCTTTCGATCCTTTATCAAAATAGGACCAGCGAAGTCGATACCTTCATTAGAAAAAGGAAAACTTTGAGAGACGCGAACCTCAGGCAGGTTACCCATTAAATATTGTTCAGTGCGTGGTTTCGCTCGAAAACAAGTCACACAATTACGAGTTATCTTTCTTGTAATATCACGACCACAAAGTGGCCAATATCTTTCTCTTATAGAAAACAACAATTGTTGAGGATCAAAATGAAGAAGTCTTTTATGTCCATGGGATAAAATAAGATTAGTTAATGTATGTTTTGGGGATAAAATTATTGGATGCTTTTTATCATAATCGTATTTAGAGTTCTTTAGTCTGCCCCCTACCCTCAATATAGCTTCACTGTCAAGGAATGGATTCAAAGATAGAAGTCGACTTTTTTTATCAATTTGTTTATTGCGAGATAACTCATCATATTCGTTTGGAAAACTTTGTTGTTAGCTAATTCTAATTAATACATTCAATGCATTTTTCAATTCACTTAATGTCAATGTTCCATTTTGACTATCATTCTTCGACTTTTTGAATTGGAAATATAACGTATACAGTATGCTGTCACCCTTTGCAATTTTATCAGTGAGGAAAAAGAATTAAAAATATTAATATTCACATTGTTTGTGATAAAGGCAGAAATAGTTCTTTTTTCTGGTAACTCCTCAGAGTGATATTTTTTAGTTGATGAGAGATGCCATTGGGATTTATCCTGCAACAACCAGGGAAATCCTTCCCACCATAGTTTGGATTCAATAATAGCCTTCGCTGGCATACCTCGAGATATTAGATCGGCAGGATTATCAGCTGATTTCACGTAATTCCAATCCTTTGGATTGGTTAATGTTTGGATTTCGCCAACCCTATTTGCTACAAAAGTTTTCCAATTTCTAGCAGGCGCCTTTATCCAACCCAATGTTATAGTGGAATCACACCAATAATAATTTTTCGAAATATTTAAATTCAACGTGTCACAAACCTTTTTCGCAAGTTGTGCGAGTAAGGTAGCGCCACAAAGTTCTAATCTCGGCAACGAAACTTGTTTTAATGGTGCAACTCTGGATTTGGCACATAGTAATCTGGATACACAACATCCTGTCTCATTTTTGGATCGTATATAAATGCATGTGCCATAGGCATATTCGGATGCGTCGCAAAAACCATGAAGTTCAATAAATGTGGAATTGGAAGATCGAATGAATCTTGGTATTCTTAATTGATTGATAACATCTAGGTCTTCCTTAAATTTTAACCATTGTATATAAAATTTTTGTGGAACAGCTTCGTCCCAATTGATACCAGATTGCCATAGTTGCTGGAGAATTAATTTAGCTTGTATAATTATAGGTCCCAGAAGACCCTATGGATCAAATATCTGAGATGTGACAGAAAGTATTGATCGTTTTGTAACAGATCCCATTGATAGATTACTAATGGAATATTGAATAGTGTCTGTATTTGCATTCCATAGTACTCCTAATGTTTTATTATTTTCTTCTGGACCTAATTGAATTACACTTACATTGATATCATGAATTTTAAGCTTATAGCTAATATCTGGTCTATTTGTCAAACATTTTCGCAAATGAAAACCAGCTGAAGAGAGAATAGCAGAAACATTCTTATGTATGGTAATTATCTGATCAACTGAATCCGAACTAGTTAATAAATTATCCATATAAAAATCATTTTTAATAACTTTTGCAGCATGAGGATGTTTAATTTTATTATCCTCTGCCAACTGAAACAATGTTCTTACAGCCAAATATGGAGCTGAAGCAGTACCATAGGTTACTGTGTTGAGTTCAAAGCATTTCAGTGGATCAGAAGGATTTTCCCTCCATAGAATTCGCTGTAATTTTCTCTGGTCTCCATGAATAAGTATTTGTCGATACATTTTTGATATATCTGTATTGATTACAATTGAGTGCTGTCGAAATCTAAGAAGAATTGAAAATAAATCAGATTGAATTGTAGGACCATTGAATTGTATATCGTTGAGTGATACGCCACTGTCCGACTTAGCACTCGCGTCAAAAACAACCCTTACCTTGGTGGTCAAACTAGATTCTTTCACTATAGCATGATGTGGAAGATAGTAAGAAGTATAATTGGAATGGTCTTCTTTAACTGGTGTCATGTGACCTAACTCTTCATACTTCCGCATGAAAGAAACATATTCTACCTTTAATTGTTTATTTTTATTAAGTTTCCGTTCGATTGCCAAAAATCTATTCAGAGCCATATTTCGTGAGTTACCTAGGAGTCTAGTATCATCATTAATTGGCATTTTAACAATGAAACGACCATCTTGATCTCGAATAAAATTATTTATGAAATGTAATTCACAAAAATTTTCAAACTCAGATAGAATTTTCTCATATCTATCACATTCTTCTATTCTCCAGAACCTTTCTAAATTATCATTTATGGACCTTTCATATTGCATATTTAAACAGTTAATAGAAATATTCCTGATACTATCCAACCAAGCAATGTTTTCTGAAGAATAGGTTTACCGCCACCCAATTGAATTTGACCAATACTAAGCAAATCCCAAAAAATATTAGCTCCCAGCAACATATCAATTTTGCTGGGTTTATTAAATTCAGGGTCTGCCAATTGTATGTTTGGAGGAATTTCTAAATTACGAATGTTGATGAACATATTTGGTAAATGATCTGTAATTTTAGGTAGTATGAAACAAGAAAAGCGAGAATTAAATTGACTAGTTCGGGATTTAATTTCTACTGATACTTGATTTCGGATATAGGCTAAAGATTGATTCACTCCTTTAATAGCAATATTAGTTGAAGACCTTTTCAGGTTCAACTTATGACATAACTCCTCAGTTATAAAGGAACTCTGCGAACCTTTATTGTATTTTATTTGAATTAAGGCAGTGGAAAGCAAAACTTGACTATCCATAAAATTGTTAAAAACATGAGAAGTCACTGTTGGATTCTCATTGGCATTTTGATGATAATCCAAAGAGTTTTCTTCATTAACTGGATTGGTATTTTCATGATTCTCAATATGAATCAGTGAATTGTGTTTGCGATTGCATTGTTTACAACGAGAAAACGTACAGTTAGGTGCAAAATGTCTAAGACAATTGATACACAATTTTTTCTTTTTTAATTCTGTAATTCTAGAAGATATAGATAATTTTAAAAATTCATCACAGGTATAGATCATGTGTTCTCCATTACAGAAATAACATTTATGTTTATTGATACTGACATGGGTGTGCCCTTTTGATTGTGATTTCTTTGAATATTGACCTGGTTTCACTGAGTCTCTCAAATTGTATTTTAATTTTTCAAGAACTTCACATCTATGTTTCAGAAATGTATTCATATCAAACATAGAGGGAAGTGCGTCTTTAAAATTGATTGATTCCCACTCTCTACGAGTGGTTGTATCAAATTTAGAAGCAATTACGTATATAATTATAGTATCCCATGTCTCAATGGTATTTGTAAACTTTTTAAGGATCTTAAATTTTTCGTTATATTGTCATATAGTTTCCTCAATTGTAAATGACATTCCCTTTGTATAACTGAAAAGTCAATAATAGCTTTGATATGGTTAAAGATAATCAAGGACTTGTTTTCGACATGACCACTCAGCAATTGTCAAGCAATTTGATAGTTAGATGAAGTTACTTCTAGAGATTGTATGACTTCGCTAGCCTCATTTTTTAGAGATGACTGTAAATAATAAAATGTCTCTACATTATTTAAAGATTGGTTATCATGCACCAAGGCAGTAAATACATCTCGAAACTCAAGCCATTTACCATATGATCCACAAAAGGTTGGCAAACAAATGGAAGAGTATTTTACTTTATATAAATCAGATCATTCTCTCATTCTATTACTTTCATTTGAACTATCACTTAAACGAATATTATTTTGAGAAACATTTTGTGAATCTGCATTGGCAGTAGTTACATTCAGAGGCGATTGAATATTCGAAGAAGTAGTATTAGTCTTACCTTTATGAAAAGTTAAGATCTTTCTAGTTTTACTTATAGATGCATAATAATTTGTTTCAAATTCTTCGCGAATGATTTCTTCATTTTGATTATCTTCTTCATTTAACTTCAATTCTATTTGTAATTGTATTTCATTGAATAAATGGAGAATCGGCTCAATAGTTTCCAATATTTTTTCTAATTGGATAAAAATTTCTTCACTTAATTGTTCATTGTCAATTGAATTAAGAAATGTTTTAAATCGTGTTAAAATACCTTTGAATTGACCTCTTTTTATTTTCAGTTCCGAAATTTCCATTTTAAAATACTTAAAACACTTAGGTAAATCTCAATTTAAAAATTAATTTGAAAATGTCTCCTGGACGATCAACGCTAAATAAAAAATATATGTCAATTAAATCAAAATATATTTATATAATATATATTTTTAAATAATTACAACCTACCCGTACCACTCAATAGAACTCATAAATAACTTATTGTACCAAGAAAAATCTTCAGATATTGGTATTGGACTAGATTCGACGACACCTCTTGAATTTAGTACACCTCTCTGAATTTTCCTCCTGTGCTGGACTCTTTAATGGGTATCCGGGCTATGAAGGACCATGTTTAATATTGACTGAAGCGGACTGTAAACTTTTTAATTTTTTCTTTCAAATTGAAACCAACAAGGTATGGATTTTCTTTTGGTGATTTTATTTACCCTGTTTTTTTTACAATTGTTATTTCTATGACTACAAAAACAAAAACAACCATACAACTTAACAAGAAAATAGATTTCTGTTTTAAAAATCCTCTTCACTATTGGTTGTATTGTACTGGTTGTATTTGCTGAAATCAAATCTTGTGTATGCTACTGATCTGGGCCAAATAGATGGTTTGTAAATTTCTCCTTTCAGATCGAAATCGATTCCAAACATAAAGCACTTGTTTTGGGATTCATTGGTTGGGAGTTCTTTAATCACTACATCTGCGTTACTGAGCTTATCCTGCTTTTTGATGTAGTTGTATATCTTTTCAGAATTTATTTCTCATTTAATTCGGTACAGATACAGCCATACCTTGCGTTGTACACCAAAATCTTCCTCAGTATTGTTGTTACCATAGTTCTTGGTTGTATGATTTGATTTATTTTTTTTCTTGTGATACACTGTGTTAAATCCATCATTTGGATCATTTACATCATTTTGTAAGTTAATAAGTTCTGACATTCTGCTTGTTTGCTCAGAGCACAGTTCCTGAAATTCTTTTTTTTAAGTTTTTGGTATGTGAGTTTCAATAGGTGTATTCATTCCATTACTGGAGGATGTAATTTTGCTATGTTTATTGCCAGAAGTTCCAGCCTTGGCTGTACGTACTTTTGTTGTTAATTTTTTCTGTGTGATTCTGACTTTTCCGACTTGCATAAACGATCAAGTTTTTCTTCTAACAAGGTGTTATTACTTCTTAAAAGTTTATTATTTTCTCTCAGAATGTTAAATTTTTCATCCTTCTCACGTATAATTCTCTTCAATAGTTCGTTTTCTTGACTCAATTTCTCACACAGATAATTTGTTTCATTGCGGCTGTCACCACTTGTGAGGTTATGTTCAAGCACTTCATGCTTACATTCTGCATTTTTTAGCTCGCTGGCCTGCTTCAAACAAGCTGGGTGAAATGTATCTCCACACTTATTACACAATACTTTATTTACAACTTTTTTGTTACACTGTTGCAACTCGAAATTTCATTTTCTTTGGAAGCAAGAGATGTGAGATCTTTATAGCCCGCCATCTTCTTGCATTTTTTTCAAAATTTAACCCCTTTATAATTTAATGAAGGACAGCACTGGAGTAGAATAATTTTTAAAAAGATGACATGAATTTTAATTTTCTTTTTGAAAATTTATTTTTTAAAAAAAATTATAAAAGTTTTATTTACGTAAATTACAACTATACCTTGTAACAGTTAGAATAAGAATGCCTAATATAATGTTTTATATCTAAAAGCTTATGAAAATAAAACGTTAGCTAAATAACAATATTCTAAGAAATGTGTTTTATCTACGCTGTGTTGCCGTTCTCAGGACAATAGGTATCATATAACTCATGCAAAGCCAACACTAATGACCTAAAAGTTTATCAGATATTTTTTCTTTTCCCTTTTTATCACTCTAATTTGGAACGGTCCAATGAATAATTTAATTAAATATCACAATATCAATGTTATTCAACAGTTCTTCTTGAAGTTGCTTACGATTTCTTAATTGATATACAATTATGGGTCCATACATATAAAATTGACAATTAAATTCAACTTTTTACCACCTAAATCTTGTAAAAAACTCAGAAGCACATTAAATGTTTGTTTGTTTCACATTCAGTATATTAGTATATTAGTATATTTACTGTTCTGTTCTCTGTACATCATGTGAAAGGGTAATCATTTAGAAATGAAAAAATGCCATAAATAAACGTGTTCAAGAGAGAGAAACGTATGGATATGACAGGAAGAAGCAGCAGAACTTGGTAACAGAAATATTACCGAGACCATTTTAGGCAAATTTTATGAGGTCTTCCGAAACACATATATTACGTGACTGAAGGTGTTCGGCTGCGGTTATTTAGGAAGTTATATAGCTGTTTCCAGCCCTGTTATTTGTCGGCCTTCGCCTCCGTAAATTCTCGCCGCGTCTAGAGACTTCGAGATGGGACTGTCGCTTTCGCGAAAAAGATCGGATTATGATTTAGAGGGATAAAAAGGGCAGCGGCCGCGAAGAGGACAGTTTTAAAAGTATTTATGAGTTATGAAATTTAAATAGTTGTAAAAGTTGTAATTAGTTGAATATCTAAGTGATTTATAAAAGTAAAATTTATTATGTAAAAGTATTGGAATAAAAATTGTTTTGTTACTGTATCGAGAGTTTAAAATCACCGAACACAAAAAAGAAGTAATTTAGTAACAACTGGTGTCAGAAGTGGGATTGTTTTGCGACAAATGGTGAATATGGTGAATGGTGAATACAAGAAATACGCCTTTCGACGACATGGAGGACGTTATAAAATTGATGAAAAATCAATTTGAGGAGTTGGAAAGGCGCCGTTTGGAAAAATGACGACAGAAAGAAAAACTGAAAGAAGAAAAACGACGAAAACAAGAAAAACGACGACAAGAAGACAAATTGGAAAAAGAAAAACGACGGCAAGAAGAAAGAGAAAAACAAAAGAAACTTTTAGAACAAGTACTACAAAAAACAGAAGAACAAATTGTGGAATTAAAAGAAGATGTCAAGAAAATTGACGGGGAGCTAAGAATGGAAGTAAACACAGTACGAAATGAAGTAAAGGACATTAAGCATGAGATCGACGTTGCTATAAAGGACGTACAAAGCCAGATTGCCTTGCTTAAAATTCAAGATCGTCGTGACAGGGTTGCCACATCGGAAATTTTAGTGAAACCACCAACTTTTGATGGACAATCATCCTGGTCTATGTATCGCAGACAGTTCAAAGCTCCAGCCTCGTCCAATGGGTGGAACGATGAAGAGAGGGCTACTGTACTCATAGTATCATTAAGAGGACAAGCTTTGGGAATGCTGCAGACAATCCCTGCAGACCAACAAAGCAAATATGGAGACCTAGTAGCTGCACTAGAGTTAAGGTATGGCGATCAACACCGAGAACAGCTATACCGGGCGCAGATGAAAACACGGTTGCAGAAATCTGGCGAAAGTCTGCAAGAGTTCGAGGCAGATATGAGAAGGCTAATCTAGTTAGCGTACCCACAGGCACCGGAAGACTTCGGGGAGCAACTGGCCGTCCAGCTATTTATTGATGGACTTAGGGATCCAGAGATCCAGAGGACTCTTTGACTGACGAACTTCAATAGAAGTGATGAAGCTTTGGTGCGATCATTGGAAGTGGAGGCGGCCTTTAATACTTCGAGACCAAAAATTCAAGCATTGTCAATCGAAGAACCAGACCATCAAAGCGACGCAGCCAATGGGCCCTTCGGAAATTTTTTTTGCAGGATATCAAGTCCATGATAAATGGTATGGACAACCAACGGAAACGAACATGTTACCGGTGTGGAAAATTCGGATATTTCATTAAAGATTGCAAAGTGATAGTACCACCACGATCGAACTCACCTGCGAGAACACAATCACGTTTCCACTCACCTACGAGGACTAGGTCATCAAGCGAGTCCTCAGAACGGCACCAGGAAAACTAGGATTAGTCAGCATATCGGGGCGCATGCTGGCTAGTAATAACGAAGCCCCCAGGGTCATTCATGTCAACAGGATAAGAAGAACTATGGATAGTTCAGCCATGCAGAGGATCCCCAAACCGTTTACTGATTGCACGAGCCTTAGTTAGGACAAAAGACTATTCCTGTAAGAGTTGCTAACCTATACCCCAAGGGAATAACGCTTAAAGAAGGTGACATCATTGGAGCCTGTGAACCTGTGACTTCGATAACAAGGTGCGACGAGAAAAATCAGAATTAAAGGGAAGACTCCGACATCGTATTGGGAAGTCTAAAATCAACCTAAGGACATCTATCGTTGGATAAGTATAACGCTGCCAGGGAATTCATCAGATCCGAAAGTGACATCTTTCATTCAACAACAGCAGGACGAACCAACTTGGTCCAACACAGAATTGATACTGGCCAAGCTCATCCGATTTAACAACCACCAAGACGACTACCATTTGCAACACGGCAAGAGGTGGAAAAGCTGGTTAACAAGATGATGGAAGGTGGAGTGATTGAAGAATCAGCAAGCCCTTGGTCTGCGCCGGTTTTGTTGGTTTCTAAAAAGGATGGATTTACAAGGTTTTGTGTGGACTACAGAAAATTAAATGATGTCACGAAAAAGGACAGCTACTCATTACCCAGGATTAACAATACTTTGACAACATTGGCAGATTCACGTTGGTTCTCAACACTGGATTTAAAGAGCGGGTATTGGCAAGTGGGCATACATGAAGATGACAAAGAGAAGACTGCTTTTTCAAATGCAAATGGACTCTACCATTTTAATGTGATGCTAATGAAATTAACACTACGTGGGCTTGCGTGGAAAACTTGCCTGGATATCTCGACGACGTTTTGGTCATTGGCAAAACTTTTGAGAAACATTTAAAAAATTTGCGAGAAATATTCCAAAGGTTCAGGAATGCCAACCTTAAGCTAAATCTTAAGAATTGTTCCAATAAGAAGTGGATTTTCTGGGCCACACAGTATCACCAGCAGGCATCCAAACAGATGAGAAGAAGATCAATAAAACAATTTATTTTCTATAGCATCGCTTGGTTATTTACAGGCTTTTTAAGAAATTATGAAATCGTAAGAGATTTGTTTTATCTGGATTAAAGAATGAATTTTGTTTGATCAAAAGTTGGCACCGTTAATCACTTCACTTCTGTTCAAGAATATCTCTATTACTGTCGGATATCGATAAAGTAGTATCCTTTGCGAATGAAATGTAATATCCCTCTATTTAATGCATGATTCATATTATTGATGTATAGAATAAATAAAATTGGGCTTATATATAACCTAGATAGCATAGACCTCTCCACGAGATCTCTGAGAGGTTACAAGTGGGATCTTATGCGAACTCCTATTGCGTGGTCTCTATGATGTGCTGTATCTATGCGAAATTCTCACTGGTGTCCCTAGAAGAAATCTTAAAGACCTAACCTTCCTTTTCCAGGTAAATTCTTATTGCGAATTCCTAAAGTTATCCTGAATGTAACCAGAATAAGAAATTCTTACGGAGAGTACCTAAAGTTATCACGAATGTACAAAAACAAGAAATTCTTACTTTGAGTTCCTAAAGATATCACGAATTTAACAAGAACAAGAAATTGAAATTGGACACCCAGATCAACGCAAAAACTTAGGATATTCAGGAAGAGGACGAGGGAAGAAAACATCACCACCAACTGTTGGAGGTCAAACAACTAAACATAAAAAGAAAAGAGGAAACACACTTGTTAAAACTTCATAGAAAAATCAACCTGTCCAACACACGATATATTTTCCGTAATGAATACCTCAGTAAAATAGATGAAGTTCATCGGCAAGGTAGATTTATAGTTTATCTTTATTAAACTTTGGACATTGTACGTCACTCATGATATTGTGAAAAAAAGGTGGTTTCTGAATGCTTTCCTACATATGAAAAATTTATATTATAATATTATATGCTGCTAATGAAAATGGTTTCGTGCCGTATTGTTTGCTATTATCGACAAAAAACATTTTAAGTTGTTCGTTACATCTAATTAAAGTCCGGTCCTGGACTTGCCGTAGGCTAAATGTGACCTGACTGTATGTCTGGAACTTAAAAATACAGTTATATGTAAAGTGTGCAATGCACTAACACGGGAAACAATAGATAAACAAAATATTAATTCAAGAGGGCGCACCTCATTATTTTGTTTTTGCAGTTTAGATTATATAGTTTTTAGAAATGAGGACAAAAAACTAAGTTGTTTACTCCAAAAACTTTAAGTTGTTATTTTATGTCAGTTTTGATGTACAAAATTAAAGCAGACGGTGTTTTATTCATTTTATTACGTTATTCTTAAAATGGCGAACTAATTAAGCAATTACATTAATAACTTGACTATAAAACTAAAAACTAATTACATATATAACGTTATATATAACAGTCACGCCTTTTTCCCGTAGGATTAGGCAGAGACCACTTCCTTCCACTTGCTACGGTTCTAACACACATCTTTTGCTTCCTTTACTTTCATCAGTGCTCTCATACATGCTCGTCGGATATTGGTACTCTTGACCTGGCCTTTCTTCAAAACAATGTTGATCTGATAGAGATCGATGTTCGCTGAGGTCGACCTCTACCGACTTGTCCATTCACACTCGCCTTATAAATTTGTTTCGTCAATCTTCCTTCATCCATCCTTTCTACATTTCCAAACCATCTAAGCATTCCTTTATCTATCTTTGTAACCACATCTTCTTTTACACCACAGCGTTCTCTTATCTCACTATTTTTTACTTTATCCAACCTAGTCACACCGGCTATACTTCTCTCAGACTACTCATTTGTCTTCCTGCCAACACCCTTCGCTCAATGTCACTGTCATACATTCCATCTCTCGTAAACTTTGAACCCAAGTATACAAAATCATTTACTTGTTCCACTCTTTCTCCCTTAATCAGAACTTCACAGTTTGTCATGTTTTCTTTTCTTTCAAAAACATTACTTTCGTTTTGCTTACATTTACTTTCATCCTTTTGATTTTTAGGGCATCATGCATAACATAAACCATCACCTGCAACTCCTCTTGAGATGACGCTAATATGACTTGATCATCGGCGTAAAGAAGGCATTTGACGATCAAATCATTCATTTTCAATCCATACGCACTCTCTTTTAAATATTTTAAACAACCGTCTACGTATAAGTTAAATAGCCATGGCGAATCCACACATCCCTGTCTCACACCATTTTCGATGTTAAACCATTCCGTGCAAGCTCCTTTTTTTCAGACACAAGCAGTGGAATCCTCGTAAAGTGATTTCAGCGCTCGTATTAAACTACCGTTCACCCCATACATAGACAATGTAGACAACAATTCACTCCTTACCACTCATAACCATTATCAATTAAATGCCTTGTAAATTTTAAATGTATTTAATACTACTTGTGACATCGAATATTAAAAAACGACTAGAAGTTTCACTCCAGGCTGTCGATTTATTTTAAGCCAACGATTACTAGTTTGGTTCTAGCATGAACTTTGGACTTTGCAATACAGGCTGCCGCTGAGTTGGATAGTATACCGGTTAAAATCGATGCGGTCCTCGGTCGAATTTGAAGGTTTAAAAACTTTTATAAATTTTGTTATTGATTTAGAAAACATCTTTACTAAACATTTTAATGACCTAGCTTGTAGAACTGGGGTATGAGAAGAAGTCAAAAACAAACTTAAAAATATAGTTTTTAAATACTCCTGTTTCAATTTTCCTTATAATTATATCCTTGTGTCGTACAGAACGCATGATCCTGGCATGGACTTTGCAGTACAGGCTGTCAAGGAGTGGGATATTTGTACGAGAGCGGTATTTTAGGTAATGGTGTACCGGCTGGAATCGATGCGGTCTGTCGAATTTGGAGGTTTAACTACCTGTACCTCCTAAAACTTTTATAAATTTTGTTTTTGATTTAGAAAACATTTTTACTAAAAAATTTAACGACCTAGCTTGCAGAAATGGCGTAGGAGAAGTCAAAAATATAGTTTTTAAACACCCCTGTTACAATTTCCCACATAATTATTTTCTTGCGTTGTACACTAGAGTGCGATTATATTTTATACTGAGATTTGTAAATAACAATATTAAAAGTTGCATGATAAAAAAGAAAAGGCCCAAATGAACTATGTATTTTGAAAAACTTATAATTTTTTTTTACAATTTTGTCCCGCAAGTAAATATATTTACATATAAGCAGCTTTGGTGGCAAAATATACGCTAAATCTTTTTAGTTAAGTATGTTTTAATAATACTTTTCAATTTGCCGACGATCAGGTTATTATAGCTTATAGTCCGGGAGATAGCGTCAAATTTTCATGGGTGATTTTACTGAGAATATCCATCCTTTTATATCTTACCTTTTCTCTCTAAAAGTGAAGAAAAAATATGTTAGCTGACGCGACTCAGTGACTTAAGATGGTGGGAGGTTGCGGATCTCGCGAGAAAATAATGATTTTCGGAGTATTTTACTGAAGGTCATAATTTGCAGATAGCTAAATGATTGAATTATAATCGGGAAAAAACATGTTAGCTGCATAAGTTTTGTGATTTAACTTGTTAGCTGCGAGTATGAATATGTAGGAAAAAATTTGAAAATCGGACCATTTTACCGAGGCTGAAAATCATATACTGAATAGTTATCAGTTTGAAAATCATAAAAAATCATGTTAGCTGATGCTCAGGTGTGATTAAACCTGTTAGCTGCGCTTCCTATGTGCAGCGCGTGGTCGGACCATTACTGTGTGTGCTGCTCCGATTCAATGTCTAATCATTTTCACCACCCTTTTTTTTTACTATATAATGAGGATAAATGCACTATAAATCTACATCAGATTAATAAAAATCAGTCAATTTCTGACTGCAATCTATGTTTTTTAAAAGAATAATATTTCGTAATCTCAATGTTTGGAAATTTCGGAGTCCCCAAAATATCAGCTACCTGGATCCTTTTCTACGTTGATGTATCGAAACTGCATGAAACTTTAGGAGAAAACTTGTGCAAAGCTCTTCCAGCTTTCCATGCTTTGACTGGCTGTGATTTTAACCCAGCCTTTTATAGGAGAGGAAAGAAAAAGCCGCTTCAAACGCTGAGAAAATCGACAAAATATATTTCTGCGTTGATCAACTTATCGCAGCTATCTGTCGTGGATTTAGAAGAGTACGATTTTTCGGAGGTTGAATTTGTTTGCAGGATATATGGACATAATAAGATTAATGATATAAATGTATTTCGTGCTGCAACATTCATGAAAGCATACAAATTCGAAGATAAGGTATTAAAATTAAACCAGAATTTTAAAGGGTCGCTACTTCCTCCATGTAAGTCCGAGCTAAGACAGCAAATCCTCCGAACTTCGTACATTGCTTAACTTTGGAGCAACGCCCACCAACGCATACCGACACTATCG
The DNA here is from genome assembly GCA_950111635.1 of Agelastica alni. Classification (NCBI taxonomy): domain Eukaryota; kingdom Metazoa; phylum Arthropoda; class Insecta; order Coleoptera; family Chrysomelidae; genus Agelastica; species Agelastica alni. The sequence continues at coordinate 49,662,103 of OX467708.1, read as the reverse complement.
TCTCCAAAAGAATTCGGATGGAAAAAAGAGAACAAATACCATTTCAATTGATTCGAAGGAGATCGATTGCCTCAAATCGATGAAATTACCACTGATGATATTGAAATAACAGGTATTGTTTGAAATTCTCCTTGAATACAAAATTTATAATAATGTTTCTAGATACACTGAAAGATTCCAATGATAATGACTAACAGGAAGCAGAGAAACATCCTGTCATCGAGGAACTGTCAGCTAGCAGCTCTGAAGAGGGTGACGGAAATGATTCCTACTCCGATTGATGAATTAGAATATCTCATTCATCGACATCCATTTATGATGTGTATATATATTTGTGTATAAAATATATATTTTTGTAGCTTTTCTACATTAAAAAATTGCATTGAAATTTTTACATTTTATTTTAAGTATAGCTATCCAAAATATCAATAATACCATAGCCGCAAATCGATTGATTTTTATCAATCTATAAATCTATTTTTATCGATCTAATGTTGATATATAGTGTATTTAATCTCATTATTAATTAAAATAAAAAAGGCTGTTAAAAATGAATCTACATGAATTAATACTGAAGTGAATTGGAGCAGCGAATACAGTAATGGTCGGACCACGCGCTGCACAAAGGAAGCGCAGCTAACAGGTTTAATCACACCTGAGCATCAGCTAATATGATTTTTTATGATTTTCAAACTGATAACTATTCAGTATATAATTTTTAGCCTCGGTAAAATGGTCCGATTTTCAAAAATTCTCTACATATTTACACACACACACACACACACACACACACACACACGCACACGCACACGCACACGCACACGCACACGCACACGCACACGCACACGCACACGCACACGCACACGCACACACACACACACACACACACACACACACACACACACACACTTTTGACACATGCGCAGTAGCGAACAATAATCGATATTTCTGCGCAGTAGCGAACAATAATCGGTATTTCTGCGCAGTAGCGAACAATAATCGGTATTTCTGCGCAGTCCATAGATACTAGTACAATGAACAATATCTCGACCATCTGAAGACCAAAGTATATCTAGTTTGTTATCAAATTAAAGGTCTACGCGAGCTCTACCGAATGACGTAAAATAAATCTAGACCAATTGCATCGCTTTCATCCATCGATAACAAAGTGGGCACGTCCATGTGCTCATCATTGTTTTTACTGCCCGCATTTCAAATATGAATATAGTTTATATAGTATATCTAAAAATATTTTTGTGTAATTGTTAACTTTTTCTTCCTAATCTTAACATCTTTGCAGATGTGTTGTGACCCATATTAACGAGTTTCAATGTTTTGGATGACTCTCTTGATTGCATCTCGTCATTTATCTCGATTAAACCACATGTGAGCCGCTTGTGGGAGAGTAGCATCTGATAATTTTTTGGTAATATCTACCCATCGATTTAGTGATCGGCCACGCCTTCTGTTTCCTACAGGTTTTCTCTTTACAATAAGCCTTTCCATATGCTCACTCCGACTGATGCGTCCGAAAAATGTAAGAATTCGAGAGTACACGATACTGGACAAACGTTTTGACGGACGTATTTCTTGTAAAACCGAAGCATTTGTTCTATGTGTGGTCCAGGACACTCTCAACATTCGTCGCCATGCCCATATCTCAAATGCATCAATCTGACGACGATCTACTTCTATGACGGTCCAAGATTCTAGATCACTAGATTGATTTTAGTTTGTTTTGTGATATTCCGATCCCTCCATACTTTATTTAACTGTGTCATTGCTGACCTAGCAAGCTGAATACACCCTCTTATTTCGTCATCAAATCCCCCGGTATTTTCTATTAGGGCTCCAAGATAGACGAAACTGTTGACAACTTCACAGTGCCCGAGTTTCAGGGTAGTTGTTATGTTCTCTATCAATGATCATAATTTTGGTTTTATTATAATTTATGTTTATGCCGTAAAGAGCACTGACATCTTCAAGTCTCATCAGGAGTTCCAGAATTTCTCTCTGGGAGGCAGCTATCAAGGTCGTATCATCGGCAAACCTTAAGTTAGACAATTTTGCGCCGCCAATATTTACTCCACTCCATCAGACAAGCATTTATCAACCCTAACCCGTGCAGAATTGTTATCACATAATTGTTGTATGAGATACACTAAATGGTCTGGGACACCCATTGACAACATAATAGACCAGAGCTTTTTCCATTTTACGTTATCAAAAGCTTTGCTATAATCGACCAAACATAAATACGTAGGAGTATAGAACTCTCTCTCTCTCTCAATAATTTGTCCAATATTCAGAATTTGCTCCCTAGTGCCTCTTCCCCTTGTGAATCCAGCTTGTTCAGGGGATATCTGCCATAGAAGATAGTGTTCCAAACGGGATCGAAGAATATATAGGAAAACCTTTCTGGTATAATCTGTTATTATCACAGTTATTGGTGTCACCTTTTTTATGAAGTGAAACAAAGACTGATGTTCTCCAGTCATCTGGCCATAAACCAGTCTTCCATATTCCCTGACATAACTGATGTATTATTCTCAAGCCTTCCTGTCCCATAGACCTTAGTGCCTCGGCTGTTATAGCATCAATTCCAGGAGACTTATTAGATTTTTATTTGAACCTCCGAGATCAGAATATCCGGTTCAAATTGGGTGATGTTGTTTTCGCGATTTTTAAGATAGTAATTGTCAGCATAAAGATCCATACAATACTGATGCCAGACCACAATCACCTGATCTAGATCAGCAGCCAAGTTTCCAATTCTGTCCAATTCTTTGGTTTAAATTTACGGGTAAGAAGTTTGATTTTCTGAAACAAATCTCTGGAAGTATTACAGTTGAAATAAGATTGTATTTCTCTACATATTTCTTGGATGTAATTGTTTTTGTCTCTTCGGCACAGCCTTTGAATTTGCCTTGTATACTCATTATATTTAGTTAGTTTGTCTTTTGCATGTAGATTCAAAGCTTTCAATGATCTACGTTGTTCTATCACATGAAAGGTGGTTTCCCGTTGCCTGCCTGATTCTATGCCGTTGACCATATTAGTTGGTTTATCCGCCTTCGGGGGCGGTTTCTCACCCTCAGTACAAGAGAGTGCCCTTCTTACTCCGAAGAGATAAGTTTGTTGCTTATCCCGGCAACGGGATTAATTGCTAAATAATAAACACTAGCCCTTATAGCTTTAACGTTTTAGGTAAGCTGACTAAAGCAAAACTAAAAAGATGTAACGAAAGCAAAAGCTTTGGTTACTGATTGTATTTGTATGTAATATTTTGATTGTAATAGTGATTGGGAAGGTTACATCTGTATCTATACAAGTCCGGAACTTATACGAGTTATAAACTCATGTGAAGTTTTTTCAAAAACATAACTTTTTTTGGAGTATTGGGAAGATTTGATAGAGTTCTGGAGTTCCTGATACAAATTTTGAATAGTTTCAGTATATACCTATTTATACAAAATAAGTTATTTGTAGGTAGGTACCTACATAATCAAATTAACATTTATTATACGGGGTAAGCCACAGGTAACAGTTTATTCCGATATTTGTCGATTTCGAACAAAAAGAGACTTCAACCTTGTAAATTGGTCCACTATATTGGATTCTTATATTTTGAGACAATTTATTCCATAATTCACAAAAATTCTCAGACATATCAGAGCCACCCTATTTAATTTTTGAAAAAACCAATTTTAATAGAAATTGGACTATAAATCATAAAACTCATCCGCCATTTTGTTATTTTCTCATATCAAAGTTCCATAATGTATTGTCAACCGATTGGCAAAAAGCTGCCAGATTAAAATATTTTCTGTTATCTTGAGATATCGAGGTTTGACAAGAAACTCATAGTCGACCCCTAAAATTCCTAGATACCATTTCTGAATAGAACCGTACCATCTTGAAGCCGCCATATTGATTTAACAAAAAAGTAATCTCCAACCATGCGCGGTCCCAGCTCAGGATTTTGGGAAGGGTCCAGTCGCAAAAAACCAACAAAAAAAGTCAGCACACCAACATTGTTTAGGTGTTAATTTACAGTCACATTTTTCAATTGTGGAGGGTGAGTTCTCATTCAAAATTATTACGAATGTTTTTATTTTATTAAACAAAATTCTTGTGAATTCGATTGTTTAAATGAAGTATTCCCCATAATTCGTATGCAATAAATAATATACCACGCGTATACGCCACACGTTTACCGTTTTAGGAATCTATATGAGGTTATGAATGTGTATAGGGCTAGGAGAAATTATTTTATATTTTTTAGTCCGTTTGAAAACGTGTTATATTAAAAAATGTTTTTTTTTTTTAAATAATTTTTCCAATAAATTTTTGGATATCAACAAATGTTTGTAATGTAATCGAGTGTCGGTAAACATTTTTCGATAGCATGAATAGATGTGAAAAATGTATAACTGATTTTTAAAAAAACCAGCTAATTTCGCTGTATGTCACCTATATTATAGGTTCATGTGCGTCGATTATGTTAAGTAAGAGAAGGAACTATTAGATTTATCCATTCGAAGTAACCACCTATGCATCTGCATATTGTTACCCGAAATGGGGTATTATACACGATTATGTATCAGATGTAATTCAATGCCTGTCGCGGCATATAGCCAGAGGAGTAGTTGTTTTTTTTTATACATAATCGGCCCACATGAAACTAATATAGGTGACATACAGCGAAATTAGCTGGTTTTTTTAAAAATCAGTTATACATTTTACACATCTATTCACGCTGTCGAAAAATGTTTAGTTTAGTTTTTTATAATAATATAGTTTTCTATAATTTTTGCATATATATAATATGATTGTTATGGTCGACAGTCGAGTGGCACCATTGGGCACTATTTTGAGACCAATTTCGGCACAGTCAAAACTTCCTCAATAAAAACCCTGGTGAAGAACGAAGCGGGAGTCCGTCCAGCCAGCTTAATTAAAAAGTCGTACCAAGAAGAAATAACACCGGTCTCAGAATTTTATTTGCTAGAATAAATAAATTTATTCTGACAATAAAATAACTCTACAAAACTACTAGTCTTGATAAATTAGTATAGTTTTTTTACTTTACGCGATACTTTGGTTTTAAAAGGACATTTTTTTATAACGAGGTTGATAAAACCATGCATTGCATTTTAATATTTCCCTAATATTTTCGCGTTAATAAATGCATTTGGTTTTAAGGGGTACGGTATTTAACGATGCTAATAAAACCAAGCATTCCGTTTTAATATTTCTGGATATAAGGGAACGTTAAAATAACGACGCTAATATATCTAGAAATACCGTTTTCCCGTTTTAATAATTTATTGATACCATCCCGAATAATTTTTCGCGTTTATAAATGCATTTGGTTTTGAGAGGTACGTTATTTAACGGTGCTAATAAAACCAAGCATTCCGATTTAACATTTCTGGCTATACGAGGTACATTAAAATAACGAGGCGAATATAACCAGGGATACCGCTTTCCCAATCGCATTAAATACCGATACCGGTTCTTATATTTTGGCACTAGTAAAGATTCTGGTTTTTAAAAGGAGGTCCGTTATTACTACGAGACTACGAAACTATACCGGGGTCCAGACAACAACCCCACTCGTCTATCACGTACCACCCGTTTTTTTGAGTAACGAAACGTGTGACTTTTCTTACCTTGTATCGAATGATACAAGAACCCGAGCTGGAAAAACCCGTGACCGCCGTTTCAAGCAAAAACCAGGGGACCAGAACACGCATACCCAAACCGACAACTACGGGGATTTTACATTTCACTACCGAGAGGCCCGAGGAACTCCCGAACGAGTGAAACCACCGAAAACTGAATTTGTTATTTTGCTTAAGAGAAATAAGATACTTTTTATAATTGAAACTTAGAATTGTACTTATAGAAAATATATAAATAAATTGAAAAAAACTGACGTACTCAGCTGCCTTGAAGCTAATCCGCAGTGAAAAACGTCACAACATGTTTATATACAGTTTTAGTTTTTCCTAAACAATTAGGAAATAAAAATCCATATATTGTTACGAATCGCGACCAACATCTTTAAGGCCGGACCTGTCCAGTTCATCCGTTCGGGAATGGGTGAATGCGCCTGAACTGTCTCGAAGCCTCTCGATTCATGTGTTCTCTGGAAATGTGGGGAATATTCCATGACAATATTTAAGAACGCGTCTCTTCCCACGGGGAGTTGGTTGATAAGTAGTTGAAAAGTATTAAGTTGGATATAGTTAGTTAAAAATAAAGAGAAATGGATAATTAGTGGAAAGAGAGATAGTTAGTTGGAATTAATTAGTGAAGTGAATTGTAATTTGTGACTAATAAATAAAGACTGTTACTTTTAAGTGTATACCATTTTTTATACAAACCATAAGTGTAACAATATTTATATAAGAACGAAAAAACTGTAGACAAATAGGTACTGTGAATGCTAACAGACAGATAGTAAAATCCCGTAGGCCACAGTTGTAATTTTGATCCAATCAGAAAATATTCAGTGAAGGTAATTTAAAAACTATTCCATATGAAATCAAGTTTGAAGCCTCTGTACATCTAAAATAAGTAATCCATATTCTCATGTTTCTAATTCAAACAAAAAATTATACAAGTAGTTTTTTTTTAATTAATTAAATACAAACATAATTATATGTATGGTGTGGAATAGCCAAACAAAAAAAATATCAGTATTTCAATTATTGTGCATATTTATAAGAAACAAGTCAATTTTAATTTATGAATTAACACCCAGCAACGAAAAAATTTCATTCCTCTATGGAACCCCCCTTGAGTAATAGTTATAACTTCCAAATAGTAGGGAAGTAGGGGCTTTTGTTAGATCGCTTAAAAGGTCTTATCTAAAAAATATAAAATCATTTGATTGACGAAATTCGCTAAAACACATTAAAAACTTAATAAATACCGTTTATTTATTGATAATGTAAAAAACAAAAAAACAAATCTTAATGTAGAATGTAGATGCTCGCCTTGGCAACATCCTAATCTTTGATTTCATTAGTTTTTTTTTTAAATTCATTCATGTTTGATACAACATCATGTTTGAGTTTCTTTATCCCGAGGAACCATTACCTTCCCAAATACAATATATAACTGTCTTCTAACGATATTTAACTGATATGTGGTGTGACTGACCTAATTGCAAGCGTTATTCTTCTCTTAAGTAAGCTAGTGGTTTTGTATACCACACTTTTCACATATTCTCATAAAAAGAAGCCTAATGGCGTAAGATCAAGGTGATCGTTATGGTCATTCTATTGATCCTCGCCTCCCTATCCAATAATTTAGAAATATTAGATCGCCACAAATATTGAATAACGTTAGAAGACAGTTTTATTTAAGATAAGGGTGTTGCCAAGACGTTTGAGGCGAGAATTTTGAACATCTACATTAATAATAATAATACTCTGGATCCTTCTGAATCTCGTGGTATCTAAGGGTACCATGATTAGTCAGTATATGTACTGCTAGTTAGGCATCCTTTCTATTCGGCGACATACTGCTAGGTCCCCTCGGCGAGAATACCCTTCACCTGTCTCTGGTTCTGTTTTCCAGTACAATAAGTTCTGGTTCCTGAGCCCTTCAGCGTAGACAGAACGGAATTCCAAAGGCCGGCTCTGGGCCTACGAACTTAGGTCTCAGATCCAGCTTTCACCAACTTATCAGCCCTCTCGTTGCTTTTGATTCCTAAGTGAACAGAAATCAAGACAAGAGTGACATTATTGCCTTTTGCTAATGCCTCTAGGATATGTCTGCAATCCTAAGCCAATAGTGAATTTTCCTACATTAAGCTTCATACTTTATTTTATTTTTTGCATTATCTAGAACTAAACAGTATTACTGTATTTTTAATGTAGCGGAGTGCAGACTAGCTCGCGTCCGTGGTAGAATACTACATGTGCACCCTGGGTAACGCTAAATTATATGGATTTCTAATTATATGGATTTGAAATGTGGAGTCCCCCAGGGTTCCATATTGGGGCCATTGCTTTTTGCTATATATACTTCCTGTCTGGTGAAAACTCTTCAGATTTGTAATGTACACCTGTATGCGGATGATACTCAAATTTATTATAGTTTTCATCCCAGTATGGTAGTGGAGTCATGTGACCTTATAAATGAGGAACTTGATAGGTTCATTGAAGTTGCAGAGGATCACTGTCTTAGTATTAATTGCAGTAAATCTAATGTTATTCTTTTTGGCAACAAAAACAAACGAGATGAGATTTCTGATAGTGTAAGTATTGTAATAAAAAATGAAGTACTTCAAAATGTAAGTGAAGCCAAAAGTTTAGGGATAATATTGGACTCCCATTTAAAATTTGAAAAACACATAAATCAGATTATTCAACGTGCATACTTCACTCTTAAAACTATTTATGGCAATAGATATTTCCTCCCTATTCAAATAAAATCAAATCTGTGTGAGTCATTAATACTGTCAATATTTAATTATGCAGATGTACTCTATGGTCCATTCTTGTCCAGCCAATATCAAGTAAAAATACAAAAAGTACAAAACTCATGCTTACGATTAATATTTGGTATCCGCAGAAGAGAACATATCTCACACAAATTGAAAGATAATGGTTGGCTAAATATGAGCAATAGAAGGAGATTACATGCTGCTGTTCTTTTTCAAAAAATTATTTTCGATAAAACACCCTCATATTTGCACAGAAAAATCACCTATCGATCCGATATACATAATCTGAATATCCGATATAAAGGAACCCTTTTACCGCCAATCTTCAGACTAGAAATATTCAGGCGTAGTTACACTTATCAAATATGCTCAATATACAATCAGGTCCCTACCATGTTAAAATCCTACAGTTTGCAAAGATTCAAGAAGGCATATAAGAAACATTTGTTTTCAATGCAATCCTGATATACGTACGATGGAAATTAGATTAAGAATAGCTATAATTGTTTTACTTTCATTCTTTTATTTTTTTATATATTGTTAAGTTCAACACACCTAGCGATATACTTAAGGTTAAGTGGAAGAACAGTTTATGAGCTGTTTTTATATCATCTTATAAACTGAACTTCGCCTTTTGCTTTGGGCCTGATTCACATTATATATGTATTCTTGTTATCTATATATGTAAGCAATAAAGTCGTTTATTATTATTATTAAATGAGCTAGAACGATCAGGCGGTCAAACTATCAACAAACCATCTACGATCTCTTGGCCGTACACAATGAATTAACCCATGAGTAGTAACGGTCCTTTTAAGAACCAAATGACCAGAAACCTTGGACCAATTGTCCGATTGCCAACTAAATATTGAAGGCATTAGACTCAAGCCCAATCCTAATAAAACGGAAGTCTCCTGTTTTCATTTAAATAACAAGATGGCAAATAGACACCTGAGAGTATACGCCGACAACCAACTACTAAAGCATAATTGTAACCCAAAATACTTAGGGGTTACTTTGGATAGAACCCTGTCATTCAAGCAACACCTTCAGAACACAGCAGCCAAATTAAGAACACATAATATCATTCATAAATTATGTGGAACAGCATGGGGATCAATAGCTGCAACCCTAAGGTGCTCGGCCTTGGGACTGGTATACTCTGCAGCAGAATACTGCGCCCCTGTGTGGCGTAATAGCTCATATACTCGACTCATCGACGTACAGCTCAATACCACCATGCGACTAATATCTGGCACACTTAAGTCAACCCCAACTCAGTGGCTTCCACTACTAAGCCACATCCCACCACCAGAACTCCGCCGACAAACCGCCTTACTCAGATAGTTTGAAAAAATAGTTAAAAACCCTGAACTGCCAATACATAAAGATATTAACGATGCCAACACCACCAGACTGCGTTCTAGAAATCCCCCTGTAAAGACAGCCAATGAACTAGTTTTTAACTTAAAAACAAGTGGAAGGAAGATCGGAACAACGCACCATATACCACAATACAAATTATGCCATGCATCGAAAAAACTCCACCGGGATTCGACTTGCCCTGAAAAATATGGGCTACTCTTAATAGAATTAGAACTGGTCATGGAAACTGCAGGGACTCTCACCACAGATGGAATATGGCTCCTTCCCCCGAATGCCCTCTCAGAGGATATGCTGGGAATACTGAAGACTTCGCCCTTGTGACACCAGCTTCGATTGATTATATTAATAGACAAGACATTAAATTGTGAACTGTAACTTCTATTATATTATATTGTGTACAATGTCATACGCTAAATAAATAAATTTAATGTAGCGAAATTTCGTCGACCAGATGAAATGTTTTTTTTTTAATGTTTATTTTTGCAATAAATTTAAAAACAGTAACATTTTTGAATAAACAATAAGGAGAGACCTTTTAAATAAAGCATCACAAGCCCTTACTTTCCCTTTAAAAATTGGGGGGTTATAACTGTCACTTGATTCAATTTAGGGATCAAATTTTTTCATTGCAGGATGTCATTTCATAATTAAAAATTGACTTGTATCAATCTATATCTACGTAACGGAATCTTTGGACACGATTTTCACACACTTAAAAACATCGGATCGACTTAAAACTTTGTATACTTCTAAAGAACCAATGACAATACAATAATTTTATAAATTTTTTTAAAGATCCTGGCCAGGATCATCAGGATATTAAAAAAAACCGAACTAAAAAATGAAAAATAAATAATAGTTTAAAAAACTAAGACAACACGCTTTATAAGAAAACCAAACTAAAAAATAATAATTAATAAAAAAATAATTTTACAATCAAAAACGTGGGATGCGCCATATCAATTAATGTATTTGGTAATAAACAGATATTGGTAAAAGTAAAATCTCCAAGAGGAAAACATAAACATCATCATTATTATTTTTTAGTTCGGTTTTCTTATAAAGCGTGTTGCCTTATTTTTTTTAAACAATTATTTATAAATATGCACAATAATTGAAATAATAAATTTACTCCATTTGGCTGTTTCCCACTGTATGTATAAACGCATGCAAACGATTTTACTATATAATGCTTATGTGTTGTTACTAGCTTTCTAAAAATTAAATTCCATTTATTGTCACAACACTGTAAAATACTCGTCCGCATACATCTAAGATAAATAAAATATAATATCAAATATTCTAGCTTACACATCAATCAATATAATGTAATCCTATAAATGCATTTAAAAAAAAATGTTTATTATTGTTGGATCTTTTCATGAACCACACAATGATCAATTTCGTATATAAGTTCAGCTCATGAGAATACCAATGTTTCAATAATAATTTCCTTAACTAATATCGACCATAAGTTTGGTACCTACTCACATTAAGTTATTAGCACCTATCTCTGGCTATGAATAATAAAATAATTTCCAAAATAAGGACGGTATAAAAAATCACATAAATATTGGTAGAGCATAGGAAGGTAGAGAAAATAAGATTAATTCTCGTTGTTGCAGACTATTTTAACATTGTTTCTTTGCTTTATTAACAGTAATGTGGATGACGTGCATTTGTGAACTCATAATGAATCATCGAAGCTAGAAAAAGTAGTATTTTGAAAATAAGATAAACAAATTGTGATTACACAAGAAAACCAAGAATAAAGTTAACAATGATTTTATACTGATAAGAGACGCTTTTTATATTTTATTCTAAAATCTAAACATTTCGAGTATTTAGATACTTTGAACAAAAATGTGGCTATATTAAGCCTATAACAAAATTCATTGCCTTATTTTAAGTTTTAAGTTCCGTTTTTAATTTACTATATCCGTAAAGAGCACTGATATTTCATTCTAAAATGTTAAAAGCATATCTTGGTTACAAGTTGGTGTCTGCTCATATCGGTAATGCGTAAATATTAAAATATTGTGTTCGCTGCTTTGCAATATACCTATTGAATTTTGGTCCCTGAATTTAAATTTTTGTCAAAAAAGTCAATGAGCACATAAATAATTCCAGAAACCTAATCTCCTAAAAGAGAATCAATTAATTTGGAAAATGCAGATCTTAAAGTTTTCTGTCTGGCATGAGCTATGGATATTTCTCAAGTTATAACAATTTGATAGTATTGGCAACAATAACAATCTAATTATATCACCTTATCGTCCCAAAATGCCGCGTGACGTGCATTACTTTGCTTGTATTGTATCCATTCCAGTAGACATACGCTATGCCTGACACAAAACTGTATAATATTTGAGTGTGTCAATCCTAATTTCTGTGAATTATTTAATTTGTGTTCATTTACAAAAATAGTTTATAATTGTGCTTTCAATAACGGCTTTAAATACTCTTTAAAAGATTTATTAACGGGTTCTGCGTTCAGCGGACTTTTTTGTGCTTCTTCTAATAATCGTTCGTAAACATTGCCATCGTAAGAACCCAAAGCAGATGATAGTACCTCATCTCTAAAGTCGAAACTGTCTACAATCCCTACGGCGTTTGGTCTTATGCTAATCAATAGTACCTCGAGCCAAGATTGAAGCACCTCTATGTTTTTTCCTTGCAGCTCAGTAAACTAAAAAAAATTTAAAACATTTAAGAAAAGAAATAGTCACCATCTCAAAATCATCATTGTAGGAATCGGGGGTTTATACTTTCCCTTTTCCTACATGAGAGAAATGATTACTTAACTTCGATATAGTGGACTGGAAGTAATCACAGTTTAGCTGGTTTATTAAAGGTTTTTATTTAACACAAAATATAAGTATTTCTATTTTCAAAAACACAATGCACTTGTACTGACTAGTAAATTACTGCAAACAATGAAATTAATTCAAAGTCGTGGAAAAGGAACTGTATGTGAAAATAAGGAACTAAATGAAAGCCGCTCACTACGACTGTCGGAACAATACTACTGAACGACCGTCTTTCTCGACGGTCGAAGGAATACAACTTATTACAAGTAACAAGCGAGGTTTAATCGCTGTGGAAAAAGAAACTGTATGACAGCCGCTCACTACGACTGTCGGAACCAATACAGTAGAACGACCGTCGTTCTCGATGGTCGGAGGAATACTACTGTTGCGTCGAATCGAGAGAGCGCGTTGAGAGGAAACTTACTACTGTTTTAAGACATTGGCGTCGTAGAGGATTAAAATAAGAATACATAAAATTTAAAACAAAGTGTTGCGATGATATGTGATAATAATTTCAATAATATATTGTTGGTGGTTTTAAACATTATGAAAATATACAATACATGCAGTTAAACATCAAATTATATGTATACATAAAAATATACACTACTACTTACTATCAAAAGGTCCCCAGTATATCTTAACACAGTATTTACTGCATACAGTTGTAATAACTGCTCTAAAACTAACCGCAACTCAGGAGATACCTGCAAATTTTGGACTGCTAAAATGAAAGTTTCAATTAAAACAGTTCTACCATGAATTTCAGCAGCTTGTACTAATTCAATGGATGTGTTGTTCCAAGCAACTTCATAAGCCATCCCTTTTTTTATTCTCTCGTTTATGTGTTTATTAGCGAGGTCGAGTTTGCTAAAAAAATGTAGATATAAAATTTTAAATTTTAAACACTTTGGTTAAAGTAAAATATTAATAATTATAAACATTGCCAACCACTGTACCACTATTTTTGTTATTATTATTTACACAAATGTAATTTATAAACTTTGTATTTAACATTTTAAACAAAAATTAAGATTAACATACCCCGCAGCAGTTTTCTGTAAAGCTTCAAGAATCCAATTAACAGATTTTTCAAAAGGAGACGTTATCTTGAGTGCATTTTGCAAATACTTGACAGTAGGTAACATTTGGAGGTTTTCATGATTTTGCCAAACTTTAATGAGGAATCTAGCAGATTGTAATAGAAGAACTGTATTTTCACCTTCATATGTGCACATTGCTGTGACTAGCCCGTAAGTAGAAGGTAAGTTGGATGATATCATGTACCCATGACCTCCACAGGCTAATCTGAGAGTTTCAATACCTTGAGCAGCATCAGCTGTACACACTGCTTTTAAAACACATGCAGTAGCGTGTAACTATAAAAAAATGATACAACAAATGAATTGTTAGTTAATGTAAAATATCTTTACATTCTACATATAACGATAAAATTAGAATTACTTACTTCTGGTAAATTATCCAAGTGGCCAGATTCCAGTTCACCTGTTACATTATTATATGTATCCCAAAGCCATGATGCCGCATATTGAAATGCAAAACAAGCAGCAATATGGGGAAATACTTTGTATTGTTGTGTAAGAAACTCTAAAATTTGGGGTTCTGGATCACTGCAACAAAATAAGTAAATAAATACTTTAAATTGTTCACAAATATTTTACAACAATAACTTAGCTTTAAAATTTCGTAACAGTTATTTCATATGTTTTTGTAGATTAATAAACTTTTGTAATTGTATTCTCTACACAAAAAAAACAGGAGAAAAAAGTAAACACTTAATTTATTACTAACTTGGGTTTTATTTGTGACTGATGTCTGACAGCACTGTATCTCGTTGCAATCGTACATGCTTTCTTTAAATATGTAGCTGCATCTTGTACCAATACAACCCTTACAAATATCATAGTTCCATAAGTTAGTTTGCTGCTTGGCGATTGAACATAGGTACCATCCTTAAACAGTATAGAACTATCATTAATAAAAAAAGAAAGCGATACTTAGGCCGCACATGTCGCTAAAAAAGTAATCATTGCAAAGACATTTTTTTAAATTTACCTAGAAATTTTATATTCACATTTGTTAAGATTGGATAATATATTTATAGTTTGTAAACAAAAATTAAACTAATGATGATATTATATATGACAGAAAAGTGTTGATTAAACCCTTCACTTAATCCAAACCAGAAGGGTACAAAAAGTAGCCATGGAAATTTTCTTTGGAAATTCATTAAAATCCTTCATAACATCTACAAGTCACACTTAATATTGTTATAAGAATAGTTAGTTAGGATAAGTTCGGGTGAATAATTTTTGGTTGGTTTTTCTTCAAGTAACGATCATGTCCACCTTCCAGGAGTTCGTCTCAATTAAATCAAACTTTCGTTCCTTTCAAATCTTGGTATTTCGTTATTTATGCAGATCTTAAATTTTTGTGCCATGCATAGCCTATTACGTATTTGTGTAGAAAATGGGGGTTAATAACTTCCCTTTCCTACATGGGAGAAATGATAACTCAACTTCGATATAGTGGACTGGAAGTAATCACAATTTGGCTGGTAGAGTTTTTATTTAACACAAAATATAGAAATTTCCATCTTCAAAAACACAATGCACTTATACCGACTAGTGAATTAAAAATGAAACGAAACTGAACGAATACAACTTATTGCAAATTAACAAGCGATATTTAATCGCCGTGGATGAAAGGAGCTGTATGACAGCAGCTCGCTACGACTGTCGAAACAATACCGTTGATCGACCGTCGTTCTCGACGGTCGGAGGAATACTACTGTTGCTTCGAATCGGGACGGCGCGTTGAGAGGAAACTTACTACTGCACCGACTCGTGACTGCGCATTGCAAACAAAGGGGGAAAAAGCCAGCTGGGGTGCCAGCCGGAGACATCGAGAGTTCTGCCTGGGGCAAAACGGTTTTAAGACATTGGCGTCGTACAGGATTAAAATTAAAAAAATAAATAATATTTAAAACGTTTTGCGATCTGTGATCACAACAATTTGAAGGGATAAGTTATGTAACATCGACAATTGACAACAGCGCACCTCCGTTACTCTGACCTTATAGTTTGTAGTGGAAGGGGAATTGAATTGTTTTATTCTCAGAATAACTACGAACGAAAGAGCATCACTTATATTTTTTTCAACAAATTCTCAAAATACATACATACATACATATAGTCACGCCTTTTTCCCGTAGGGGTAGGCAGAGACCAATTCCTTCCACTTCCGCTACGGTTCTTACACACATCTTTTGCTTCCTCTACTTTCATCAGTGCTCTCATACATGCTCGTCGATTGTTAGTACTCTTGACCTGGCCTTTCTTCAAAACAATGTTGATCTGATCGAGATATGTTCGCCAAGGTCGACCTCTACCGACTTGTCCATTCACACTCGCCTTATAAATTTGTTTCGTCAATCTTCCTTCATTCATACTTTCTACGCGTCCAAACCATCTAAGCATTCCTTTATCTATCTTTGTAACCACATCTCCTTTTACACCACATTGTTCTCTTATATCACTATTCTTTACTTTATCCAACTGAGTCACTCCGGCTATACTTCTCAGACTACTTATCTCCACAGCATTAATCCTATTTTCATGCTTCTTCTGCCCAACCCAACATTCCCTACCATACATAAGTGTAGGAACCAACCCTCCTCTATGCACAGCCAGACGTGCCTTTTTTGACACTTTCTGGGTGTTCATAAAGCTATACAGTGCCCCATTCATTTGTTTTCCTGCCAACACCCTTCGCTCAATGTTAATGTCATACTTTCCCTCTCTCATAAACTTTGAACCCAGGTGTACAAACTCATTTACTTGTTTCACTCTTTCTCCCTTAATCAGAACTTTTGACATGCTTTCTTCTTTTTCAAAAACCATTACTTTTGTTTTGCTTACATTTATTTTCATCCCTTTGATTTTCAGGGCATCATGCATAACATTAACCATCGCCTGCAACTCCTTTTCAGATTCTCAAAATGCATAGAAGACAAACTTAAAATAATAAAATGATACTGTAAGAAAATTATGCGGAGGCTGTGTAAATCTGTTTGCAGTAAATTTTAAGATATACCTATTCCTGACAGGCAAACGGTTTATGATATTTTGAACAACTTTGAAGACTGTTCAAAATGACTGAATAAAATAGGTAGCCCTAGAAAAAAAGCAACAAGAGAAAGATCTGATGCGGCATTTTACAACAGATTGGGATATTGCCTTGTTAATGGTAAAAAGCTGTTTGAAAATTTGTTTCAAGAATGTATTATTTATTTTATTTTGGAATTCATTTTAATTCCGTAATTTTGATAACAAGAGTAGTTTACATAATATTTAGATAAAAACATCTAACCTACCCCAAGAATAGACAATTACCAGCTTATTTGCCAGTATTATTGTAGCAGTGTTAAATCTTATAGTTGGATAGACATGGCACAAAAGTTTAAGATTTGTATAAAATAGGGAGGCATCATGTAAGTGGGGCGTGTAGTAAGGTCACCACTCCACTGCGACCCTCGATGGGTATATTGTGGCTGGTATAAAGTAACCTTCCCAATTTTTAATATATAAACTACTTACGGGTAATACTCGACTATTTTTCATTAACATATTAGTTCTAGGGATTCTAACATTTTCAAATCCTAAATATCCATTGTTTGTGGTATTCATGCCTAATTTACAGCCTATTTCTCCTATTTTTATGCCAGGTAAAGGCATGTGAGTCTCTTCGTCTCTTAACTGTACTATAAATGGATGGATTCCATGATTCTTTTCCAGAGAATGCAATTGTGCGACGACAATTGCATAATTTGCTGAGTGACCCACTAAAAAATAGTATTTGGATATATATATATAAATAGGTATTTAAAAAAATCAAAACAAAAACCTTGTCAATTCTGTAAAAATTTAGTTAAAAATAATCTACAAAATTTATTGTAAAACAAAATACTCACATCCTCCAGGCCACCACTTGTACGATGTAATTGTTGGACTGTTTAAAATGAATTCTTCAGTTTTTTTATCATAAGTAGCAATTGTTTCGAGTCCTCTAATAAATGTACCATGGCCTAATTCCGTCTAAAAATGATGTTTTTTACTGCTAAAGTTTTAAGTTTTTTATCTTCACAGATATACAACGGGCATATTTTATTTAACAAAAATATGATATATTAATTAAAAACTTGAACTAACTTGTGCATACGTTCCGATAATATCCAAAGTCCAAGCTTTCTGAATCCATTCTGCTTGTTGATCAATTGTGGCTTGTCCCATTAAAGTTGGTATGAACATTACATAATGAAGGGTAAGAGGATTTCCATCTTTCAAAATGGCCGAACCTAATTGACCTCCTAGGATTTCCCTAAAAAAAATGAAAATTTATATTTTTTGTTCAAGATGTAAATTTAAAATAATATCAGTACAAAGCTGATTATAAAAATATTTGCACATCTTTTTTTGGACAGGTTATGACTGAAAGTAAATCACAGCAGCAGAAATCTTTGCTGATAGTCAAGCTACCAGGAACATCTATGGTATTGCAACCCACAAGACCTGTTTTCGACAACTTCTCAAAACCCTACCAAATATACAACCACCCATTGAAAACTTTATAAAAATATTCGAATCAAAAATAGATTAAAGATAAGTTTAAAGAGACAATACTGTTACAACCCGGCCATGTTTTATTTTTTGGCGTCCGAGAGTCGATCACAATTGGGGTGCATATTAATGAGCCGCTTTGTTATGCCGGCCTCCGCGATCCGATTAGTAAATTCTCGAACACCGCGTCTAACGGTTTCGAAATGGTAGAAGGATTGTTCCGGACTCTCGAGAAAAAGGTCGAATAGTGTCGATTACTCTGGAATTATTATTTAGAAAAATAAAAAGAACAGCGGTCATTTCTTAAGTTTTTATGAGTTATGAAATTTAATTAGTTGTAAAATTTGTATCTAAGTGATTTGCAAAAGTAAAGTTTATTGTGTAAAAGTATTGGAATAAAAAATTGTTTTGTTACTGTATCGAGAGTTTAAAATTACCGAACCCAAGAAAAAAGTAATATCGTAACAATACCAAAGGTTAACTACAACAGTGTTGTGACAAGATGTATTCAATACAAATGCAAAAAGAGGTGCTTGTTTACCTTAATGGAAATAAATCTTTTTTTTCTTAGAGGGTAATTTTGTGATTAGTCATTACCTTCAGAAAATATATACTACAAAAAATATATAAATTGGCATTTATAATGAGATAATTATTGTAAAAAAAAAGAAAATGAAGGAAGTTTTTGATATTTACAAATAATAATTAAAAGGTGTAAAATGTATCACAAAACTATAATACAGTTACAAGTATAAATTAGAAACTAGCTATAAAATTTGTAATAAGTAGTAGCTATTTTCTTTTAAATAGATAATAGAACAAAAATTTTCAGCTGTCGCTGAAAAATAACCCGCTTCTACACAAAAGTATCCTAAAACCAATTTGGACTTATCAGATCCAGCCCTGGGGGACAGTTTTCAACTCAAATACTAAAATACTGCAGAGGTTTTAGTCAAAAATGCTTAGAATTATCTTCATCGCCCTTTGGTTTGTAACAGAACTTGGTTTGAATCAGAACGGACGAGATCAAACACTCATAACTAATTACTAAATCTTTAATAGAAGCGATTAGAATAAAAAACAACAAAATGTTAATACTTTAACATATAATCTGGCCGGGTGCAAAGTTGGAAGCCGTCACGAAAGAGGACATTCCCCACAGACCAAGATCCAGGGCATGGATACCCGAAGAATCTTCGGAGCCAGAAAGAATCCTGGAGCTGATCAGGTTGAGTAACCGTAACCTGCCTACCCACAACTGACGAGTGGCCAAGGTGGGAGAGCCCATTATGGGCAAAAGACGGTTATCATCCTCAACAACGAGCCACTGCCTCTCCTAGCCGAGAAGAAAGGGCGAACCAAAGTCTTACCGCCCTATCAGTCTTACATCCTTTCTCCTAAAAGCAATGAAGAAAATAATAGACTGTTACATCAAAGCGAACTCCTTGAGTTGAGACCGCTCCACAAGAAACAGTTTGCTTATCAAGCAGGTAAATCCGGGATAAATGCTCTACAGTGCCTAGTTAAAAGCATTGAATAGACATACGCGGAAAAAAAATGGCTCTTTGTGCCTTCATCGACATAGAGGGTGCTTTTGACAACACCTCGCATGCCTCCATAACTAGATCACTAGAGGAAAGAAATATAAACGCCTCACTAATCAAATGGATACAATCTATGCTGAAAAGCAGAATTATTGTGGCGACTCTTGGGGGAGAGACAGTCAAGATGACAGTAGAAAAAGGTTGTCCCCAAGGGGGAGTTCTATCGCCTTTGCTGTGGTCACTGGTTGTAGACAACCTGATAGTTAAGCTACACGACTCTGGTTTTACGACTCAAGGTTACGCCGATGACCTAGTCGTTACCATTACGGGCAAACATGATGAAGTAATTTCCAATCGCATGCAAGTAGCCCTAAACACAATCAGAAGCTGGTGCCCAAAGGAAGGACTTAACGTCAATCCTAGCAAAACAGTGCTGGTTCCATTCACCAGGAGGCGAAAGTACAAGCTTAAAGCCCCAACTCTGAATGGAACTCAGCTTACTTTTTCCAAAGAAGTTAAATATTTGGGCGTAATAATCGACCAAAAACTGACATGGAACAGCCAACTCAACAACATTCTTTCCAGAGCTATAGCGGCAAGCTGGACATGCCGCAGAGTCTTTGGCAAGACATGGGTCTGAAACCAATAATAATCTACTGGTCATACCAAACTATCAATAAACCAATACCTCATTGATATAGTGGCCAAAAATGCAACAAATTTCGACACAAGTCAAGCTGCAGAAAGTGCAGCAACTAGCTTGTCTGGGAATCACAGAGGCAACATTCACGTACCCTACTGCAGCCGTAGAGGTAATGCTGAATCCACCATTGAACGTAATGTGGTACACTCAAAACCCCTTGGTAACACCCCAAACATCTTTCAAGCAGAATTACATGCCATAGATATGTGCATAGGAGTGCATCGAAAGAAACACCTAATGGACAGAAATCTATTTTATCGGATAGTCAAGCAGTACTAAAAACTCTGAAGTCATACACTTGTGAGTCTAAGCTGACTTGGTACTGTAAACAATCCCAGAGACAACTGGCAGTAAACAATCAGGTTATACTGATGTGGGTTGCAGGTCACAAGGGAGTTAAAGGCAACAAAGAAGCAGACTGCCTTGCCAAATAGGGGGCAAATACACAATTTTACGGCCCAGAAACCATCTGTGGACTATCCAAAGTCCACTTGAAAGAAGAGGTTCGATGCTGTGAATCAGATGAAATGAAATCTCACTGGCATAATGTGCCAGGACAAAGAAAAGCGAATAGGCTAGTAAGCCTTTTGCCAAGAAAAGCTAAACAGCTTCTCGAGTTGGACAAGAAAGACTTGAAACTGGTGACGGGACTCTTCACTGGACACTGACCTCTGAGGTATCACCTGAAAAAGATGGGCAAAACATAGAGTGATAGTTGCCGTTACTGCGAGAACTTCGCTGAAACTGCAGAACATTTGCGAATGTCCAGCGCTTTTCTGCAAGAGGCTCAAGTTTCTGGAAGGGGCATTCCTAAAGCCCTTCGATGTCAAAAACTTAGCCCCCAGGAAAATTATAAACTTTGTATAAAGTTTCGGTATTCTGGGCCTCAAATAGATTACGGGTTGTGCACAAAAGATCTAATAGGTTGAGGTGCTTGAGAGAATGCATAGCCTTCACGACCCCCCTAAAATCTACAACATAAAATTGTTTCAAAATTTAATCATATTATTAACTGAATGAGTCGATAGTAAATAAAAACAAATAAATTAATTTTGTTAATTGATCCATTATAAAACTGAACCTAAATACTCAAAATGAAAATAAATTTAATTGTTATTTTGGATATGGTTATTACAAATTAAAGTTTGATCTACCTGAGGACTTAAAAGTAACCTTGATCAATTTTACAAAAATTACAAGTACATAATAAACATTAATTGTAAAATAAAAAGCAAATATTTAATCAATTACAGTTATTTTAATTTATTCACAGTTTAAATATTTCCAAACAAAACTGGTTTTTGTACATTAATCAAGAATTATAATGAAGTAATAGTGATGTAACTATAAATTGAATAGTTTATAGACTTTGTACATTGTGTCATGGATAAATAGAAATTTTTTTATTATACTACTAGATGATAAAAACACAATTAATAACTACTTCATAGGTTAAGGTTACTTATAACTAAGTCATTAAATATTTTTAACAATAATGTATATTGCAAATATACTTTTCTAGGAAAAGATTATTTAGTCAATATAATTTTTTAATTTTAAAAGACCAAGTCTGAAGTGACAAAAAAACATTGCAGTTAATTTTGTTTGCAAAGTTATAATTATTACTTTAATGCCACAAATGAATAAAAATAAATTTAAAACTATTTTATATAAATTTCAAGAACTTGGTTCTATTAAAAAAATCCACCTACTTTTATGTAAAAATAACAAAAGCATTTTCTTAAAATTAGATTGAATTCTATATTACTTTCAAGGAAGGTTGTGATTACTTTACTACTAGCTGATAATATTTAACCACGTCAGCAATGATTTAACATATTATTTAAAATCATAATCTTGTATGAGTGTAAAATATTTCAAAGATAAATTTGTGATTTTTTATTGATTTCATTAAAAAAAATAAAATTTATTACCATACATGTATCTTATCTATCAACAAATACTTATCCTTATCTCTTTTGTTAGGTACATTATTATCATTAAAATTACTTTTTCTTCAAATTGTACATTTTTTTGTTTTAACTATAATACACTTAATTTTTATGAAAAAATACTATGGCATTTAACACAAATAATTTTCTAGATTTTTTTTTCGTTTTTGGAAATAACACCAAACAATCTAAATTTTTTTTATAAAAATACTTACCTAAAATTGTCCATGCCACCTCTACCCTCATTTTGAAGTTGCTGCACTTTTCTGAAAAGCAGACAAGCCTTTCTAACAGCTTCTTCATATTTTTCTTTATGACTTAAATATTCCAAAGGCACTTCCGACCTCAATTCTGGATCATCCAAAAAGAATGCCTCTATGGAAATTTAATTATTTTGTGAATGCTGGTGTGTAAATTTCGAAATATTTAACATTTGTTGTTCAATTTAACTTTGTATTTCAGAAACTAAGGTAATTTTTTTTTAACATTTTCAAGACATTATGTGATGGCATGTTACTACCAAAAATAACTATTTCTTTGGAGTAGTATTTGTATTTCAATAAAGTAGTTTGTTCAAAATAATATTTTTTTATTAAATTTATTTAAAAACTTACCTCTGCTTTTCCTATCATTAGTCTTTTCCACACCACCATCTAACAAGTGAGTTAATTCAGTGGTATTAAAAGTACATTTCTGTCTTTCTCTTACCAGATCAGGGTTAATTTTAGAATTGGAGAGTGGCATTTTTATTATTACCGTTAATTATTTAGGTAACAGCTTACTAGTAAATCAAATCTATGATATTAACTCTTAACTTATCAACTTTTTAGATAAATAATATGACACATGTACAAAGACGTTTGAAGTCTCACTCCCCACTTTAATATTAATGTCATCTTTATTGCAGTTATTTCACACTCCATATCAATTTTCATTTAATAAATAATGTTTTTATAAAATATTATAAAATTACCATCAGAATGGTAATTAAAAATACAACCTAATAAAAAAATCCAATCAAATGATTTCAAATTTGAAAAATAACCAAAAGTCAATTTTTTCTTTATAATTTGACATGTACTGTTTGGTCACTTCCCTGCTTACGGTTACCATAGCAACGTGACGTTTAAATGTCAGTGTCAGTGTAGCAAGTTGTCAACATCAGATGGTTTTTCTTTAAACTAATGTCTTCAGTAAATAATTTTTTTATTCCAACACTTTTAGTACCTATCTGTAAAGATATACTTTTACTATTGTCTAAAGAATTATCAATGCCTTTATGTTATTTATTTAAATTTAAGTAAAAAATTGGAAAACTTGCAATTACTTTATCGACTTTAAACGTTAAATGATTAAATCAGATTATAAACATTGCATTTGTATTCAAATCGCAGGTTTCTAACAAAAATATAAAAGACGCTTTGTTTTTAAATTTTACAAAGTTTGTGTAAATGGCATTTAAATTAAAATTTTTTCGAATTGATAAGTTGATTGGTTGAAAGAATCATGATGTTATTGAGTTAGTTATATGTGCTTTTGACCTTTTCTAAAAATGTCAAATTTTAAGTCACGGATGAGACACTAGCATGCGCACTACTAAGGTGTTTGCGTGCAGATAACTGGTGTAAATATGGCGTCACAAGAGGACGATAACAAAATAGAGTGTATTTCAAACATAAACAAACAGCAAGAAAGATACTTCTTAAATGTTTATAAGGTGAAAAACACAATTATCGTGCTTATAGTTAATTAGTTTATATAATTTCGCATGTTTATTGTGACAAGTGTGTAGTTTCTTATTCGCATGGCCGCCATGTTCCATCGGTGATTTGTACAGAAAATTGAAGAATCTGGCCATCTTAAGTTACCCACAACAATTTCGTCAAGTGGAGTTTCGGCTCGTTTGTGTAGACTGAGTTTTATTAAAGTGCCTCAATTGATATGTCATCTTGGTAGCCTTCAATTCAAAACAATTATTTATAGTTGTTTGTTTTAATTGCTTGATCCTACATTACATCAAGATGAATTTTGTAAATGGAGACCAAAATTATTTCGCACCCTTTAAAGCACGTATCTCTCTTAATTTTGTATTTTTTTAGTTAAAGTCGAAAGTGATTTCATAGGGAATTAAAGCCTGACATTTTAAGTTCAAATTATTTTGCTTTTATCATTACATACAAACACATTTTGTATTAGCATGTTTACTGGTGCTTTAATTATATTTGTTACTCAAATTTTACTACAAGTAATTAGTTTAAATAAAGGTCTTAATAAAGGTTTTAATCTTTACTGAAATCACTTAAGTTTTATATTTTATAGGTACATAGTGCATCATTTTAATTTGGTTTATTATTTCTACTTCTCATTAATTTTGATTGTATTATTTTGTATTAAATTGCTATAATTAGATTTTGTTTAAAGCTGTACCTATATAAATGTTATAAAAGATACATATTTGTTATGACTGTTCTTTTACAGAAACATGAATACATTTTGAACAATAAAAATGAGCCTTTTGAAAACAAAATCGAATCTTTAATAGATGTTTGGAAAAGCGTCGGAGAATTAAACCTATCACAGTTTGATCTTCGCCATGTTATCCAAATTATGGACTGGGCCAAACTACATGCTTTAAATATTGTTCTTACAGCGGAGTGGAATGGATTTAAGGGTAAGTTGTCATTTTAATAATTTTTGTGTAGTCCTACTGAAAAGATATTTTGATAAAATTGTTATGGTTTTGTAATAAAATAATGAAAGTATTGGTATTGTAAATTATATTAATTTACATCACCACTGTGAAACCTTTATTACCCAGGGTATGATTTACTGGGAATCCAGTTCTGTGTGCCCAAATTTTTTTGCACATAACTAGTTATATTATCATTTTATAAAGATACCTTCTATTGTGTATTACAGAAACATATGAACATGTATTATAAACACCAATAACTTTATCCACAAAGATTTTATAAAAGATAAAAAACATACCATTTTTATTGTTTGAATCTCAGATATTTATACACTTTTGATCATTGACACATTTAAATATATGAACCTACATTTATTTTCAATTACATTTACATTAAAAAAGGGAGTCAGCTGTTTTGATGAAAAATGCAAGAATAAAAGATGAAGACATTTAAATATAATTGATAGGAACAGTTGGAGAATTTTTTAAAATGAGCCAATTCACATAGCAACAAGAGTTCACTTTTGATAAAAAAAATCATATTTGTATTGTACTTAAATCTTGGAAATCATGTAGTTAAGAATCCATTAAGAAGCAATGTTATTGCTGATTTAATTGATAACAATGAAATGTGATCCTTTAGAATTTGCAGGTATAGAATCAATTTATAAAGTATGTAAATATTTTTTAGTCTAACATTTATTTGGACCACCAGAAGCAAAGCAATAAAATAACTCTAGAGCTTATCACCATAAACAATTCTTAGTTGGTCCATTATAAACTTTTATATTAAATTTAGCTGTACATGATGCTCTAAAAATTAAAGGGATGAAAGTGAATGAAAGCAAGTTAAAAGTTATGGTTTTTGAAAGAGAAAAAAGCATGACAAACTGCAAGTTGCTGATTGAAGGAGAAAAAGTGGAACAAGTGAATGAGTTTGTATACTTGGGTTCAAAGTTTTTCTTTCTTTTAATGTAGTTTTAAAATATACCCCTACTATTGTACTGTAAATCCTGAGGTTAAAGTATTATTATTATAAAGTTTACGAGAGATGAAAAGTATGACTGTGATATTGAGCGAAGTGTATTGGGAGAGAAACAAATGAATGGGGTGCTGCACTTTATGAGCAGTTACATTATGTCAAAAAAAGGCAAGACTGGCTATGCATAAACGAGTGCTGGTCCATACACTAATATATATGGTAGTAAATGTTGGGATTGGCAGAAGAAGCTTGAAAGTAAGATCAATGGCTATGAAGATGATTAGTCTGAGAAGTATAGCTGATAAAGTGAGGAATAGTGTGATAAGGGAATGCTGTGGTGTGAAAGATGTGGTAACAAAGATAAATAAAGGAATGCTAAAATAGTTTGGACACATAGAGAGGATGGATAAAAGATTGACTAAACAGATTTATAAGGCAAGTGTAAATGGGTAAGTTGGTAGAGGTCGACCTAGGGGAATGTATCTTGATCAGATTGAAATTGTTTTGAAGAAAGGCCAGGTCAAGAGTACCAGCAACCGACGAGCATGTATGAAAGTGCTGATGAAAGTAGGAGAAACTAAAGACGTGTGTAAGAACAGTAGCAAGTAAAAAAAGTGGTCTCTGCCTACCCCTATGTGAAAAAGATGTTTTTTATTCAATTATATGTATTACCTATTACATTTATAAATTTTAATTAAAAATAACAACAACTCTTAATATTTTTTTGGATCTAAAAATATTTTTTTGCTTTTAAATATGGTTCTGGCTACCAGCTGGGGATCTGTTAGCTCATTAAGTTCTTAACTTTTGATAAGTTACGTCAAGTCAATTCCAAATAAATATTGTCAAAATTTACAAATTCGTTTAAAAAATGAAAGTATTTATCTAGCTAATAGTTATTAATATTTGCTTTAAAATTTTTTGATGTCACTTTAATAATAATTTTACTTTTTTCTTACAATTAGATCTACAATCAAGATACAATACAATACAACTAATTCTATAATGTTAAAAACTTTGTCTCTAACATGTTAAAGAGCTAACAGCATTGGCTAATTGGTTTGGGAACAGTCTATGTTATCACTAAAGCTCTGTTTCTGTTTTATTTCTTATCAATAAACATGTTTATGCTAATAATGACTAATAGAAATATCACATGGTATTTATCTACACCTAGTTGTTTCAATACTTTTTACATTTTAAGAAATTTGCAAACTGATTTCAAAAACAATAATTACCAGAGTGGTCATCATGTGTTACACACATTTGTAATTATTTTTTAAAAGCCTTAATTTTTAATCTGATATGCCACCTTTCAATTTTCACCTTGGTAGATCAATAGTAAAAGAAACAGGAGAAATTTCTGCTGTTTGACAGGGATTTTTAAACCAAACTTTAAATTGGTTATAATTAATCACCCTGTTTATCTAAATTATAAAAAAGTCATTAGATCTAGATGCCAGTATTTTGAAAAAGTTTTTTAGTTTAGTTAGAATTTATTAAATAATCAAATTGTACGTAAAATTTAATTCAGATACAATATTTAATTGTGTATTCCTTTATAGTTTAATTTAATTGAGACTGATTAGTTAGCTTATGAACACATCAAGAATAGAAATAAAAAATATTAATTTTAATATTTATTTTTTGAGGATGACCTAACTACTCGTAACAACCATATTTGTACATTTAAATTCATCATAAATTATTCTCCTATGATACAACTTCAATATTAAAACTGTATCCAAAAATATTTAAAAAAAAGGTGGGTTTCTTTGTATTTAGATAGATCGATAAGAATATTTGCTTAGACCTCCATGTTTACATTAATATTTAGAGGTACATTCCACTAACAAGATATACACCATTGTTGAAAATTCTAACGACACCAAGTTTTTATTTTCTTAAAAAGGAATGAAATCATTATTATACTGTTGTTAAATGCCATTTGCATTTTTTTTAAATGTACTTAATGTCAGCATTGAACTTGATATTTTAAATCTTAAGTCAAGTTGTAAATCAGGAGACTGCATTTTTTAATATACTATTCTAGATTGTTATTGGTTCACTCCTATAGTAACAGTTTATATAGACCAAACAAAAAACAGGTGTAATTATTAAGAATTTCAACATAAGCATTGTAAATGTATTGAAAATTAATTAAGGTAGATTATCGAAATTTGTAAAACTAAGTTTGTTATGGTTTTTTTGTACCATAATTAAATTTAAAAAAATTTATAACATAAATTGATTATAATTTGAATACAATTTTGCATAATATTGTTAAATAAACTGTGTTAAAAATTCATGTCTTAATGTAATACTATTATTGCAAATAATTTATATATATATATGTATATGTATATGTATTTAAAGTATATAATTGGTAAAATAATTTTTAAACTTTTCTATATTATTTTTAATATGTTATGATTTATCTTATGTCTCATAAAAATAAATCGAATATGTTTATTTGGTTGTATTGCAAACCAATAATCATTTTTAAATACAAAAACTGTAAATTGATTTTTAAAATATGTGCAGCTATATGGGTTAAATTAAACTTATTTATTATAGCAACATATCAGTCGAAGCTATTGGAAGAAATCGAGAAAGCTCAAAATGAACTACTTAAGTTAAATAGCGCATTTGCAACACGTTGTAAGAAATTGGCAGATGTAGTTAGAAATCCTTGGGAAGATCCAGTGTTAATGAAACTAATGAAGACAAATGATGCTGAAATTGGAGCCGAAGGTATGCATTTAGGTTTATTTCCAGTATAATTTTATTAATTAAAAAAAGTAGGTTTTTGAATAATTTATTTTTAAACTTTGTGTTAAATTCTTTGTATATTTGGTACAAATAAAACTTAAATACTTACTATGCAATAATGAAATAAGAGGTACCATGATTTTTAATATATAGATGTAAGTTACCCTATTCAGCACTTAACATATCTACTCAACCCAAGTGATTTACGTCTTATGACTTTTGTAGCGTCAAGTACTTTGGGGTACATTTGGTCCGGCCAATAAAATTAACTAAATTTGGGCATGTGTTATCAGATGCAGACGGATTTTGTGTGTAAGGCTGGTTTAGGTTATATTTTTTACAATTGGAAAAATTTATAAGCTTGTCGTTGTCAATCTCCTGATAGTCCAACAAACATCGCAAGAGGTTAAAGTCTTGCTTGGAAGCCAAGTGTGCTTTGTGGGCATTGAACCAAGCTTTGAAATATATTTTAACGAGAAAAATACAGACAGTTTTGGAGGCACTGTGTTCTTCATCACTCAGTTTGAATTGTCCGCGGAATAGGAATATCTTCAGACAATAGATGGCCTTGGCCATCCACCTGGCATGACTTATGGCACATACAGTTTTAATTCCCACTTCCGTTCCATTCAGTGCTCCTACAAACACCAATACCAATTGTAGAAGCTCCTTGTAATCGTCTCTGGGTTGTGATTCTATGAGTTTAGTTTTGAAATCCGCAGATATGTTGGCAATTACTTCAGAAGGTAGATGTTTTTTCCTAGTTTTGTTGCTGATACCCGCATCATATTGTTTCTTGTTGAGCTTCGCCCATGCATTTTGGTATATATTGAATCTATTGGGTTGAGACCCAGTTGTTGATCCGAACTTACATTTGAAAACACCTCTCAACATGACTTCAGGAATATGGTGGCGGCATGTTAGGTAAAGCAGCTCTCTACCCAACATGTGTTCTAAAATTTTATAAGCCCCTTTGAGCCTTCCTGTGTTTAATGCAGTGGTGCCGAAACACATTGCCTTGATAGTATGGGAGACACCCCATTCATCAAAACAATACAGCCAGGGCTTGTTCTTCACCAGTGCTTCTGTCTGCTACAGCAACTTCTAGCAGTTGTTCATTTTCACCATAAGAAATTAAAATAGCGAAAAAAATTTAAAATATACATTAAACAACCATTGGTTTCTGAAATTAAATGTAAAAATTACAAATAAAAATAAATAAAATAAAGGTCTTCTTAAATCTTAATTTAGATAAAAATCATGACATAATGATAAGCTTGTTATAGCTCGGTTCAACTAGAAGTAGCAATAAATATATATAGAATATTAATTAGTTACAATAATATTGCCCTTCGTTTGAGATATATATCATAAGAAAGTAATGGGAATTTCCGGAGATACGGCCCCAAAACGTTGGTACTCACTACTCAACTCAAAAAAACGCATTTTTTGTAACTTTGAGCCCACAACGGCATGGGTTAACATGCTCCTATCGTGCTCAAACTTTGGCTATCGTAAAATCTGCAAAGACTGACCATTTTGTGGGGTTCCTGTTGACAAAATTCCAACATCGATTTTTTACGGTCACAATAATGAACATGTTAAACTATCATAGAAATAGAAACTTTATCACAGACATAAAAAAAAACATTTTAAAATGTAAAACTTAATAAATAATTTGGAAAATTCAACCACAAAATAATTTAAAAGAACTGAAATAAACATTTGAAAATTCTTAAAAATACTCATAAATAGAGAATCATTCATCCCAATAACTCTTCCTTAAAACTCATGTAGAAGTACTTCAGTGAGTTAGCTGAATTAAAGAAGGACGATTGTACATTAGATACACTTTTGTTGTTATAGGACAATATGTCTTTTTAGCAGGACAATAAAATTTATCATCCGATAATTCTTTCTCCGAGTTTGTCAGAGTCTCCTGTATTTACAGTAAAAATATTATGCCGGTCTTGGTCTTCTTCGTTGTCCAGTATATGTTCTTTTCCAGCCAACTCAGTCTCATATTATTGAGCCGTAAAAAACACCCACATGGCTAAAATAAATTTTTACCTACTGATTATTATTACCCGCAAAAAATTTCGCACTTACTTTTTTGTAATCGTCAAGAACGGATTCGGCAGTTGTCGTGTTTTGAATTAGTTCCAATCTCATCTCGTCGAATTTAACCACTTGGGTGCCCTTCAGTAGTCATTCATTTCTACCATTTGTCTTGGCTTTAAATATCTTGAAAATAATTTTTTTTGTCAATTTGTAGGACGAAGTTTTCCTCTGACTATTTTTAAGGTTTTTATTTGACTTTGCCTATTACAAATGTTAAAAACTAATATCTTTGTGGTGGGTTGTATTAATGACAAAATAAGAGTTAATGTAAAACAATCAATTATTTTTCTAATTTTATCAATCAGACAAAATTATAGTTAGGTATCTTAAAGTCTAAATAAGTATGTATATCATTCTTGGCAACTGTTATTGTATAAATAAAACTTTTGAGCAAGTTAAAGTAATTCGTCAAATTTTTCCGCTACAAAAAAATATACCACCGTTACCTTTTACTATCGGTAAAATATTGCATTAATTAAAGCGCTCTTTCATTGAAAAAGAAAATTCCCAGATTTTGTTAACATAAGTACATAAATAAGTATTGGTTTTAATTGTTTTCTCGCCATTAGATTCCACTTTTCTATGAGTTTGCAGATTGTTTCACCAACACAAAGCAATAGGTGTAAAAATGATTTGAAAACATTTTTAAACATAATCCAATACAGTCATTTTTTTAATTGTGCAACTGAAATTTTAAGTACATTCCATTAAGGTAGAACTATGTGTGTGTTGATAAATTAATGGTTATTTTATTGTCTAGCATAAGAGTGTCTGAATATTTTTTACCTTTCATCAGATATTTTTTACCCATCGTCGGGTCCCGTTGTATCACATGTATTCGTCCAAAAAATATAAGGTTTTTTACTACATTAGTGCCGGACGTTGAAATAAAAAACATTATTTCTGGCTTCTTTATATTATGTTCAACCTTAGGTTTGTTCCAACCTGCACCTTTTTTACGGTATTCGGGATCGTTTGGATAGAATTTGTATCAAATAACACTAAAAAATGTGAATGTAGATGAAATACCCAATGTGCATGTCAATCCAAATAGTTTTAACATTCGAGCATGTACCGTAATAACTTTAAAATCGATTTAGTAAAGACGTTTCATAGCACATTTTTATGTTTCGCCTTTAGTAAAAGTCTACTTTTGAATTATAACTTATGGTTGGTGGTATTAGTCGAAATCTTTCAAAAAAAAATGTACGGGTTGTTCAGTTTCGGTTTATTTTAATTCAAAACAGTATTAAACTTATTTTTTTTATGAAATATTTTGTTTGATTGGTGGTATTTTCAAATTCAATTTTTATTTTTTTTCAGAAATTGAGTTTTTTTGCGTGGAAACTGCTTATTTAGTATCTGTTCGATTGAAGAAACTATGCGAATCCCATTGTGAAGATTTAGCATTAAATTTGGTTACTGCTTTTATGAATTGTAATAAATTATCCAAAACTCAGAGCTTCAGTCTTAATGCCACGGAGACTCAAATGTGGTTCATTTTTGATATTTTTATTGCATTGTTATACAAGTTTCAAGAAAGACAAAAAATAGTGGTTTTGGTAAGTTAAATATTTATTAAGCTAATAGGTATAGCTCATTTCACCAATATACGACGGTATCTGATTTGTCACCGAAACATCGATTTAACGGGTTTAAGAGGTTTTATTATTTTTTGCTTTATTATGAACAGAAATCGTTGATGTAGCTCTTGATGAGTTTTTTGGTTAGAAATAGGCACATATTTAATTATGTTAAAAGGGAATGCAACAAAAATAAATTATTGTTACCAATATAATAAATATAATAATAATAATAATGTTTATTTTAAAAAATGCTACAATTATTTGTACAAAAAAAAACAGTTACAACATGTAATAAAATGACGTCGAACAATGATATTTCAAAACTGATGTTTTAAAAAATCCTCAACACAATAGGGTTCTAGTTCTACAAGTATTTTTTTGATGTTTTTTTAAATTGATTGCTACTAGCAGAACGTCTTACAAGTACTGGTAACTTGTTGTAAAATTTCATTGCCATATAATAGGGAGATTTTTCAGTAAGTCTTATGATGTGGATAAATGAGGTCGTGCCTCCTAGTGTTATATTCGTGTTCTGTGGCATTCAGATGAAAAATTTCTCTATTTTTAAACAAATACATCAAACATTCAAAAATGTACAGAGCATAAACAGTCATGATGTTATTATTCTTAAAAACTGTTCGACAAGAGTCCTTATAATGTTTGCAATTGATTATTCTTATTACTCTTTTTTGAATAATAAATATTTTATTTGTGTTCATATTGGATCCCCAAAAAATTATTCCGTATCTCATGACTGATTCAAAATTTGCAAAATAAAGAGATAAAGCTGCTTGCTTTTCTAGATGTTTACTGATTATTCTTAGTCCATAGGACACTTTTCCAAGCTTCGAAGAGATTTCCTCTATATGTTGTGACCAGTTCATCCATTCATCAATGTAAACACTCAAAAACTTGGTGTCATGCGATAACTGAAAAGTAATATTGGTAAATAATATATCATTTGGTTTTTCATTTGCTGTTAGATAATTTGCAAACATTATCACTTTAGTTTTAGACTCGTTCAATACTAACTTATTTGTTTTCAACCAATTTTTTGTTTTCTGAAATATGTTATAACAGTTTACTATCATCTCCGGATATGTGACTCCCCCTGCCAGAAGGCTTGTATCATCAGCATATATAGTTATAAATTGATTCTCTGCTAATTTAGATTTGCATAAATCATTCATAAATATAACGAACAGCAGTGGGCCTGCTACACTTCCTTGCGGTATACCTATAGATGTTGTTATAATATCAGATTTGAAGTTTTTCGAGTCTTTAGTAATACTGACTCTCTGTTGTCTGTTTGCTAAATATAAATGAAACCATTTCAGAGCATTACCTCTTATTCCATATTTCTTTAATTTAATTAACAAGATATTATGATCCAGACAGTCGTATGCTTTTGACAGGTCAAGAAACATACCCAGAGCTAGCTGTCGTTTTTCCATCAGACCAATTATGTTCTGTGTATATTGGAAGATTGCTGTTTGTGTTGATTTTTTTTGTAAGTAGCCATGTTGATTATCACTGAAGATATTACACTCATGGAAAAACTGTATAACGTTATTACACATTGCGGTTTCAAACAATTTGGAGAAACTTGGGAGTAAGCTTATGGGTCTGTAGTTTTCAATACAATCTGTATCTCCTTTTTTGTATAATGGTTGTATGACTGAAAGCTTGAGTTGCGAGAGAAAAATGCCAAAATTCAAGGAATTGGTAATTATGTATGTTAAAACTTCTTTAATTACTACTATACATTTTCTTATCAAACAAGTTGGAATATGTTTAAGCATGTAGTACTTACTCATTCGGTTTGTAAATGATAACAGGATTAACTGCTTCGATGCGGTTTTTACGAACCCACCATTCCTCTAATAAATTTTCACATTTTGTGACACATTTTTCCCAAATTTCAGGAGTGGCAGTATTAAGTGCTCGTTGCCAGGTTTCCAAAACATCTTTATCACTGTAACCATTAGATCCAATGTGATTGTCATAATAAGTCTTGCATATTCCCCAAATATACTCAATGGTATTAAATTGGCAATGATAAGGCGAAAGTCTTAGCATATGATGTCCATAACTGAGTATAATTTGATCCACTTTGTAAATTTTTCTCTTTCGTGCCTTTTAGCAATCGATAATAATTCCGGTTTGAAGCAATACTGTGGAAATAAAATATTTTCGTTCGGTAACCATTTTTTTATTTTCTGTACCGTCTAGGAGTTTGTTAGTTGCTTATTTATAATTTCTGAATGGTACGAAGCATTATCTAATGCAATGACAGATGGTTCATGTAACGATGGTAATAGGTTCTCTTTTAACCATTTCACAAACATCTTTGTATCCATATTGTCATGATAATCAGTCGATTTTGATTTTGACGCCCCATCAACAAAACCATGCTTTCCACCTGCATGCACAATAATGTGTCTTTTTCCTTCACCATCAATGTGTTTTATAGACTTAATGTTATCGTCCTGCCAAATTCTTTTTGTTCCACCTTTAGCAAAAATACAAGTTTCGTCCAGATAAACAAATAAAGAGCATTCTTATTTACAGTGAGTATAATTTCTTAAAAATCTGTACTATACGATGTACCGACTACAATGATAACTTAGGATTACTAATTACTTTTCTAGAAATCTAACAATAATGAATCAACAAGCCAAATTAAAGCTTAATAAACAAATAAAAATATTGACCCTTCATTACCAAACAAAAATCACTTATTAAATAAAATTCCCTAACCTAACCTAACCTACAAAATTTGTTTAAAAATATTGGGGGAATTTACTTTCGTACTTCTTAAATGTACAGTTGAATACTGGTTATCGATTTTCTAACGATAATCCGAAACCACCGTATATTCGTGAAATATGCTTTTTACACATTTTTATTACCAATAAATTACTATGTTAAAATTATCCAATGTTGCAATTTAATTATTAATTTATTAAAATCTATCAAATACTTACGATTTTTTTTGTAGAGATATGATAATTTTTATAATTTTCTGTTTCTGTTTACACTGCGCATTAAAAATTATTTTAACCAACACAATTTGAGAATTTAAACAATTAACAATATATTTTTATACCTATGGTATTTGTAGTTTTGAAGGTGCAATATGCAAACATGCTGACATTTTTAGTCTTTTGTGCCAAATAAAGAAAACATAATATCGATCTTATTTAGTTAATTAATTAGAATTTTATGCATTAGTTTTAAATTTAAGTTGAACTAGTAGAATGGTTTGATCCCACTGACAATTAGTCAACTATTTATAGAAATATGGCAGGATTTGTACCAAATAGGACAACCCAGTCAAGGTTGAGAACACATTCACAAAGACGTTTCTAAAAATGAATATGTGGAATAAGGGAAAACTTTGAAAAAGCTATCTGCAACCTAAAATGGCTCATTACATAGCAAAAGACATAAAATAAAAAAGTTTATATACTTATGAATTTATAACTTGGAATAATTATGAACTGATAACATGAAACTTTTCAATGATTTTGCATATTGGTCCTGGGTTTATAATGCTTATTGAAGAAACAATTTGATAACGATACACAGGTTTATCAAAGATATTTCAAGTAAAATCTTATTTGCACCTTATATTGAATAATGCACATTTATGAAATAATTTATTCAGTGTAATGCCTTGATATACCTGGTTTGGTTCATAATCTTGCAGGTCCTTCATGTATGGAATACTTTAATGTTTGATGAAAACACTGAATAATTAACTACACTATATATAATTATTGCAGCCGTGAAATACTCATACTTTTTTATCTTCTGTAGAAAAGGTTACATTGTTATCAATTAGTTAACTTAAGATAATAGACCAATATGCTCCATGGTAAACGCGCGCGCGCGCTCTCACACGCACACGCACGCGCACACACGCACACACACACCCGCACACACACACACACTCACTCATTGTATGTATTTGGGTTGGTATAGGTCGCTATCTAAGTTTAGGACAAGTTAAGGACAAAGTTATATAAAACAATTTAACAATAACAAAGATTGTTTATACAAACAATAAATAAAACCTAACATCAGGTTAAAGGTAAGTGTCCTAATGGTACTACATTCAGCCACACGCGGTAAAATTATTTTAAAAAAGATGTAGGATATCATAGAGAAATAACTGTGTCAGTTACTCAGTTAAATGTTAAATAATAAATGTTAAATAACATTTTTTAACTACCATTTATGTATTTTATGTTCTTCATTTTACAAAAATCATTTGAAACAAGAAAAAATTATCAAATGATTGAAAATAAAACAAAATTAGTTTATTTTGTTGTGCAGTGTAATCCAGTCGTTTTAAATTGTAAAAAAATCTTCAAAATGTTGCTAACAACTGATTCCCAATTAAATTGCCTGTATAATGTAGTATATAAATGTATACACAAAGTGAGGTAGTTAAAATCTTTATTTTTTTTTGTAGCTGAAAGAATTGACGTTTAAAGAAGGCCTTCAACTGGTGAAAAGGTTCGCAAAAAAACGGGTCAAAATATCAAAAATCTGGAAAAATTGTCAGCGAGTTGCCATTTTAGCAGCACAAATGTATATTTCACAGGCTGTCGTTAAATATACCGATGAATTGAAAGAGTTCCTTGAAAATTATTTAGAAGTTTATATATCTCTGTGCAGCACAGATGCATTATTGCAAGATTTTTCAACATCCATTAGACGTATTAGTAATTTAGCAGATGCTGCTGGATTATATGTCTTCTGTGACGTCATCCAAAAAAAAGTAAGTTTTAAATATAAACCTATCTTTATTAGATAAAAATCTCTATATTCTCTATATTTAAATTTAAAGTAAAATTTTAAATTTATTAATAAATAATAAGTTAAACGTTTTTCCCTTCATTATTATAACTAGAGTAAGATAGTTTATGGCAAGAATTTTCATTTCGTGCATTAAAATTTTTTGATAAGATTGAATTACTGACATTTACTTTTTTCAGGCTGGATTAAAGCTGAAGCCTTTTGTAATAGAAATGTACATACGAGCACTAACGACTGACATGAACGAACTAGAACGTCAGAAAGATGCTAATGAGATTGATAAGGCCAATGGAACAACTTCCAGATTAGCCGCAGCTTTTTGTAATTTAGCTGATTTTTTAGACGAACATGTGAAAGTAGCAAGAGAATGCGTTTTAACTGCTTTCAGTTTAGAACCAACTAAACAACGCATAGAAAATATTGAAACGTTGGCAAAAAGAAGTGGATTTGTAGTTTTAGATACGGGTCAAAATTGGAAGTGTAAACTGCATCCGCCTATTTTATCTTCCGATGAAATTACTTGGATGTGTCCTGAATGTGGAGAATGGATGTCTAAACCCGAATTTAATGTTCCAATAAAAATTAATATGGCTCTTAACGAAGCTCTTCAAAATTCCATTTTAGGAATTTCGGAAGCCTTGTGTGATGACCTTGTTGTGTGTTTATCAAATCCTAGATACCAGATACTGAGTTGGTTTTTGCCATGGGAAGAGTTGCATAGACTTTGTTTGATGTATTTACAAGATCCTCAAGCTACTAAAAATATTGTTACTGAATTGAAGTTTGTGGATATAGACTATTCTATATTCAAAGGTATAAAACGGGAACCTCTTGATGAATTGGAAGGAATTGAAAGGGGTTATGAACAGTATTTAGATCAAGATTTTGTGTCCGATGAGGAATCAAGTTCTAATAGCGAAGATTCGATGTCTCAAGATTCAAGACCCTATAGTCTTGGAAGTGATGGAGCAGGCGAAGGACCCTATTTGCCCATGCTTCCTGCTCAAACAAAGTCTGACCCAAATACTCTTAAAAGCCTTAGGATGTTTCGACCTAATTTGAAAAGATCCAAAGAAAAAGATGCAGGAGGAGGAACCCCTGAGAAATTGTTCAAAACAGATCCAAATAACTTAAATATTGCTCATACTGTTACTTCAACTTCTGTTGATCATTCCAAAGTAGAGACTAAACCATCTCCCACTTTAAATCAATTATTACACAAAGTTCCTCCAAAAAATTCTGCCATTGAGTATCCCAAACCATTTGTATCTCATGAAAGTAGTATGAGTGCAGGTACTTGTGAAACAGTTTTTAATTCAAAAAACGTAAAGACTGCCACGTTGCCTCTACTTGGTGGGCAAGTGGCGAAGAAGGAAAACACTTTAATCCAAGTAAACAACAAACATCTCAACAGCTCTCCTCAGGAGATAGAAACTCCTTCTCTTTGGTTAAATCCATCTCAGACCCAAAAAATCAAAATGGAAATGACAAAAAAGGAACTCAAAGTCAAAATACGAAACAAGTGCTTGCTGAGTGGTTTGAAAGAAAACAGTTACAGCAAAACCGATCACAAGGCTCAGGATTTTCGTCTTCCTTCTCCGGATCCCAAAGTTTGCACCAAACAACCATTGATAACAAAAAATCCCAGTTCAGTAGTATTGGTGACAATTCCATATACGGAGTACAGGCAATTGCACCCAAATATCAACAAGAACAGTTCCAAAGTAGAACCGAATCAAAGTGTTCAATCTCAACAATTGATTATGGAGCAACAATCGTCTCTTCAACAGTCCCAAAACAATACCAATCAACAGCAGAATACAAACCAATCGCCTCTCTCAGTCAATCAAAACCAGTCTTTACTGCAACCACCAGTCTCACTGGAAGAGTCGAAAAATCAGTACCAGAATATAAACCAGCAATCTCTTCCAAGTCCAAACCAGTCTCTGCCCCAAACACATACTTTGAACAAGTTAGTATTCAACCAGAATCAATTGCCCAAAGAATTATGCAGTCAACAAGTACCTTACCACAATCTGCCATCAGAGAAATCACTAATCAATTCATTACATCCTCAAATACAGAAAATTTCAAAACTAATGTCGAAGGAACCAGTAACCAATTCAGTCAGTACTCCAGTATTCAATCTACAACAAAGCAATTTCAACCAATCTCCCAGTCTGAATCAATTTCAAACAGATCTGATGAAATTGAAAGATCGAGCCTCCAACTCATCGGAAAGTTTGATGACACAGTCAGATCCCAACAACAAAGTACCCAATTTGAGTCAACTAATTATTCGACTGATAAAAATAGACAAAGTCAACCAGGAACTAGATTCAAAAACACTAATCAATCAAGAACCGACACAAACCAAAGGTCGTTGTACAGCCACTTCGCAACAGCCAGC
Source organism: Agelastica alni (assembly GCA_950111635.1). NCBI lineage: Eukaryota > Metazoa > Arthropoda > Insecta > Coleoptera > Chrysomelidae > Agelastica > Agelastica alni. The sequence continues at coordinate 49,622,215 of OX467708.1, read as the reverse complement.
CAGCCAAGTGATCAATCAAGAAAACTTGCCGAGCTCCTCTTATCAATGTCTCAGTCCCAATCGTTTAAAGCAGAAACAACCCCAGCTACAAAAGACACAAACCAGGCAATCTCAAACCACACCGCAAAACTCGATATTACAAATTCCAATAGTACATCAGCTGAGCAACACAAACGAGGTGCAAGCAAAGAAACAGTTAGAGAATTGCTCCAGTCAATCACCCAAAAAGGAACTATTTCAAGATCAGGAACAAGTTCCAAAGTCATTAGTCAAAGTGGGTCAACATACCCTTGTAACTTTATTAACACCTCTCTCCATAAACAAGAAAACATGTCCATTGTCAACTCTTCACAAACAAAACAATCCCCAAATACCAACATCTCGCAAATTAATCAATTCTCTGCCAACGTCAACGTCTCTACAACTAAACAGCACGCCACAATCGGTAATTCCTGTCAAAGTAAAAAATTTACCACAAGTGCCAAAATCCCTCAAATCAGACAACACAATACGAATACCAGCACTTCCCAACTTAAACAACAAAGTTTCAAGAGTGCAAATACTTCGCAAATCAAACAACAAAAAGTCTTCTGCGGTAACTCCCAAACTAAACAAGTCTCGATCACCAACAACTTGCAACTTCGACAACCAAACTTTTCGGAAGCCAATGGTAAACAAATCTCAGTCGCCAACACTTCCCTTGTCAAACAAAACTTGTCAGTCCCCCTCTACGCAGATACTACCATCCAATCAGGAATCATCACAAATCAGTTGCTTCATGCAAACAACTCACAATACAAATCCGGAACATATGAGGGATCTACCACAGAAGCAAATACACAATATAACAGTATCTCCCAATTTAATTCAGGAACAAAAAATATTGGGCAATATGGAAAACCCTCAACAATGCAATCAACTTATGAGTCTCTTGATACAAAGCAGTACTCCCAATCTACACCAGGAAAAACAAATGATAATCAAAGAAAAATTGCAACATTGTATTCCCAGCAGCACCCTCAGCAGCAATCAAATGCCGCAAACAGCGATAGTTTTAAACCAAAACAAGAACAGGGAAGAAAACAGCCAATTAACCAACAAGAGTTTATTGCACAACAACTCTTGCAGTTTGCCCAAAGTTCTCAGTCCCTGTCTCAATTCAAACAAGTTGCTGATTTCACAAGTCAATCCAATCAACTTGAAAACGTCCAGTCACAGATTAGAAGAACATACGGGGTTAGTGGATCTGCTTCAAAACAAACCTATACAACACAATGCATTGATAGGGGTAATAAATCCATCGTTTCAGAAACGTCTCAGTACAGAAGTCAAGAACCTAACCAGTTTGAGCAAGGAGCTACCCAAGGAACTAGCGTCGTTCAGTCAAGACAATCAGCTGCCAACTTTGGATCAGAAATTGGAGCCATCAACCAACAAATTAGTTTTCAACAGACAGCTAACCAACAACATCAGAACGTCTCTGGAATTGATCAAAACAAGGCGAGTCTATCCGATGCAGAAGAATTTTTACAGTTCATCGGATATTACAGCAAACAAAAATAATAGTTGCGATAATACTAATGAAATTAGTAATAATGTTTTCAAGTGCAATAATGACAGTATTTCTATAGATTATGTTAATACAACTTCCGGAACGAGCGTGGAGGAGAATAATAATAATAACAATGATAAAACCGAAAATCTTAATTCCAAGCAGATTGCTCAATTTAATTCTGATTGGAATAATTGTGGTAGTGATGATGGGATCTTTTCAGACGTATCCGAAACAAATTCAGACGAATTGTGTCAAAATAATGATTATTCTGCCATAATTACAAAAGAATTTATGGAAAATAATCCCCCTGAAGTATTACCAAAGAATATAAATTTGACTGAGAACATTAGGACTTATACAAAAAAGTCTAAAAGAAAACATTTAGTAAATAATAAAGACTGTGTTAAAACACTGAGTGGTGTTGATGTATTAGATACTTGTAAAAATGTAAATAATTTAAATAGTACTGAAAATCTACATTCCAATGTACAAAACTCCCTGACCAATAATAAAGAGTTGAAGATTATTTTGTGTCGATTACCCCCGAATAAAAAAACTGAAGGAAAGTGCACAACTAATAAAGAAGAATATCCTAGTATCAAACAAAAATGTGATAGAGGAAAGACTCCTCCAAAAAATTCTAGAAGACGGAAAAGTTTGGATAAGTCTGAAAATAAAGTTGGAAAAGCACCAAATTTAGTACAAAACTACAATCTTTCACCACTTCAAGATGTAAATTTACGAGTCAATTCTCAGATAAATTCTAAAGTTTGTTGCGACTTTAACAAACCAAATGCGTTGGAAGAAATTAAGACAGATCGCGTAACTTCTGAAAAATTTCCCGATAAAGCGTTTTTAAAATCAGTTTTATCCAATGTTCCTGGCCTTAACGATTTTCAAATGATAAGACCCTTAAGTGTTAATCCAGTTGTTAACGTTGTACAAGTATCTGGTGGTAGATCCACACAAAGCGTCTCTATTCAAAATTCTCAGACGAGCACTCAAGTTACACCCCACATCCAACGCATCGGTCAACCAAGAATTAGTGATCAGAAACCGGAGCATTCGAATTCTATTACGTCTACGACGCAAACGTCATCTACCACAAGTGTTACCTCAAAAACTACAACATCTCAGCCTTCTACGCTTATCAACATCCTTTCTCAGCAAATCATTAGACCCGTCTCTAATCAAACCAACACCGTTCGACGCCAGGGACCTTTGATCAACATTTTGTCTCAGCAAATCATCAGACCGTCTCCATCGCTCTCCTCTAAAGCTACAGTTAACACTGTCAACAGCCCACCGCCGGTTACTGCTGCCAGTCAGGTAGGATTTTAATTTTACCGCATGCCATTATTAACAATTTGACTAACATTGATATTTAGTAATGAACAGAAAAAAGTTTACTTTTTTAAATTTTGCGCCTTAAAGAAAACAACTATTTTTCCAACATAAATAAGAGATGTAAAAACATTGTACAGTATTTAACATTTTTTTGCGATGAGTTTATTTCTAATAATTTAGTATTGTTTTGTAAAAAAATATTCTAGATCGTGCATGTTATTCATACTTGTAACGCATCTAAAGATATCACAGTACAAGTAGTATAATAAATATTTTACATGGTTTACTACTTCTATTAATAAACAAAGTATGTATTAGAGTAGTTAAAATCAAAATCAGCAACAGAAGTACTTAACTAAATTTTTAGTTGTTTCAGTTGTTTATTTGAATTACATTCTAAAAATAAATATAAATATCCACTTTGGTACTTCCGAAACTTATATATGAACTCGAAAATTAGAAAATGATTAATGCGGTCCTTTATTGAATAGTCGATTAGCAGGTCTCCTCTTTAGGTATCAATAATCAATTTGGAGAGAACCACAAAACAACGTTGATGTAGTAAAATATACTACATTTATGTTTAATCTTTAATTGCCAGGAATTTTAACGTTTTACTAAAAATCGTGACACAGTAGGAAATTTGGAAAGCATAAAAGATTAAATAACTATCTCTTTCATTGGTCTGTTCTAACTTGCTTGTTTAGTTCTTTAATAATAAATTTGGCTAATGGTTATAAAGCACTTGTAAGAATCAAATGTTAAAATTAAATTTCAAAATAAGTAATCTTTAGTGTCACAGTAAAACACAGAAGTGTAGGTATTTATATTGTGTGGTGTTTGGGAGATTTATTCCAGAAGTAGTTTTCCAGTACATTTTAAGGTTTGAAATGTAAATCAGTTATAACAAATAAATGATTCAAATGATTTTATTGATCTAAATTTTAAATGACATACACCATGATTTAAAATTTTTTTTTTACTAATTGTTAAAGCATAAATCAGGTTTGTATCAGATATAAAGCTTAGTTTCAAATTGGTAAACAGTGGAATCATACATTTTTAATATAATGGTTATATCAAATGAAAATACAACAAAAATTATGTATGGTAGTAGGGTTAACCTTAATTTTTGAAGTTATCATATTTCTACCAAGCACACCAGAATGTATAAATTTACACTTCTATACTTGGATCAGCGAGAGATTACTGATGCATCATTAATACCAGATGTGAAAACGCAGTGTAGTTTAAGGTTATAAAAACTTCGCACTGAAAAACCGTTGAGTTATGGTGAGACGGAAATTTATTTACAAATATTGCAGTTTATGTTTCTGTTCATAAAAAAATAATGTTTTTAAATATCCATAAGTTTATACTGTATTTAAATATTGATGAAAGTTAGTTACATTCATGAAAGTGTGAGACAGGGATTATGTTCAATATAAATTGTATAAATGTACTAAAATCACTAGGTATAAAAATCAGAGGTACCTTCTAAATAAGAGCCTTTTACTTATTAATGGAACTTTATTATGGAACAATAAAAAACTGTTAATCTAAACATAAAACTGACCTTCCTAAAAATTATTTATAACACTTCTCTTCATGTATATTTTTTCACGTTTAATTTGTTTTTGAAATGTTAAAATGCTTTTAATCAATTTAAACACTTAAATCACACAATAATAATAGGAACGATATTATAATACTTCTCACAACGAGTTGATTTAAAAAATAAAAGAGATCTATTAAATTTGACGACTCACTATTTATTTATTCTTAGTTTTTGATCTCCTGATTTCAATTATGAAAATAAATTGACTAAATGCATAAATAATACATAAGGGATTAAATAAAACCACCGGGATTGAATGAAATATGGCGTTGTTATGGTGTGCTTCTTATGAAAGGTATGTGAGTTGTAGTACGAATGTTGTCACTATATTTTCTTCTTATCACGAAGCTTGTATTAAATAAATACGTACACACTACCAAACATTCTATATTACTCTTTTTGTGTCTTTACGAGTGCTTTGTCTTATTAGAAAATGAAACAATGATATATTTTTATAAAAATTTATTCCTACTTTTTTGTATATCAATTTTTATACTAGAATACTAACAAATCATTAACTGTATTTTTTGGGTTTTAGTGGAATTTGAATATTTACACAAATATTAAATAAACAAATAACATCAATCCAAACTGTAGGTATCTACCAATTGGAGCCTTAAATATAACATAATTATCACTTAAACTAAGTAATATAGTATTTAACAGAATGATGTCAAGAAGGTTGGGCTTTAACCTAACTTAACCTAGTTCAATACATCTACTTCTTTTGGTTATCTTGTTCGTAAACCCTTCGTCCTTGGATGATACCTTTTAATACTGATTGTGAATTACAACAAGTTAGTAAGGACTTAATTAAAGTATTGCCTAATTCATTTTGTGCCCTGCATATATGTAATATCGGCAATCGGCATCAGTGCACGTTCGCTACTCTGGCCTTATAGTTTTTAGTGGAAAGGGAATTGAATTGTTTTATTCTTAGATTAACTACTAAGAAAAGAGCATCGCTTATATATTTTTAAAAAATTCCGAGAGAAAATTCTGCGGCAGACTGTGTAAATCTGTTTGCAGAGATATATCGATTCCTGACAGACAAACGCTTTAGGATATTTTGAACAATTTGGAAAACTTATTGCAGGTATCCCAGAAAAGCAAGCAGCTAGAGAAAGAAGTAATGTGTTATTTTACAACAGATTAAAATATTGCCCTGTTAGTGGGTCGCGTGCAGCAAGTGGCTAATTTTTGACTTCGGTAGAAAGGGTGACGCTCACGTGAAGTCACTGCTTGATATGGATAACGTAACCTAAGGTTTAAGGAACAATATTGTGGTGTTAATAAAACTATTAACTTAATAACGCAAATACAATAAACTCCCATAAGAACAAGTGTTAAAAAGTAGGGTTAGGTTACGTGTAGCCGGGGTCACTTTTTGATAGATAGAATCTCAAGCTGTGACGTCAAATGCACGTCACTATTTCTACCGTTGACAAGCTGTAACGACACGTGCAACGACCCATGATGGAGAGCTGTTTAAAAATTTGTTGCAAGAATGTTTTATTTATTTTGTTTTTGTATTATTATACTTTTTTTGTGTTTGGTAAGAAGCGGTTGAGTTAGAGAATCCCACATTCTAGCTTTAAGCTTATTGTGTTCCACTGCTACTACCTTTTAGCTTAGTTGGCCCTAGCCCAGTTAGCCCTTAGCTAACTAGTCTCCTGGCTAATATTGATCGTGGTTAACCTTTTTACTTAAATGTAAAAGGTCTCGTATTATGTTTTTAGCCCGTGCCGCGTCAGTCCGAGCCGTATCGTCCCCATACTGGCTGCGTCACCTAGGGAGGGCGTCACAGTTAAATATGACGTGGGTTGCTGTTTACTCCCTATCCTCACATAGTCTGCATATTAGGTTCTTTAAAAAGATCCCCATGTTATGCAGATGTGCCCCTTAAGGAACCCTGTTAACAGCCTAGGCTTTTTCCTATCTAGCTCCAAGGCCTGAGTTGAAAATGCAAGGTTTGGTTCTTCCATCATTCTTTTGCTCTTTCTGTGCCTCAGGCTATGGGTTTCTAGCCAGCTTCGTTTTTGCTGCCAGATGAGCCAAGACTTGGCCCTTTTCCTGATAGCAGATTTTGTTATGCCCATACCGGGTTCAGGCCCCAGCAATTGGTCTGCAGAGCCCAGCCTTACGAGTAGGTCTGCCTTTTCGTTGCCATCAATACCCATGTGTCCTGGCACCGACTCAAGTTCGATTCGGTTGTGCATTGCTAGATTTCTCAGGTACATTTGGCATTCTTTCACCAGCTTTGAGCTGGTTTGGCAAATTCCAATTGCTTGGAGTGTCACCTGGCTGTCTGAGAGAATCCGTATGTTCTTGTTTCTCAGATCCATTCCGAGATTCTCCAGTGCGTAAGCCATGACTACGGTAACTTCTGCTTGGAATATTGTGGTATATCTCCCCACACAATAATATGCTCATTAATTTTTATTCCTTTGTTTTGATTAATATGATTAGTCTAAGTAATATTTAGCAAAGATCAGATCAAATGTTTAGTAATTTTAAGCACATTTTATTTAACATACATATTTAATCATTAGACAATATTTATCTAAATAAACTCTTAATCAATGCATTTTAATTGATATTTAATTATTGGATAAAAAATACCGGAAAATTGGGAATACCATTCAAATGTTTCAATAGGAACGAAAAAAAAATATTATGACTGGCAATCCAAAATATATTTATTTAAAAAAAAGGAAATTAAATTTTAAGACTAAAAAAACATGTGTTACAGGGTGTTGAATTTTTTTGTACTAAACGAGTTTTGACTGTAAGTTCCCAAAACTTATAAAAAGGAACATCTTTATTTTTAGTGACCTTTGGAATTTTGACAATTATTGTATTATTGCTTTCGTTTGTGTTCAGTTTTAGCTTTTTGACGATGCCTACGTTTACTAATGCTGGAATGGCTAATATGCATTTTTTGTATGGATTAGTCAATGGTAATGCCTAAGGGGCTAGACGTATGTAGTATTGCCAATGGTTTTTAGGAAAAATTGCAAACAATTCCAGCCTTAGTGCCACTGTATTGTTTACTGATAAAGCCAACTTATTAAGAAATTGCACTATGAATTTTCATAATAACCACATATGGGCTGATGAAATCCACATGCCACAGTTGAAGCACAATAATTCCAATACACCTTTTCTGACAACATTTGGGTTGGGATTATCGACGATTATTATAGTTTCTTGGGATATTTAAAATCACTTGTTTACACAACCACGGTTGGACATTTAAAAGATCTTCAAAATCGCATCGTAAAAGACTAATCCGTTTAATGTCGATTGATAGCTTGCATTTTAGCTAGAGGTCCTTTGCTGGAGGAGCGGTAGCGTACCAGAAGACTGGAACAAGGCCGTTATTGTTCCGCTTTACAAGAAAAACGGTTCGCAGCAGGACTGTAAAAACTATCGAGGCATTAGTTTACTTAGCATCGTCAGCAAACTGTATGCAAAGATATTGATTAAAAAAATGACGAATGAAACTAATAAGTAGATATGGTATATGCAAGCAATATTTAGAAAAGGCAGGAGTTGTATGAGTAAGTCTTTTCATTTATTTATTATGGAAAATTCTTGGCTAAAAGTCAAAAGGTCTATTGCGCTTTCGTAGACACAGAGTGGTGAGGAATGAATTGTGGCCGACATTGTCTTTGTATGGGGTGAGTGGTAGTTTGATATGAGCACTGAAATCACACACGGGCTGGTTTAATATCGAAAAAAGTGTTAGACAAGGATGTGTGGCTACGCCATGACTGTTTAACTTATACATAGACGATTGTTTAAAAGATTTGAGAGAGAGTGCGTATGGATTGAGAATGAATTATTTGATCGTCAAATGCCTCCTTTACGCCGATGATCAGGTCATATTGGCATGAAATAATAAAAGTAAAAGTAAGCAAGACGAAATTAATGGTATTTGAAAGAGAAGAAAGCATGACATACTGCAAGGTGCTGATTAACTAAGAAAGAGTGAAACAAGTGAATGAGTTTGTATACTTGGATTCAAAATTTACGAGAGACGGAAAGTATGACTGACATTGAGTGAAGGATGTTGGCAGTGAAACAAATAAATGGGACCCTGCATAACTTTATGAGCAGCCAGAATGTGTCAAAAAAGGCACGTCTGGCAGTGCATAGAGGAGTGCTGGTCCTTACATTTATGTATGGTAGTAAATGTTGGATTTGGCAGAATTATAAAAATAAAATTAATGTGGCAGAGATGAGTAGTCTGATAAGTATAAGTGGAGTGACTTTGATGGATAAAGTAGATAAGGGAACGCTGTGGTGTAAAAAATGCAGTTACAAAGATAGATAAAGGAATGCTTTGATGGTTTGGACACGTAGAGAAGATGGATGAAAGAAGATTGACGAAACAGATTTATACGGCGAGTGTGAATGTACAAGTCGGTAGAGGTCGACCTCGGCGAACATATCTCGATTAGATCAACATTGTTTTGAAGAAAGGCCAGGTCAGGAATACTAACAACCGACGAGCATGTATGACAGCACTGATGAAAGTAGAGGAAGCTAAACACGTGTGTAAGAACCGTAGCAAGGGAAAGAAAGTGGTATCTGCCTACTCCTACGGGAAAAAGGCGTGACTATATGTATGTATGTGCATATTTTGAACATGTGTTCTGAAATATACTACTTTTATGTCATAAATATTGCAATGTTTTTATTGAAGTGAAACTTCTTACGAAACACTACATTAGTTCTGAGATAAAAAGTAAACTCGTCTAGCTAACAAAATCTCTTAAACTCCTTGTCCTTTTCAAAATGCCCATTTCTTGACTATAGCGTGATAGAGACCGCAAAAGTATACAAAGATCCGTACAAAGAGGAGACGCCGAGAATAGTCGCCGGGCATTATTTATTTATGGCAGATCATCTTACTTATTTTTCAGTATAACGGAGGAGGTTAGAGATTTTACGCAAGGGATTTTTAAAATTATACAAGGGAGGTTCGAGATTTTTCGCAAGGAAATTTTTTTATTTATGGCAGATCATGTTACTTAATTTTCAATACTACGGGGTAGGTTAGAAATTATCCGCAATTGGATTTTTTCAATAATACGAGGAAGGTTCGAGATTTTCCACAAGGAAATTTTTTTATTTATGGCAGATCATGTTACTTATGTTACTTATTTTTCAATATTACGGGACAGGTTAGTGATTTTTCGCAAGAGATTTTTTGTACACTCATTGACAGTTTTTGCACACCATGAAAAGTTTCACTTCTGACGCCGTTAGTTTTTGACTGATGCATAGTTCTTGTTTATTTTAGAATAATAAAAGAATACAACACCATGTATCTTAATGACAAACTTATTACACATGTTTATAGGAACTTTTAGTCTTAAAATAAAATGATGAATCGCCCACAACAATATTTCAGATAACTTTGGAAACACCCTGTATGGTAACATTAAACTTGGTAGATACCTTTAGGTTTAAAAATGTAACATTGTATGTAGTTATTAACGCAATTAACAGACAAAATTAACCACGTTTAAAAAACTGTAGCTTTTGTTTCAGCATATACAATATTTTTTTAGGTTCAGAAAATATTTAAATGCCGTGTCAAAGCGACGAGAAAAAGACGAAGTGCTTGATGAAAAAAAAAATCATTTTATTTAATGGTTAGAATTCTAGGGTTAAAGGTAATGTTTAGTATTGTTTTAAATTTATTAATTCAAAACAACATTAATAATTTAAAATTATGTTAGACTAATGCCGTAAATACACAAAAAGAAAAATATTTTTATAAGTTTTAATATAACTGTAATATTTTAAAAAGTAACTCAACGTAAATATTTTGGTTCGTTATATTCCCAGCAACTCTAAAATCTACTTTTTAATCATTTATTAAATTACATAGCAATAATCCTATAAAGTAACGTTTAAATTCATTTTTAGATAAACAAACAGTTTTAATGACATTACCCAAAATATGTAAATGTTTTATTATAATTTACTTTTCATGTAATATTTGAATGTAAACTCCAGTGCTCTCTCGCCTTAAACCGTTATGAGTTCATAGAATGTAATTGAAAATTTAATTATAGAAAAAAAAACTATAAAACACGCTTTTAGAGTTTATAAAACTAAAAAGTAAAAAATTATTCTTAACATAAGAATAAAACTACTGACGAGAAAATTATTGTCACTATTCTAAAAGCGTGGGGTGCTTTCATTCCGATTCGCAGAGTTAGTTTAAAAATGTCATACAAAGCACCCCACGCTTTTAGAACACTGACATTAATTTTCTCGTCAGTAATTTTATTCCTATGTAAAGAATTATTTTTTACTTTTTAGTTTGATTAACTCTACAAGCCTGTATTTTAGTTTTTTTAAACTGTAATTTATATCATTAGTGTTTTTAAAAAATTAACACTATACTTTTATGCAACACAAAATACAAACTACCATTTTATTGTATTACTGCAAATTGCTAGTGGCGCTATCTACTAAAAATAGGCAAACTATTTATTTTGGAAAGTAGAAAACTGTCGCGTATTTTTAAGCATTTCTGTTTAAAGTCTAAATTAAATCTGATCGCATAAAGTATGGCAAAATCGAGGCCAAAGAGTCAGGTATAAACAAACAAACATACAGGTGAAACTAATATAAGCGTGTTAATAAGTAAATATGAATGAAAATTGTTTGGTTTGCTAAAAATGAATTTTTGTGTTACTTTATGGAAGAGGATGAGAACAGTGAATGCCGTTTCTGTCTTGAAGATGAGATAGCGGAACACGTCCTATGCCACTGCGAGGGATTTGCAAGGTCCCGATTCCTGTGCTTGGGCAAAGCCAGAGAGCTATAGAAGGACCCCCAACAAGCCTCTGAAAGTTGATAAAACAAATGGGGCTAGAGGTGGAGCTCTAACTACAGGAAGGGCACAATGGATCTCATCAGGTCGGAGTGCATACTTACAAAAAGGCTCCCATTAGAATATTATCTAATCTAATCTATTTTATGGAAGTTAATGTATATCAATTTGATATTTAAATCCTGACTTATTCCTTACTGAAAAGTTGGATGTTTCTTGGAAATCTTAATGAAGATTGTTTAGCTAAAAATGAATTTATATGTTACTTTATGGAAGTTAGTGTCTATCACTTTGATATTAACGTAGTGACTTGTTCCGAGTCCAAAGATAATACCGGTTTATTTTAATACCGTATTTGGTACAGAAATTATGCATTGTACCAAACAGATATCACAGGTAATGAAATGTACTGATTGATAATGGTCGACAGACAGAATATTTTTTATATACTCTGGTTTTGAGTTATAATTTTAAATGGTAGTTTAAGTTTTATAATGGGGGTTTTACATTATTATTACTATGTAAATTTTAAAATTATTTCGAGAATAAAACAAAATAATGAATTTATAACACTGTCGACAATAGCAATTCAATTCACTTCCGCCCTGAAGTTGACAACACGGTGAATTTACGTTTTTTTTTGTTTTCACGTCGTTATTTCTTTAGGAGACTGATTATTCACATCACATTTTAAATGTGTTTGGTGTATTGTATATTTAAACCAAATGCACATTAAATATAGGGCAAATGGTTGCATACATACATATAAAGTAGGTTTTATGAAATTTGAAACATAGCATTCATTCTACGATAAAGTGTCAAAATATTAATTGTAAATGGAATAAGTTTAATTTTATTCATAGAAAATTAGTATTATAAAAATAAGTATTGTAAATGTTTGTGCTTATAACGAAAGACACACATGAACAATTTTGTAAACGAAAATTTTAAAATCCTAATTGATTTTTTTACGTATTTGTGTATAATATGTCGAGCGCCTTGTGACACGTATTATATTTATATGAAGGAGTATCTAGCTCCATAAAAATTAATGTTTTAATGATTACAATAAAAGTATAAATAAAATTCTACAATATTCGATTTGTCATTTCCCGATTTCGTTCGTTGGCTCACAATCAAACGAATATAGGTAAGAAAGACATAATTTACCCAATAACTATGCTTCATTAAAATGCTGATGTATGATTTGAATAAATCAAAATTTGATTAGACTTTATAAGAATATGTTTTTAGGACCAGTATGTACCATGCACCATTTTATGCTTTCTATCAAAGTATGTGAGGTATAGAACTGGTCTTAAAACATATCTCCGGATTGGTTGGTAGGTGTGGTGTCTCAAACATGGTTTCTTGTTTATTATTAACACATAAATAATCTCTGTTTTAAAAAATATTATATAATACTTAATTTGTTAACCTATTATGTATCGATATTTTTAATATTAATCCTATTAATCTTACTATTGTGATAATTAATTATTATTAACAATAATAATTTTATTATGTATTGGAAGATGTATTCGATAATAAGAGCATGAAGATATTAGAGAAGAATTTTTAAATGGCAACGATAAGTTGTACAGCTATTTACGCTAATAGACATGATTAAAATGTTGACGTCAGATTCATAACTTTTTGTAAACAATTTTAAAAACGACAATTTAAAGACAATTATTGGTATAAGTTACTACCGGAAATGTTCATCATCCTGTTCGTAAATAGAAAACTTTAATTGTTTGTGATCATCGTATTGTAGACATTATATTAATAAATTGGTATTAAATAATCACTTAAGGACGTTCCCAAAAAAAATTTTTTACCCATTTTGCGGTACTAAAATTGAAAATATTAGCATTTTAAATTTCCATTTGAACGCATGTTAATTTATACATTTCATACTAATTCATGTAGGTTTTAGTGTCTAACAATTTTAATTTTCTTACAACTTTTTTTAAATTTCGAGAATTGGCAGATAATATTCACATAAATAATTTTCATACAAAATCGGTACAAGAAGCGGCATTTATTTTGTTGTTAACAATGTGTAAAGTAAATCTCAGACTCAGACTCTCCTGCATAAGCTGATCAGTAGTGTGCGACTTGGCAACGCTGCAACAGCGCGGAACGTTTAAGTTGGTTATCCTATACAGTAGAACCTGGGTGTTTTCATTTATTGTTGTCTGATTTCTTTTAACAATATTAAAATTATTATTAATATTTACTCGGTTATTATTAATATTACAATTACTAATAATATTGATTATAATTCAGTTCATTATTATTTTGATTAAAAATGTTTAGTTGAAAAAACATGAGTTCTACTTTTTAATAAATTCATAGGCTTAAAAAATATGATAAATAATAAAATACACTATTATTATTAGAAATAAATTATATATTTATTGACTGATAATAATAAAAATGAACAAACAATTATATAAAATAATAAAAAATGTATTTATATTATATAAGTATAACTTTATATTACCGAAACTTTTTTTTAAAAATTGCATCACCTTAGTAATGATATATTTTCTTTTTGTTATTCTAACACCCTTATCGTCTACTTTCTCAGTAAATAATTCGTAAATATTTCGTAGTTACCAAAGTATCAAGTAATGTATTTAATAAAAAAAATATTAATTAAAAGCGTCAATTGTGTGTACATATTAGAATTTTTTATAGGTGAAGGTAGCGGTTAGTGTTGAACCGACTATATTAAACAGTACAATAAAAACTACGAATTCCGCTGTCAAGAATCCAAATACTGTGGCTACCGGGCAGGGGGGAACAATACTTCAATTCATTTGTAAGTCGTCTTTACCCAAATTCCAACAAGCATTTGGCAAAACGGTTTACCAAAATAATACTGATGCAGCACTATCTCCATCTACTACTATTGAAGTTACAAATAGCAACAATACTGATTCTAAGAAATCCACCGTTACTACTAAAACCGTTCCTGTAAATGTGCAGCCTATTCAAGGAAGTGTTATATATAGTCGACAAGTACCTGTAGGTCAGACTATAAGCCTAATACCTCCTGGAGGAACTACACGACAGGTATTTCGAATTGCAACTTCAAATCCTGAACAACTAAGCCTAGTTAAAGATAGTGTTATACACAGTAAAATGAGTGCTCTTTTAGCCGCTGCCTTGCAAGGTAGACCAAAAAACGCTGATGGAGAAATTCAGGTAAACTGTGAGGAAGTCAAAGGTACCATTGCCAGACCTACACTCGTACAGGGTGCAAGAATTGTAAAACCAGTTCAATTACAACTTCCTGCCAATGTAAGAGTTAATCCTCAACCAAATTTGAGCTCTACTACTCTGGAGCAGCTTAGAGAATTTGACATGGTTTACAAACAAATAAAAGAGAGGAGCAACCCTAGTACTTTTGAAACCGGTTCTAATTCGGGAGAAAGTCTAGAAGTTACTCCTCAAAGAATTAGTGTAACTTACGTAAATCAATTACAAAAATATACACAGTTGTCGCCAGTTGTTGTTGTTACTTCATACAATAATTTACAACCAGCGGCATCTCCAGCTTTAAGTGTTACATCCCAAGGAAGCTCAAGCCCTTGTGTGACACCTGCCTCTACACCTACTTTGCCAAAATTAGCCACTAAAAGTTCCAAGGGTAAAACTCTAAAGACTTCCCCCAATAATACGACTACAAAATCCTCGCCGATTCCCAAGCCACAGCAGAAACCACAGGAAGATGAACACACCACTCAAAGAATATTCGATATTCTGGCTGAATATGCAGAGCAGTTGAGAAATTCTCCCGATCTTAACAATAAACCAGCACCGAGAAGACGGTCAAATCCACCTACAAATCCTAGTCAAAATTCAAAAAGAAAAAAGAGTTCTGGTTCCAAAAAAACAAGCCAATCAAGCAGTTCTCTAGAAATTGATAATGATGATATAACAATTGGCAGTGAAGATAGTTCGGGAGGAGGTGTGGTCCAGTTATCAGTCACAGACGATGAACAGTCGCAGGCTTCAGCTTCAGCCAATACAACTGAATCTAATGACAACGCAAGTCCACCTATCTCGAGACCTGTCATTTTGGCAGAAGGTGGTACTTGTACAAATCAATCTAGAAATCTTATAATTGCCGATTCAAGTGTCGGAGAAGCACTGAAGATGCCAAACACAGCAGTGATTGTCCCTGGTAGTTATATCATGCCAGTGTCAATGATAAAAGGTAAGTTTAGACCTTTGATCATAAGGTTGTTTTTAGTCACACGTAGCTAAAGTTTAGAAATTGTATCATATATTTTTGTAGCGTGTTTTGTTTAAAGGAATTTAAGTTAGATGCTTGTCGACAATTTTATTTTCATTATTGTTTTCGTCAATAATAATGTCATTAAACCTAATCGATTAACTACTAAGTTAATTTTTTATAGTGATACATTATCTAATAATTACTGGTTATTATTTAGAACGTGGGATTTAAAGTATCATTTGAATTAATTAGTATAATGTACCTATATTAATTTATAACTTTTTAAATTTATATACATATAGATAGGTCTCTTTAGCGTGAATCATACTATATTACATTGTATTTTATTACTAGTTATTTGACGAATCGTAATTTAAGATTCTTACTTATCTAATTTTTAAAAATATTCAATTTTCTGTTGTATAAAATATTGTTTATATTTGTTAACAAAATGAATTTTTAGTGACCGATAAAAAATGCTTCAAGTTAGTGTTTTGACTGTTTTAATATCTCAAAACCATCCTCTTTGTTACTAAAATTAAAAGCCGGTATGAACGCGATTCGAATCATTTAAAATTTTAAGGGTACTGTTGTGTCACTGATGTCGTTGTTCTGCCATAAACTGGGGCGACTTTATTAAGAGTTATAAACTGTATACTGTAGTTAAACTGCAAAAATTATTCGACTCCAAACAACTAATATTTCTTATAACTGTGCCCCACTGGGACGGCAATAGTTATTTCGAAAAATAATTAATATCATTTATAAAGTTTAATATATTTCAATATATTTTAGAACTGGAAACAAGTCCGCTTGATAAAAATAACATTTTAACCCTATATTTTGCCAATACCAATAACCATTAATTATAAACTATTGTTAAACAATGAACGAACGAACTTAATAACTTAACAAAAAAAATAACTTTAAAATAGCATCAAATAATACAGGTATTTAGAAAGGAAGTCATAAATAACTAGCAGAACCCAGCAGATGTTGTCTTGTCCTAACTTTGGTTTGCCTGCTTTGAGAATATCACTATCATACTCAGCGACCCCGAAAACGATGAATTTGACACTAATATCGGCATTTTTAATATTTTTTTTATATATCATCCCCCTTCACCCTTTTCGTAGGCTTGCCTTAAATGTAAGAATAACATAAAATACTCTCAAAACCACACCTTTAACCTATTCTGCATGATTACATATTTATGTTTAAAAAAAAAACGCGCGTATTTATTTATTTATTTATCGTGAAGCATTGTTATTCAATACCACTCCTACCAATTTAGCCATGTGCTTTCAATAGTAATTTATTTTTATATTATGTACACTCCAATTACTTTGTTGCTTAGCATAAAACAAAAATAAATAGGGTAAAATTATTAAAATTCGTTCAAATTAAAAACTGAACTGGTTCCTGTTCGATGATTTCGTTTCTTTCGTTTTTAAATTTGCATGGGTAATATTTTTTCAGCCACTAGGGGTTTCCTGTCACAATATGTATTTACGAATCACCATTACCATTGGCTTCTTTTCATATTCATTGTTAAATTTAACTTTAACTCTTAGACGTTCGGCGTGCAAGGACTTTTTATACGATCGGGGTCGTTTAAAAATTTTTTTTATTGCAATTGATCACACATTCTACAGTGACAGTGAATTGGGAATCCCTACTAGCAGTCCCATAGTAGTTTTTAATCTACCATCTACACGATAACGTTAATGCAAATAATTAAACCTATTAAGTAAACATCGTAGTAGAGATAAATTACTAACACGCACACAACCACACTAAATGTTATCTCATTCATTTTTACGCGCTATGTAGTATTAAATGTAATGTGCTTATTTTAATTTTAAATTCAAATCAATTCAGAAACTGGCAAAAGTGATTAATGTTCCTTAAATAACATTGAACTTTTATTCGCCTTTACCATTTGTCGAATTATTAATAATAATAATAATAAAAATGCCTGCTCCCTATAACTGCAAACGTTTTTTTTTACATTTATTAGAGCACTATACTATACATTTTCAACTCCCACACATTTTTAAGTCGCTCCCCTTTGCTTCCTTAAAAATATTATTCATCCGAAACCAACATAAAATTAAATGTTTTGTGATAGTGTATGCTTGTGTATTGTTTTTGCTCCATTTAAATTTGTTCAAACATTGTCGCGTTATAAAGTGATTTGAACACACCGATGAGTTGGTGTAAGACGTTAATAATTTTAAAAGTGAACAAGTTAATGAAGACCATACATCTATCCTGTTCTATATTCATTGCATGTGTCAATATATAAAAGTATTAATAAATTGATTGCTGTTAATGAGCATAAGTATTTGATTCGCATTATTTTTTCATTTTTTTTAAATGTTAAATAAACCGTTATTGCAAAATATAATACAACCATTTTTGTGATATTTTTTGTTATTTACGAGGGCGGTCCGATAAGTACTTCGCCTCACCGCCTGATGGCGCCACTATCGCAAGAGAAATATAATATCGTGTAGTATATTCTCGTAAACGGTTACTGTCGAAATTTCAGCCGAATAGTTTTTTTTGACCACGTGCTAAAGCAGGCGTGTCCGCGGATTTTAGAAAACAGCAATATCGGTCGGTGATTGGATTCTTGTTTTTGGAAGAGAAATTGCGCAGCGAAATCAAAGAGCGCTTGGATGCTGTGTATGGTGACTATTCTCCTTCTATGGCGACCGTCAAAAATTGGTTTAACGAGTTTCAACGTGGTCGCACGTCGGTTTTTGATGAGGCACGCCCAGGTGCCCCGAAAATGGCTACCACGGAGGATAACGTGATAAAAATCCACGATCTCGTATTGGCAGACTGCCGATTGAAGGTGCGCGAGATAGCTGAGACAGTAGGCATCTCAAAAGACCGGCGGGTCATATCTCGCATGAAAATTTTGGACTTAAGAAAGCTGTCGGCGCGATGTGTGCGGCGTTTACTCACTCCGGACAACAAATGCAACCGTAAGACCACTTCATAGCAGTGTTTGACGCTGTTTAAGCGTAATCCGAAGGAGTTTTTGCGTCGTTTCGTGACCGTAGACGAAACATGGATCCACTGGTACGCACCAGAGACCAAGAATCAGTGAAAACAGCGGACTTCACCCAGCGAACGTGCTTCGAAGAAGGTGAAGACTGTCCTATCGGCCGGAAAGGTGATGGTTACTGTTTTCTGGGATTCACAAGGTGTGATCTACATCGACTACCTGGGAAAGGGCAGAACGGTCACAGGGCTGTACTATGCCTAATTATTGGGCCGATTCGACGCCGAATTGCAGAAAAAACGGCCCCATTTGGCGAAGAAAAAAGTACTCTTCCACCATGACAACGCACCGGCTCACACTTCCTCCCTCGACATGACCAAATTGGTCGAGTTTGGCTACGAACTGCTGCCCCATCCACAGTATTCTCCAGATTTGGCCCCGTGCGACTTCTAACTAAACTATATTGAAAAATAAATCGCCACTTTTCCAAATTTTTCGTTTTTATTTTGCAGGCTAAGTACTTATCGGACCACCATCGTATATTAAATTTAAAAACAAGTTAATTGATTTGTGAAGTAATCTAAAAAAAGAACGATTATCAACAATAAGTAAATAAAAAATTAACAATTTGATAAATTTTTTTGAGCAAATTCAATATTTATTTAACTTTAAAAGTATCAAAATTTCTTAAATTAATACACTGGCAATGTTTAGTGTATTTATTGTAAGGTCATGTTTAAATTTAGTTTTAAAAGTACTTTTTTCGCATATTTTTTTTACTTTTGTTGTCTGCACTTTTTTCAAATTTTTGATACTTTCACTGATAAATATATTATATAATTTTTTTTGTGAATGGCCGTTTTATTTTTTTTAGTGTAATAGTATACATCTTTATATTTTAATTTATATTATATTTCAAATATTTTTTGTTAATTTATATAGGTATTGCATTAAATAACGTGTCCCAAGTAAATTTAATAAGGAAAAAAAAACCTGTTTATCCATCATATTTTTAACATAATGGTTTTGTTTAAAGACTGCGTTTTAAGATTAATTTTCTATTTATGTAGCTTTTTGAAGATAATACTTTAATAAAGTATACAACATACAACTAAGTATAAAGATCTGTAGATAATGTATAAAACAATAACAGGCTGATTTATACAAAAACGTATTTAGTTGATGACGACCTGTTAATACATAATTCTGAAATTGCATACATTGTTTTCTTTTTAAATAGCCATAATTTATGTTTTTACATTTTAAGCACTCATATGTTCTTACATACCATACAAAAACGTACATGTTTTTTACAAAATTTATAAACATATCTATCAAAAATTTGTTTTAATTAATTACAAAAAAAAGTTAGTAATAAGGATATTTTGATGTATAAATCATGTTAACAGCTTGAACTGCTTAATTTTATTAACTTTTTTGTTAATAACAAAATTTTTAGTACCGGACATCTCTATATTAACATGTAAAAGCACATGACCCACCTTCATTATGTAATTAATTATTATAATAAACAATAAAATAAGTTAGACATTTAGAGTGCAACAAAAATTTAATCGAAATTCTTTTTTTTTTATTTCTCAGCATAATAAAAAATAAATATTCTGTGAATAATTTTGAAGAACATATAATAAAATTGTATTATTATTCTTAGTTAACTTTTGTGTGAAATTTTTATTTGTTTATCAAATTTATGAATTGAGCTGCACTGTTTCTGAACAGCTTGTACATAGATAGTTATTGTATTTTTTCGATTTAATAAATTTTATTTATTTTTTTTTTTATTTTTTTTTGTTTTTGTTTCCTTTTCCATTTTATTTTAGAGTGAGCTTTGAATGTGTGAATTGTTCGTAATAAATATTAAAGAAAACTCATTTTTAAAAAAATTACATGAATTGTAAATAGTTTTTAATTTAAACTAAAACAGTTTGATAATACTAACTAATTTTAATAATCATTGAATTAAAATGTTTATCCTTGTGTTTATTTTAATCTATAGGTACTTTAATTTTCTCGACTAGCATATGAATTTTTATATTTAGTTTTTAGTGGTTTAACGTTACTGTTTAATATGTAATTAATTGTAAAAATCACTATTTTTTATATTTTAAATCTATGATTAAAATGATTACAAATCTTTTGCATTAATTGATAATGACTAACTATTTAAAAAGATATTTGCCTATTTTACTTGGGATTTTATTTTTGAATAATTTTTTACTTACATACTAATTTATTATGCAATTAATAACAAATTTCTCATTTTAGAAAAAAGATGCTCATTTTTAATTTTTTATTCAGATACTATTCTTTATTTTTTAGTTACATAAAATATGATTTATGTAGATTTCAAGATTTTATTTAAAATATTTTGTATCGACAAATTCAGCTGAAATTCTAATAATTTATTCATCTTATTAAATTTATATAAAATATTTTATTAAATAATTATTAGAATTTTAAAATAAAATTCCACTGGATTCCAAATATCCTAAACATGAGTTTTGAATTTTTTTTTCACTATTATTTAGATTTTGATTTTTTGCACTGCATTTGCTTTTTTTAAATAATGCAACAAAAGGCGCTGCTTTACTTTGTTTAAAAATATTTTATTGTGAATAAACAATAACTATTCCCCTCGACATTAACATAAAAAAAATTGTAATACTAGTCAATTAATATACAATGTGATCATATTTTGTTAACCCAACCACGAAGTAGTTAGTTTATGGCTTTATTTGTGAATGCAAGTGATATTGAAGTGTATTTTTTTTTCTATTAACAGGAACATTAATTGATAAAGTTGATTTTTAATTGGATCACATTGTGTAAGTAGTGGTTTGAAAGGCTTTTATTGTTGCTTTCTTAGGTTGATTTTCACATTGCAAATTTTGTTGTTACAATTTTTGTGTGTTAAATAAGAACCTTAAACGTGCTGGATCTATTATTCTCTCCACCTACTTTTACACAAACTTAATATTTTAAATAAATAACGATGTATATATATATATATATATATATATATATATATATATATATATATATATATGTATGTATGTATATATATACTAAAATTAATATTACCTCCTTATGCTAGAAATATGCTGTCTAAATAGTTTACGGTTTTGCAATAATTTATAAGTTAAGATTAATTTATTATCACCACTTCTAATCACAATTAGTTTTAAAATAAATACACGATACAGTTTTTAAAAAAATCAAATATAAAATAAATAGGTCCTTGTTAAATACCGCAGTGCAAAACAGAGAGTGATAGTTGTCGCTACTACGAGAACTTCGCTGAAATTGCAGAACATTTGCTTTGCGAATGCCCAGCGCTTTTCTGCAAGAGGCTCAAGTTCCTGGATGGGGCCTTCTTGAAGCACTCCAATGTCAGGAACTTATTTCCCAGGAAACTTATAAACTTTGTACGAAGTCTCGGAATTCGGGACCTCGAATAGATTAAGGGTTATGCACACCAGATCTGATAGGTCGAGGTGCTTGGGAGGCTGCATAGCATTCAAGACCTTTCCCCCTACAATGTACAATCTACAATACCGCAGTGCCGTATTTTTATTGAATAAAATAAAATAGGTACATAATAATGTTTAAAACATTTTATAACCTGAGACAGCAGTGTCATTTATTTTAGAAAATAACTATTTGGCTTATGTGAATTCATGTTGGAGCTATAAAAGTGCGGATACTAGCGTAATAAAATAAGTCATGCTCAGATGAGCCCACCCTACAGCTTTTTAGCTCATTGTGTTCCGCAGCTACCTCATTTAAGCCTAGTTGGTTAAGCTTGAGCATTGAGCTTGATCGAGGTCAAACTTAACATCCCCACGTAGTCTGCATACTGGGTTCTCCAAAAAGATGCCCACGTTATGCAGATGCTTCCTAAGACAACGAGCCCCGTCATTAGCCTGAGCTTTTTCCCGTCCAGCTCCATGGCCTAAGTATCAAGTGCAAGGTTTGGTTGCCTCATTATTCTCTTGCTGTGTTTCAGGTTATTGGTTTCTAGACAGCTTCGTTATTGCTGCCAGGTTAGCCAAGATTTGGCCTTCTTTCTGACAGCAGATTTCGTTATGCCCAAACCGGGTTCTAGCTCCAGCAGTGGGTCTGCAGAACACATCCTTGCGAGTGCGTCTGCCCTTTCGTTGCCTTCAATACTCTTGTTATGCTTTGCCAGGTTTTCCAGGTACTTTTGGCATTCCTTCACCACCTTTGAACTGGTTAGGCAGTTTCCAATTGCCTGGAGTGCCTAAGCAACGATACAAGCAGCGATAATAAAAGGACCTACTGTCTTTAAAAATACGGATCTTCATAATTTAGTAACATTTTTGAAAAACTTCCTTGTTTTAGAAATTCGGAGAGTAACAGCACGTAGAGTTAAAATTATTTCGTCTTCAAATATATTCATTTTAAAAATGAGAATGCTTATTTCAATGCAAATTAAGGAAATAATGTTGCATTGCTTTTTCGCTACTTACATAATCTCTCTTATCGTAACTACAGCATAAACGCGTCTTTTTCTAGACAATTGGAAAGGAAAAGAGCCGATTAAAAATGTCGAATTGTAAATGCTCTAAATCAAGAAATTAAAACCTTGTGATTTTTAGTTGATTCGTGTTACTAAAATTATCGGTGCAATTCGATTGTATAGTAAGGTGGTGTATACATTTAATTAGAGCTACTTAGTGTATGTTGCCAAATTAAAAGTTTTATTTTTTTTTTGTATTCTCTACGCTTTAATCCTTTTTCTGCTTTAATTTATACCTGGATTGTTGTTTATTTCACTGTAGTGACAAATAAAATCTGGTAAGTTTTTATTTTGCTATTTTTTTGTGTTCTGGTTTTAAGTAGATAATATATGGATTCTGAATGTTCTTTAATATCTAACTCCACTGTTTTTTTTGGGTAAAGGTGGACAACAAATAGCAGTGGTATCGGGTGGAAGCAAGATTCTCGCTACGGTACCTGCGAGATCAGGTCAAAATATGTTGTTGTTTCAAAGTTTTACTAACCAAAATAAAAAAGGAGCTATTTCTGCAGTAAAATATTCAACAATTCAACCGATTTCCGGTATATCATCACAAAGTTTAACTACTGCCGGCCAACAACCTGTAATTCTGCCTTCAAATTCAGTCGCTACAGCCGTAGCTCTGGGTCAACCGTTAACTTTAAAGAAAATTAGTGAAGATACTGAGAGTAGGGAACTACTTTTGACTATTTCTCATGTAAAAGACAAAGCTAAAAATGGAAATGACGTTCAGCCAGATAGTAGCACAAGTATATCTAGTGATAGTGTTGATATTAAATTAGAAGATTCCGCTTCTCAGTCGGACAGCTCTAACGAAAGGATATTTCAAACGTATCAAAAAACAGTGATAAACTCTGTAGAAACTTCAGTAATTGCTACTACTTCATCTACTATTAAGCAAGGGGGTGGTTCAGGTCAAACCATCATCAACGTTGCGCCTGCGACCAATGTAAAAGGTAAAATATTTATTTATTTAAATGACTTTATTTAGGTATAATATTTATTTACAGAAAAAGCACTTCGGGACATATTGAGTCACAAGGTTATTGCAACATTCTTGTTTCAAATTTTTATCTTTTAAGTATCTCCATAATAGCAAATACAAATTTAGAACGAATATTCAAAATGATTAATTTTACATTTTAATAAAAAACACAATGTAGAGCGTTGCATTTAAAGTTGTATAAATTTCAGCTTATTTTTTACTATTTTTATGCTTTTATATTTAAAAGAAAATAATTATAATGAAATGTATTAAATATCTGTTTTTCAATATTTTTACTTGAAATAGTATGGTAAAAGTGAAATGAAATGGAAACTTAATACTAGTAGCCATTTGCCGTGGCAATGGTGCGAACGTGCTGATGCCAGTCCTATTCTAGTTTAAATGCATTACTACACAAATTACTATGAGGAAAAACGAGATTGTTTAAATTACTGTTGTTTGCTAAATTCTGGGTGAAGTGTAGAAAAAAAATTGTTGTTGAAAATGATGAAAAATAGTTTGTATGTGTTTTGTTGCATGTAGGTACTGTAGATTTGTTTTTTTTAGTGGAATCAAAAAGTGCGGACCGAATGCAATCTGTTCTGGTGACGGCACATTCTTCAAATGGACCAATGCTTTCGCATACAACTCCCAGATATCGTAAAGCTTCAGATTCTACAAGAACGCATATCTCTGAGCTAACAGCTAATAAGGAGGATTTTATTCACAATGGCGAAAAGGTAAAAACCAATATTGAGACAGATATTATTTTCTTATTTGTTTTAGTATTTATTAATAAAGGTAATACTTTTTAGCAACGCAATGAACAAAAAACTTTTAGAGGTAACGCCACATATTACGTAAATAAAACAAAAAAAGTTGTGTCAGAATCTCAAAAAATCGGCAGCGAGATGCAAAAGCAAGCTGCCATAGAAAGGGAGCTGCGACTTCAGAAGTCTTTATCCGAAGAATGTGAGGACTTGGGAGTAGATGAACCTAGCGCTAGTGATTTGTTTCCTGAAGCCGATTTGTTATTTGATACAAATCATTCTCCTTCGTTTGATCAAACTTCTCAAGATATTGTTAAAAGAGAAGTTGTGGAAATTAAGGAAGAAGTAAAAGAAACTATGAATCTGTTTAGTGATGATGATAATTCAAGTTCGCTTCGGGCGGATTTGTTCGAGTATGTTGAATATCAACCTGTAGAAACAGCCTTGGATTATCAATCAAAGCAAGTAAACGGTAATACTGTTATATCAGGTTGTGAAGATAATACTTTATTGACTAAATGCGCTACCATGTCTGAAGTGACCCTAAACTCTCCCATATCACCAGAAATGTATCAGGAAACAAGTATGCATAAATACAAATTTAAATACAGTAATAGAAAAAAAGGAGAAAAGACTAAACAGAGCGAGTATAGTGGAGCAGTTGTCACTAGCTCAGGAGATGCAATAATATGTACTGAGACAAGTAAAGTAAACTGTCACGATGAAAACTATAAAGTAGTCCACATAACTAAAATGGACATTATAAAAGAAGATGCAAAATGTGAACTTCATTGTGACGAAGATGTAGATTCTCCTAGTGGTAGAGGAGCTAGGAGAAGTGTAAGAAAATTGTGTTCATGTTGCAATGGCTCTCAGGATGGTAACTTGGCAAAAAAACGATCTCATACTTCCAGGCCACACACACCAGCAACTCCGCACAAGAAAGCCTTTCTAAATAAAAAAAGATAGTGCATTTGTATATTTTAGCAAGTTTTAATTAGTTGTTGGTTGTTTTTGTTAATAAATTGGGTCGCTGGTCACACTTTAGTACAAATAATTGTATTGACAGCTGGTGTATTAGTGTCTGAAAGACTCGGGATTACTTTGTATAGTAATTGCTACGTTTGCAATCTTTTAGTACCTCTAATTGTAAATTTTCCTCGTATATGTAATATATTTAAATTATATGTGCAGTTTGTCGTTGTATATAATTAATAAAATAGATAATTTATCACATACGCGGACTTGGTTCGTTTAATAAGCATAATATTGATCTATATTAAAATGCAATAAAGTTTCACATTGTGTGTGTAACTTCACTATTGGAAATAATAATATAATTATTTAAATTAAGCAAATCCATCCAAATCAATAATTTAACATATAATAATTATATATATGTATATATTTATTTATTTAATTTTAAGCAATTACTTGCTTTGTGCATTCTGTTGGTAAATTAAATTATTTATTTTATCTCTATTACTATTCAATAAGCAATATCACCTAATAATAATAAATATATTTTTATGGCGTTTTATTACTTTCTTAAAGACTTAATAATTTGTCATCTTTTTAGTTTTTTATAAATGTTAAAAAAAATTATCATTTTCAAACATAAAGAGATTTTCGATTTTATAACCTATTTTAAGTATCTCAAATAATGTGTAAATGATTATTTGCTTTTAATTTGATATTTATTTACCAACGAAAACTAAAAATAAAAAAATAAGAATCTGTCGTCACTATGTTGGTTAGCATGTAGATGTTTGCATGAATTAAATGTTTATATATTTAATTTTGAGTAAAAAAAATATAACAATTTAAAATAAGCATAATAAATAAATGGTAAAAAAGTGATAATTTTGTTTTTAAGCATGTAAATGTACAAAATAAAAGAAGTCAAACTATTAACATCAGGGAAGTTCATATTACAATAAAAGAATAAATAGACATTCGACAGTTGGATTTGATAATATTAGAAAAACAACGATAAGTGACTTGTTAAAATGAAATATTTCAGTATTTTTCTGGAGTTTCTTTTAGTAAAGTTTTCTAAATGGTATTGATAAACGTAAAACATCTTGTGAGACAACAATTTTATATATATATAAAGTGCAATAATACAAATACCTAAATGTTTCTGATTCTGAAAAATCGGCATTGAGGGTGGTTTGAGACTGAATCTATCGGCAGTGCTTCCTTTTTTATTAATTTTGTACCAAGGGGTACTAGGCAGATAACTAATGTTGTACACAAAGTAGTAATTAAACAGTTTAGAAGTTGCCGTGATTTAGCAACCTGTTTAATAAATTGGTAAATTAGGTTGTAATTGTAAAAAATTAAAATGTGACACAATTATTTTAAATAGTAATACTTCGAAAAGTAGTCAATGTTTAAATTTTTTAATTTTATATTTATAATCATTTTTTTTATAAAAATCACACAGTGTAATTTACCGTTAAACCACTAATTTGAGAATATTTATTTTTTTTTAAACTTGTTTTTAAGCATTGATCTATATGTAATTGTGATCTATTACTGCCAAAAAAATTAAAAATATTTTAAACTCTAAAAATATTTTTTAACAAAAATATAAGGATGCTTTGAAGCTGCCATTTAAAAGCTGATATGGGAAATACGGTAATATTCCACACTATAAGAGTTATTGCGCTATTTTAGTCTGTATGTAATTTAGAACTTTATATATTTCTAATAAGGCAATTTTAATATAATTTTTACGTGCCGATCCAATTTAATATAAAAGTCGATTTAGAATGACCTCTCTAAAGTGAGTTTCATCATTTCTGGTAGTTTCAGACATCTAGTACACTTAACTGGAACATTCATTTGTTTCTCTAGATTGTAGAACTCCTCTATGTGAAGTTTTTTCTTTCTCTTCCAACATTTAACTAGCTTTGTATACCTTGAAATAAAAAAATGTTAATTTACAAAAACATTTTCTTTGTCTCACATTAACATTTCCTAACATTTGCAAATATTTTCGCTTTTTAATATCAAATGTTAGAGGTTCTTTTATGTGTTCAATTATTACACCCACTACCCCGCATATTTAAATACCATCTTCTCTCACTGTGACTATATAGTTGAGATTTTTTATAGATTAATACGATAGAATTTGTGCTCATTATGAAAACTTTTTCCTTAAAATTCTTAAGGTAATCAACTTAGACCTTGTTTATAATGCACCTCTCATTACAACATCCCCTTAGTACACATATTGCAATTTTAAGACTGTCCGCATGACCGTGTGACCGATGTTAATATTTATGTTTAGGTCATTTTTGGTTCTATTTTTATTAATAAAATTGAAACTGTTATAAATATTTTGGGAATATCAAATAAATTAAATTTTGATATTCACTAGGTGAATATTTTAATCCTGAGTATGTTAAAAATAATGCTAATTTTGTTGTACCTATACAATGTGTTAAACTTGATTTTGATATAAAATTGCCTATTCTTTTTATATTAGTTTTTATGGAGACAAATATATAACTAGACCTACGAAATAATTAAAGTAACATACTGGGTGTTACATTTAAAAATTACGATGTCTCGATACGACGTTTTGAGCAACCCTAATTTTAAAATGTTGCTCTTAAAACTACCTATATTTTGCTAAAATATTTTTTCAACATTTTTAAACATAAAGGAAATATTGCGCTTATTGCCAATGATGGATAACACTGTATATAATGTTTAATTTCTAAATATTTATTTATTAAAATAAGATTTTGTAAGAGAGAAAGAATAAAAAGATTAAAGAATGTTGGTAATGGATTTTTTAAATCACGGGTCAAATATAGCTTTACTGCTAACAATGATTGAAATTTAAAATTAATTAATTTTAGATATGTTAAAGAATTGATTTTGATGGATGCAGTAGATGCGCTATTATTTATTAATTGATTTATTTTTAGTTTTTATTTAAGAATTTTATATATTAGCTTATGGAATGTCATTTTATAGTATACATACACTATTTGTGTAATGTATTAGTGACTTTTTAATTACATAACATTTTATACTATTCGACTGTAGATTATACATTTAGTTCAAATAATTTAAAATACATTGTAATTTTAGAACAATTTATTAAACTGTGTTTTTCAAATTATTGGGATCGTTCTAGACAAAACTTTGGAAAAATTAGACCAGTAGTACTACAAAAACCGGTTATACTGTCTGTAATTTTGGTACAAAATTGTAAAAATACGATAAAATACAATTAACCGAATTAAATTAGAGCTGTCAGTGCTATGTAAAAAATGTTTAAATAAAATTTGTCTCACTTAATGTGGGAAATTATGAATGTAGTAAAACAATCATAAAACTTTTTTATGTTATATGTTTCTTAAATATTTTTATAGATTATTAGATACGTAATATAATAAAAATTATATTCGTAATTTTTCTTTTTAATGAACTTTAATTATTTATTGATATTAATAAGTTAAACAGGTTTTTTAAAATAGAATCTATTACATTTTTATGTGTTTTTACAACATTTACTCTTTTCATGTAAATGGTCTTTAACTTTCTATTTCTAGAATAAACCAAAGTGGCAGTTTCTTTTTTATGTGATATCTAATTTTATTTAATTCATCCTTCTGGATATGTAAGGCTACCTAAATGATCCATTATTTTAATAGATTTTTTCTGCATTAGTGTTTAATTCAGAAAATTTTCTTTGAAAAAAAGTTACATATAGTATTACTGGTCGTTTATATATTGACGCAATACACATCTTCGTATTGGTTGCAGTGATTTGGAACATTTGATAAAATACTCAAAAATACACACTTTTGTTTAGATATTGAAAAGTAAGTCACTAAATTCAGTTAAACTTGTACTATTATTATAGAAGTAGCATAAAATATAATTATTTAATTTGATATTAAGAAAAATATGAAAATAAATTAAAGATCTAGAATAATCTCAATATTAATATTATCTCAGTGTCAGAATAATTGTGAGACTGGATAGAGTTGGTGAATATGACGTGATAAAATATTAATTATTTTACAAAATTTAACAGTATGGCTGGAGGCTAATTAAAATTTAAATGTTTGCTAACCTGTTAAGTGTTTTTATTAAAAAAGTTGCAGTATTAAAAAAATGTATATTTTAAAAAATAAATAAATTAGTTTTTGCTTAAATATTTTTATAGGAAAATAAAGTCGCAGTTCACAAACATGCACACAACACAATAGACACATAATTTAAATCTGTTGAAATTGATACTATACCTTAATTTTTTTTAAATAAATTTATCCAAAATTTTAACAACTGTTACCTTAAAGATAAATCTAAAATCCCTTTGACCTTTCCGTTCTCTTTTTTGTAAAGTTTGGATAATTGGCGACCTATTATTTAGACATGTTTTTTGACTAGCAAGTGTTATAACATTTACATATGTCTCTTACATTCCTTTTTGATAGCAGAAGGTATTGATTGGAAGATTTTCACTCATAATCCGTTTGAAAATCATACTTAGAGTTAAACCTAGAAAAAAAACTAGGTGATATTTTCTTAGGGATTAAAAAAAATCTTTATTCTTTTTTTTTAAGAACTTTTATTTTTACATTTCATTATTGTACTGTTTTTGTAAGTTGTGGATCTAGGCCTTTTCGTTTTTTAAAAGTGAGATTATATTCCCATTCTTTACATAATTTTGTAACTATCCCTATTTCCTAAACTGTTCTCCATTCATAATATTTATTTTGCTTTTGTTAATCAGTTTTTTTAATATTCTTTTATGTTTTACTGGTCCTTTATCAAATTTGTCCAGTTTCACTTATGTTTACGCAATCCTGCCTAAACTAAATTTGCTTTCGGCACTGTATCAATTTTATAAATTTCTTAATGATGTATAGTTCTAGTGAAAGTTTGTTATCATTCTGGGAAGTATGAAAATGTGCCAATGAATTTTTAGACTAATAGTGGGTTAGGTTTGTAAATTATCAAAAGAGTAAAACGTTAAAAATTACACATAATTTCAAGTTGTATATATACATATATTAATATTAAGTATGCGTCATCTTCACTGCAAATCTGACGATAATGCATAATTTAAGCAATGAATCTTCCCAATTAATATAATAACGGTCGCTCATTTTTAATAACCTGGGAAATAATTAGGATGTTATATAAAAGGCCATTTTTAAATACTCAAGATTAATGATGGAATCAAAATAACTCTTGGTTATTTCTTAAATCCAATAAAACTGTTGGCGTGCGATAAAAACGATTAAAATTTGAGAAGTATCAAAATTAAACTTTCTGAATTATTTGACACTTTTCACAATATACTTTGTTCTTAAATTCAATAAATTTTTTTAAATATTTCTGTGCACCATTAACAGAAAGAGAATTAATATTGTTATATAAATAATTAGCTACAATAGAAGCAATTTAATTTACCTAGAAACAAAAAATATGTGATCTAAAACTTTAATTCTAATAAAAAATGTAATTAGGCCAAATTTTATTTAACTACAGAAATTTGTCTAAAATTACTGAATACAAAACTAAATTATTCTATTGTTTTTAACTGAACACTTTACTTTTTATAAATATTACTTAGATACTGATATATTAAATATAAAAAAAACGAAAAATGAAAATTTTTTGGTTAATTTAGAAACAGAAAACATAAAAATTCAAATAATTTATTAATAAAAATTAGTAGGCAGGTAAAAGTTGCATCATTATTTTTTAAATTACCTACAGAATTTCGGATTATATTCTTAGCAATTTTAAACTCGCACTTTTAAATGACTAGAAATATTAGAATTCAATTAATCTTATTTAGTACATGTTCAGTTTAATCTAAAATAAATATCTATACTAATAGGAAAAATAACTTGGTAGTATAGGAGGACTATGTATGCAGGGTGGCCAACCGAAAACGAAACAGAGCCATTTGCAGGAACCTCGTCATTTTAAAAAAACGCTCAGGCCCGTCGATTTTTGATTAAGGGAGGATACCCTTTTCCGGTATTCGGTATTTTTGACTCCACTACTTTTAACCCCAAGCGAGGGTAAGAATTACCCCAAAATTTTTCAATGGCATTAGGGGTCGAATAAGATGTGTTTTGAGAGCTCTGACAATTCTTTTTACAATAGTCTTTAAATTTTACATTTCCTCCCAAAACTTTGAAAAAAATTCCAATTATTATAGTTGCTTACTTACTACTTAATTGATTAAATGTTTAAACTATTGACCGCCCGCTTCCATACAATAATAAAGATTTTGTTCAAAACGTTCACGCACATTCCGAAGAATTTCCGGAGTTATTCGACGGCATTCGTCAACGATTCTTTGACGCAAATCTTCCAACGACGCTGGTTGTGTTTTATAGATTTTACTTTTCAGATGTCCCAAAAAAAAATCGAGGGTCGATAAATCTGGCGATCGTGGAGGCCATTCAATGCTGCCTCTTCTCCCAATCCAATGCCGTGGAAAACGTTGGTCTAAATACTGACGAACAATCGCCGCATAATGCGGAGGAGCACCATCCTGTTGAAAATAAAAATGATCTTCGTCATACTGTGAATTATTTTCAAATAAGCAGCTAAAATAATTGGAATTTTAACATGTAATTTTTGGGAGGAACTGTAAAATATATATAAAATATATATATATATATATATATATATATATATATATATACATATATATATACATATATATATATATATATATATATATATATATATATACATATATATATATACATACATATACATATATATATATATATATATATATATATATACATACATATACATATATATATATATATATATATATATATATATATATATATATATATATATATATATATATATATATATATATATATATATATATATATATATATACAGAATCAAACCTAATATTTTCGATAGGGTAATATATATATAGGGTATATATATATATATATATATATATATATATATATATATTTAACTGTGTAGATAAATGTTTACCCTATCGAAAATATTAGGTTTGATTCTGTCTTTGAATAAAGAAAAATAAATCATGCTGGTTTGCCGGTTACAAAAAGTATGAAAAAATAATGTATTAATGTATAACACACATTTTTCAAGCGTTTTAGAAAGTCTGGAACAAAGAACTTTTCTACAAGTTAAAGAAAAACTCATTTCCAACTTAGCAATTCTAACCTGACCAATGCACATCAAATAACAAAACAGTATATTCTTAGTTAATAATATTATTCAGTTTGGTATTCAACAAAATAAGGATAATCAAACCTAACAATTTTAAAAAGAAAACTAAACCAGTTATTCTATACTACTAAAATTTTTTTCTAATTTTTATAGATCGGTATTAAGTGTTAATTATGCAATATGTAAAAATTTTCAAAAAATAACAGCGAAACCTGCATTTTAACATCTGACCATTTGTTGTTCACAGCTTCAAAATGCTAAAAATTCAGTTTAAAGTGTCAATTTTTAAGTAAACGTTTAATATTATTTGGTATACATCACATCAATAATTATAATCGGTACTGATGATAGGAATAATATTTTTATACTGACTTCATTTTTATAACTATCTACCAATGAACTCGGTTTACTAAATTAACATTTGTTACACTCTTTGCTGACTGACTTGCTTAAATAAAAAAATGAAATAGAATTTTAACAATATCACAAAAATATTGAAATAGTTTTACATATTTAAGAACGCGTTATGTTTTATTTACTTTTATAATTAAAGAAATATGGCAAATTAAGTTTTATTTCAGCCTTGTTTATAAATGACCCGGATTTCCCTCAAATTAATGGGATAATGTTATATTAATATCTTTAAAATTAAATAATTAATTTTCCTACACGAAATGTTTATCTTCAGTTTCATCTTTAATAGTAAACTTAACTGAAAAGTATTGCCTTTCGAAAAACAAGCAACAGCCAAAGTAATTGGTACATTTAAATCTTCTAACTGTTCTCTAAAATAAGGGCTGGATTTACCTTCTTCATTTAATACGTTTATTTAACATTGAAATGATACGTTAAATCATTTTTTGATGTGTTATTGGCAATGCAATTCTTTTTATTTAGGCATCCTATAGGTACACTTTGTATAATATGTTATGTATTATCAAGACTCTTAATATAAACCAAAGTTTTGATTGATTGATATAATATCTTTTTGAAAATACCTTTCAAGAAAATACGTTTTGTATCATTTCTACACTTCGTGTTTAGGATTTCTTATTTTCCTCTGATTAATAAAATTGCTGCAGGTACTGGCAAAATGTGTAGTTTTGGCACATTGGTTATTCTTAAGATTTTCTTAATCTGAAGTTTGACTATTCTACAAGTTCTTTCATACATATATAACATAGTGATAAAATGTAATAATTTATAAGTTATGTATGATTTTTGTGTGCAAATTTTTTCATAATTTAGACTTTCTGATATTCGAATCATTTTATTTGTAAATCTGATCTATGTATACTCATTCATCTATTGTATGCAAACTGGGAATTATATTTATATAAGACAAAACTTTGTATGTTTTTTTATTACAATATTTTTTCCAATAAATGTTCTTAAAAAACGATCTTTTTTTTTAATTTCGGTATTCCTGCTATTCGTTTTTAAGTTGGTCAAAGCAGTTCCGACCAAGATCTGAAAAATGATTGTAAATTGTTTGCATAAAGTTGTCATTTTTTTGAAATTTAAATAATTTACACTGACATAAAATATTTCAAAACGTTAATTTAAAATAGTTGCATATTTAGATCAGGTTAAGACAAATGATTGTGTAATTGTTAATATCAACTGCAATCCTTATTGGATGGAAATTTTACAATTTATTTATATATGGATACTTAAGACCAGTTTCATAAAGTTGTAATTTTTTTGGAATTGTCGAAATTAACACTGATCAGGTATATTTCAAAACAGTGATGTTAATTTAAAATAGTTGCATATTTAGGTCAGGTCAAGACAAATGATTGTGTGAATGTTAATATCAACGGGAATCCTTATTGGGTGAGAATATAACAATTTATTTATTTATGATATCTGAGCTCAGTAACTAAACTTATAAATTGTTATGAGCAAGAATACGCTATATACAAGAATCTATTACAAGCATTTATCAATATTCTTTATCTTTTAGCAATCACTACATAATACGGAAACATTAAATGAAATACTAGAATTCTTCGTTACTGATATATTTACACTTATGAAAAATCACAATAATGAATGTTTTAATGATTTTAGGACTCTTCGGCTTCTTCTCGGAAGAGGTATGTTGACCAATATATAACATTGAATAATGCAAACACTAATGGAAATGTTATTCTTGAAATAACATCAATGCGTTTTGATCTCGTAGGGAATTTCGATAACCACGATCTACAACAATTGGGTCGTGTAGGTTGCATGTGGATCTCACATTGACGGACTTTTTCTAAACTCATTGGATCCCCAGGATGTCGCACTAATGGTTTCTGAAACATACATTCAGTTTGAGTTACATTGTCATAAATTTGCTCTCAAATATTTAAGAATAAAAGGTAAAAGTAAACTAGCATCCTTTTGCAATGGATCTTTGTAGAAAATAATATTAAAATGGTAACTCACCATCGCAAACGTAGCGTTACTTTCTGTATCGATAAGATCTGAGGTAGCATCCAAGGAAGCTGCATGTTCAAGTTCACATTGTCGCCTTTGTTTCTTCATATTTTCTCTGTGCATATCTGATCGCGAAGCATAATTTACCAATGCAAATTCTAACAATGCTCCAAATACGAAAGTTAAACATACCCCTGTCCATACATCGATGGCTTTGGTATATGAGACCGGCGGTAAGGAGGCGTTGATCCCAGATGTTTGGGTTGCCATGGTCAATAATGTAGTAACACCTACAAATAGAATATTACTTAATATCTTCATTGCAAGTGACCTAATGGATGTCAAACAGTTACTACAAAATTTGATAATTCCATTTCTGAGGATATCTGATGTTAGCGAAAGGCAGTTTGTTATAATTTCTTCAATCGTGTTGTTCTATAAATGGGATTTTATAAATGTTTGACATTATTAAGACAATTATTAAGACAGTTATATGTTTAAATTTTTTCTGGAATCTCAATATGCCGGTCATTGTTGCAAATTATTATTATACTATGTAGATCAATGTATCTATTAACTTTAATGTATAGCTATTCAAAATTAAATTGACTCAAGGGGGTAATAAAAACCTGTATCATTATTCATATATTCTAGTCGCAGCGACAAAAAAAAATGCGTGTGTGTCTCGGGACGCCCGACAGAAGTGATAACTTCAAATGATTTGTGTAGAAACTATTAAATATTGAACGTATTTAACATAAAAAATATTTACTTTATTATTAGAATTAAAATGATCATTTGGGTGAGAATTATGAATGAATATAAAATTTTTGGTAAGTTAGTGATAATCAAAAATTTTTAAGAAAGTGAACAGCTTACTTATTTAATATACTCGTAAAATATATCTTATGTATAATAATTAACATTATTCAATAGATACAGTTGACTCGCTTTCATTTACATTATCATTATCTAAACCTACAAAAGTAACAATGGGCACGGCAGTGTATTTAGGTTCAAAACCACGAGCAACTTTTATTTTCAACAAACATGACGTCACAAATATAATTTGTATATCTAATCTTGGACGTTTGAAGTA
The DNA here is from genome assembly GCA_950111635.1 of Agelastica alni. Classification (NCBI taxonomy): domain Eukaryota; kingdom Metazoa; phylum Arthropoda; class Insecta; order Coleoptera; family Chrysomelidae; genus Agelastica; species Agelastica alni. The sequence goes on along the minus strand of OX467708.1, from coordinate 49,585,506 downwards.
AGAGTGCTGGTGGCTAAAAGGTACAACTATCTGTTTAGGACGTCAGTCAAATCCCCGAGTATCCAATTTTTTTATGAAAGGGTATGCTTTGCGCGACAGTCTGGCCCCGTTACGCGACCACGCGCCCGAAAAGTTCGCAGCGTGCCATAAGAAGTTATCACTTCAAAAATCACTGTCGCAGAAAATCTAAAAGTTTCGCACACTGAGATAAATTAAAATAGTTGTTCAATGGATTTCATTGAAACTACCTCGGTGATCGCTCTTTTGCTTCGAGCGAGAAGTAAACGACGCAAACATTGTTATTGTATACATCCAATAACAGGTCAAAGATTATCGAATGGGCAGTTTTTCAAGTTATTTCAAGATTTATGTGAGCACACTGAGAAGTATTATAACAAGACGGGAACAAGCCAACTGAACCTGTTGCAGCTATTTAATCACTGCGATTGGCTGCAAGTTGGTGCACTTGTTTTGAAACAATAAGTTACATTTTTGCGACTGAAAAATTACGCTACTAGAAATCGATTTTGGAGGCCGAATTGACATTATTTAAATTTATTGGCATCAAGTAATAAATAAAAAAAAGGCATACTGTTTACACTGCAACAGAAGTAGCTTGGCGGGCGACTAGCCTCTAAAATAACAAATATTCGGCTGAATATACTGCACATTCGTAAACTTCTTCCTCCGATTGTACTTGAGACTTCTGAAAATTTCGTCGTCGCCGATCGGATCGTTATTCGAATGTTTTCGTTGTGCGCAGATTTTGTGATCTCTTGCCGCCAAGCTACTTCTGTTGCACTGTAATTTGTGATATTAATGAGATATGGATTTAATGGGTATGTTAAAATAGGTTGTGGCAAAAAAGAAGGAGAGTGATAAAGATGAATTTGCTAGAAGGTTATCTGACGATTTCCAAAACAATATTAAACTCTTCTGGAATTGGCTGGCTACAAAATCCAATCAAAGAACACAAAAGGCAACGATTTAGGATGTAAACAAGGCAAGAAATTAGTATAAAAGGTTGAAAGGTGTGGCAAAAGAGGTTGTGACAAGAAAAAAACAATGATAAAGATAAATTTGATAGGTTATCTGACGATTTCCAGTACAATATTAAACTATTAAACAGCCAGAGGTAAAAATACTACCTCGCAATTGAAAAGAATCAGAAACCAAGATGGTAGTAAGAGAAAAGGAGAGGAATGCGTATTAAAGAGATGGAAGGAATACTTCGAAAGTTTATTTGAGAAAAAGGATACATAAGTACAGGCCCCATTCGGAGACATTAGTGAAAGTTGCAATAAAAGTGAAATTACTACGGCAGAAATTGTGGAAGCGTTGAACAGTATAAAATTGGGTAAAGCTGCTGGGTACGACAGGATAACAGTTGTAATGCTGAAGGCTGGACAAAACGTGGTAGCTACTGTCTACTGTACCGCCTTTTTAACATTTGTTGGAGGACTGGTAGCGTACTAGACGACTGGTGCAATATTGATTAAAAGAGTAACGAATGAAACTGAGAAGATAATATGGGATGTGCAAACATGAAGGAGATGTATGGATCAGGGCTTTTTATTACGAGGTATAGTCGAAAAATTCTTGGCTAGAAGTCAGAAGGTCTATTGCGCTTTTATAGACTTGGAAAAGGCCTATGACAGAGTGGTGAGGAGTTAATTGTGGTCTACATTGTCTATGTATGGGGTGAGTGATAGTTTAATACGATCACTGAAATCACTGTACGAGGATTCCAATGCTTGTGTCAGGATAAACGGAGCTTGCACAGACTGGTTTAACATCGAAAAAGGTGTTAGACTGGGATGTGTGGCTTCGCCATGGCTGTTTAACTTATACATAGACAATTGTTTAAAAGATTTTAAAGAGAGTGCGTAGGTATGGATTAAAAATGAATGATTTGATCGTCAAATGCCTTCTTTACGCCGATGATAAAGTCATATTAGCGTTATCTGAAGAGAAGTTGCAGGTGATGGTTAATGTTATGCATGATGCCCTAAAAACCAAAGGGATGAAAATAAATGTGAGCAAAACGAAAGAAATGGTTTTTGAAAGAGAAGAAACAGAGACAAACTGTGGAGTTTCGATTGAGGGAGAAAGAGTGGAACAAGTAAATGAATTTGTGTACTTGGGTTCAAAGTTTAGTAGAGATGGAAAGTGTGACAGTGACATTGAGCGAAGGGTGTTGGCAGGAAAACAAATTAATGGGGCACTGCATAGCCAGAATGTGTCAAAAAAGGCATGTCTGGCGGCGCATGGAGGTGTGTTGGTTCCTACACTTATGTATAGTAGTGAATGTTGGGTTTGGCAGAAGAAGCATGAAAATAGGATTAATGCTGCGGAGATGAGTAGTCTGAGAAGTATAGCCAGAGTGACTCGGTTGGATAAAGTAAAGAATAGTGAGATAAGAGAACGCTGTGGTGTAAAAGAAGATGTGGTTACAAAGATAGATAAAGGTATGCTTAGATGGTTTGGACACGTAGAAAGGATGGATAAAGGAAGATTGACGAAACAAATTTATAAGGGAAGTGGGAATGGACAAGTCGGTAGAGGTAGACCTCGGAGAACATATCTCGATCAGATCAACATTGTTTAAAGAAAGGCCAGGTCAAGAGTACCAACAACCGACGAGCATGTATGAGAGCCCTGATGAAAGTAGAGGAAGCAAAAGATGTGTGTAAGAACCGTAGCTAGTGGAAGGAAGTGGTCTTTGCCTACCCCTATGGGAAAAAGGCGTGACTTTATGTATGTATGTATGTAAAACAGTGACAGAATTACACAAACCAAAAGAATTAAAAAAAATGTATACAAAATGTTTCTGGACTGATTTAGTTTATTTAAAACGTCTTTAACAAACAATAATGAAACGTCTTTTTATATAATTAATCTCAGATTCTGTCACAGCTTTTAACAGACCCTTCTAATATTTTGTATAATTTAAAAAGCACTGTAACATTATTTAACTATTTAATTATTAATTCAAATCATGCTTATGTTGTTTTAAATCAGTAAATAAATAATTAATTTTTTACCTATTTGGATTACATAATCTTTTTTTGTTACGTATTATAAAAAAAGATTGTTTCTGCACCCACATAAACGAACTAGCAAAATTTAATAGTTTTAATAAAATAACTAAGTGAAGAAAGTGTTTTTTAAACAAATTGACTTTCAAGCACTTCTCTTTACAAAAATTACAATAATTATATCATTGCATACCAATAATGAAAAGTTTAAGTTTGTATAAGAAGATTAAGAACAGGCACAGACGGACGATTATTGTAGCGTGGCAGTTGTGTCGCTCGAAATGGCACCAACAGATTAAAATGTGATCGCACATATGAACTACTGTTTTGTAGCAGGTACCAGCGACTACAAGTAGCGTAGCGACTGTCTGTTACGATAACTTACTAAAAAAAGTAACAAGTCAAAGGACCCCATTTTATTTATTGATTTAAACCGAATTGGTTACCACACAACCACCCCTTTACTTCTTTTATATGATTACATACAGGTTAATAACTGAGGTTGAATTAAGGCCTGGCCTCTACAACAACATAGCATTACCTTAGTACACCGACTGCAATTGAAATTATGGAAAAAAGTGTGCAGGGAAGTTATGCTCAAATATGTGTTGATATTATTAAATTGTCCTTTTAATAAACGTTGGCTCACTATGGGGCGCACTGTGCTTGGAGCACAACTCATTATCCTAAATAGAGGTAATGAACCCACCTTCTTGGACTAGAAGAAAAGAAGTAATAGATATCACGGTGTGTACGAAGGGTGTGGCGGGCCGGTTCAAAGACTGGAGGGTTTCTAGTAAACCCACGGGATCTGACCACAGGCAAATCCGCCTATCCCTAAACTACACACCGGAAATAAGCTGGGGAAGAAACCCACGTAAAACTAACTGGGAAGGATATGAGGGGGAGCTTCGCATGAGGCTTCAACACATACCCAAAAGAATACACACGAAAGACCAACTTGAAGTCGCGGCTCAATTAGTGACCGAGACTATCAGGGAGTCTTTCGAACAAAACTGCATGCTGAGGGCTAGAAACCAAACCTTCGAGGTCCGATGGTGGAATAACATCCTGGCGGAACTCAGGAGGGAGGTCAGGAAAGCCTTCAACGAAGCAAAATGGTCAGGGAAAGATGAAAACTGGAGCTGCTTTCGACAGCTCCAGAGGCAATATAGCAAGGCAGTGGTTGCTGCTAAGAACAAAAGCTGGAGGGATTTTTGCGGTGAAATTGAATTGGTCTCCGAGGCCTCAAAAATAGCCAAAATCCTTTGCAAGGGAAACACTGCAGTCCTTGGCTGTTTAAAAAAGCCAGACTGCGAATATACGAAAACAAAAAATGAATCGCTGAAGGTCCAACCGCAAGATTGTAATGTAATGGGGCGCACCTAAAATTCCTTTTGATATTAAATTTTTCTTTTGCGTCGCACAAGTCTAAGCGCAACATATGCTACCTTGACGAAATCCATATTTAATGTGACAAGAAATTTAAGTTACGAGTATGATCGCTAATGCTGCTTTTTAGCAGTTGTGGTTCGTGTGCATACATTAGTTACAAATCGTTGGTAGCTGCTTCTAGCGACACTAAAACCGCCTATCTCTGCTGTTATAATGTTATACTCCTCTTGTTAATCGTTTATTTTTAAGAATAAAATTTAGTCTTCTTGCTGTAATTACGATGGCCACATTTTAAGTTTTTGAAATATAGTCGAAAGTCGCGCTAGATTGTGTTGTTTTGTGTAATCATGTGTACAAGCGAGCAGCGCTGCGTATACAGTAATACTACGGTATACGATATTAAATTTTATAATTGGTGCGTAGTTTTTTTGTAAAGTAAAGTTGTGGTTTTGTACAGTAGTAACCATGGCCTCAACGAGTAGTGATCACGATGGTACGATTATGTACATAGCCAAGTCCGCTTCACATAAACTAGACAAAAAAAGTATTTTATTTTCCACCAATTTTTTACGCTTAACACGGCTTAGATTAGACCAGCACTGGAGTACTGTTCCCACATCTGTAGTTCGGCGCCAAAACATACGTTGGCATTGCTGCACTCAGTTCAACGACGGGCGATGCGATTAAATGATGATTAATCTCTGACTGAAACTCTACCATTGTTGAGTCACAGAAGAAATTTTGGCGACTGGTCTTTGTTCTATCGTCACTACCACGGCAGATGCTCCAGTTAATTAGTTGGACAAAGTGCCGCTCCAAGCAACTATCGGTCGTTCCACTCGATAGACACTCGTGACCCATCCATTTCTGGTTTAAATTGTCGCAGCAGGAACGTCGGTTCACAAGGATTCCTTCTTTTGGCAGGTACCCAATGTCGATACCCAGCGAAATCTTCCCCGAACAATTAAACTACTTTAGAGACGGGTAGACAAATATCTATCATCTCATAGTTGCAATGTCTCAAGGGCATGTCCTTTGCAAGCGGATTCAACATAAAAAAGTCGAAAAAAAGGTAGAGATTATCAATAAACTTAATAAAAGTGAGAGTGTTGATGCCTAAGATCGGCAAGAGTACACTTTATGATATTAAAGCCAGGAAAACAGAAATTCTGAGTTAGGCATCGACGTTTGACGTTTGTGGAATACCATGGCAGAACTGGGCGTACCGAAAAAGTTGATCAGTCTCACAAAAGCTTGCGTAGAGGGATCTTCAAGTGCAAGACTTGAAGGAAATTTGTCAACCTTATTTTCAATCAATGGTGGTCTTAAACAAGGAGATGCGTTATCTCCACTCCTCTTTAACATCGCCTTGGAAGGGCAAACATAGAAACGCTCCTATTTGGAAATCAGGGTCCGCGCATTGTAGTAGCTTTCGCTGACGATTTAGATATAGTAGGAAATACAACTATCAACGTTAAGGAAGAGTTCATTAAACTGGAAAATGCCTCAAAGAAGGTTGGCCTACAAATAAACGAAGATAAAACAAAATACATGACAACAACAAAAACAGAACGAAGAGACAGGATAGGACAAAATGTGACAATTGACCACTATAATTTGGAAAGGGTCCATGAGTTTAAATATTTGGGAGCTACAATCACCTCAGATAACAATATAACACAAAAGATTAACAACAAAATTCAGGGAGCCAATCGCTGCTGTTTTGCACTACAAAAAATAATGAAATCGAAAAATGTAACCCGCCGTACGAAAGTAACAATTTATCATGCAATTATAAGACCTATAATGACATATGCATGTGAAACATGGACGATGACAAAACAAAATGAGAACCGACTAAAAATCGCAGAACGAAGAATTCTTAGAAGGATATATGGACCAATCAAGGACGACACACAACAATACAGAATTAGAACTAACAGTGAAGTGAAAGAACTATATAACCAACCAAATATAGTAAAAATAATAAAGGCAGAGAGATTGAGATGGGCCGGACATGTGAAGAGACAAGACCAACGTGTCGTAAAACTGGTGTGGGAAAAGAACCCGGTAGGAAAGCGGCCGCTGGGAAGGGCAAGGATGCGGTGGAAAGATAATATTGCAGCGGACTTACGGACCCTAAATGTCCAACGACCAGAAGAACTTATGATGGACCGCAGCAAGTGAATGCAAATTGTAATGTCAGCGAAGACCCACCCCGGGTTGTAAGCTACAGAGAGAGAGAGTTTGATAGCAAAGATGGTTCTAAAGAAAGAAAACTATAAGAACGATGTAAAATGAAAAGTAATAAGAAGCTGTGTTTTTGTGGTATTGAAGATTTTGGTATCCATCTTTTATATCAACCTATCACTTTTGTTTTTAAGTTAAATATTGTTGTAGTAATTGTCGGATAACATAAAATTAATCTTTTAATTTATTATAAAGAATCTTCTTGAATTTTCTTGTTTTAGTACTGCAAAAACCTCTAATATGTGGTTTGTATAGAAAAGAAATGAAGTTCCTTTTTCTGGGCTTTTGTTATGCGAACAAGCGTTGTTTTTTAATGAAAAACTAGGCAGTTCTCGTAACTTTAAGGTAAGAAATAAATGGCTAATGAATTTTGAAGCCCGCCATGGTATTCGTGAGTTAGAGTTCAACCTTGGTCCATTGATCCAGTAGCAGCTGCAAATTTCAAAGTCAGTTTCTCGGACTATCTGAAAGAAAAACATGTATCTTTCGGTGACGAGACAAGTTTGAATTGGTGTGTTCAAATACGAGCGGTACTCATCCAAATAAACACCGATGACTGGTAAAAAACGGTATGTGTTTTTCTGCATTAAATCAACGCATGTTGCAATTTGTGCAAATAAACGACATTCGACTGTACTATTAAATAACGCCATTTTTATTACACATTTGGTACAATTTTTGTAAAATTTGTTGTTGTTGAACCAGTAGCAGTTGAATAAATTATTGTTCGAGTTAATATAGTAAATACTCTAAATGAAATGTGGTCTTTAAAATCAATAAATTTGAACGATTGCACTCTAGCAAGTTGACCAGCAAAAAATGTAACATATACTCTGCATTTGTCCCTACTTCTAGCTAGCTAGAACGGCGGTTGCGTGTCTGCGCTGGATTTATTCGTTAGGGGGCGTCCATTAATTACGTGAGGCAATTTTGGTGATTTTTCGACCCCCCCTCCCCCCTTTCTGAGATTTTGTGAGATTTGGCTCAACCTCCTTTTCCCCTTTAATCTAACGTGGGATTTTTCAAAATGCGTATTTTTAGTATAAATACAGTAATTGGATTTATTTAAAAAACATAATTTTAGTGGAGAATCTTGTTGTTCTTAGTTTAACCCAGTTTTCTCTCAATTTTACACACTGTTGTGTGAATTGTGATATTTGCCGAGACAACCCCCCCCCCCCCCCCCCTTACGTTATTAATGGACGCTGGTAATACCAGCGTCAGTGTCAGACTGTCAGTATGAAAATTTTAACGAGGATGTGAAATCTGGCTTTTCAGGAAAGATCATACGACGTTTGGCTTATTTTCAAATTATTCTATTTGAAATCGTTATCCGATGATTGATTACCTGTGCAACTCTAAAGGCTGATTACAACAAATCTGATTGTAGAGATTGAAACGTGAGACAACAGTCATTAGTAAAGGGAATATTCTACAGTGGTCTAGTTGAATACTTGATTATTCTTTGCGACTATATGTTATATTTTTTTCTGGTCAACTGTTTAGAGGGCATATCGTTCAAATGTATTGTAAACCCAATATTTCGCAACAAAAATTCCACATCTGTTTACTTTGTTTGTGTTTAATTGAAATTAATAAACGTTAACCTTTAAGCGGTAAGTCTTTTACATAAATCAAAATACCTTTTTATCCATTATTTTTATTAGTTAAACATGTTATAAAAAACTTTTAGTGTTTATTGGAAGCTTTCTTCTAAAATTTTCTAGCAAGAATTTATATTGTTCGTTATTATTATTCCACCGAAGCTTCGTAATACAGGAAACTTTGTGAAAAAGTTTTCCATTATAATCCAGTTCACACCAGAACAGTTGTAATATTAAATTTTTTTTCATTCACCCAGAAGCAATAAATAAAAAAATGAATTACAACCAGAGCGAACATTCTTTGGCAGAATAAATGTGCTTTTTTAAAAGATCTTCCAAGCTTGTTTGTTTTCTTATATAAATATTTCCATTGCGACTATTAGTTACACAGTAGAAAGTGTGGGGATTTTTGAATTGTGTCATCAACAAAAAAGGATGTATTGGCATCGTCACATATTACAATATTTTAGAAAATAGTAAATTAAATGTATTAACTTTATTGGAAGCAATAATTTAAATTTCAATTGTAGATGATTTGTGCAAAACGGTAATTTTTTACAATATTTTTGTTAAGGGGTTACATCTAGTTAGCGGTCGAAAAAAGGCTTTTTTTTTTTGGCAAAATGATTGTTTTATAATTTTTTTATTGTAAAAAATTCACAAATGTATAATGTATAATATATTTCCCGGACCGCTGTTAAAAAAGGCCTTCCGCGGTGACCACTGTAACTTTTCTACAAATCATTTAAAATCAAAAAACCAAATAAATTAAGTTTTTGTATTGTAATATCTAGTCTTTAATCAAAGGATTTGAAAAATTATTAATTTTTGAAAAAATGGTCGGTGATCATAAGTGAAAGTCTAGATTTCGGTGGAAAAATCATTTTCCTTGATATAAAAAAAGTTTGCTTCGAAAAAAAAATCCTTCGATCAAGGACTGCCTTCTGATATATAAAAAAAGTATGCAAAATTTCAAGTAAATCGCTTCACTCGTTTTTGAAATATTGGTGGTCATTGATTTTAAAAAAGCAGTTTCGAGAAAAACCTGCTTTCCTTTATACGTAACCGTAAACAGTAAAAATGACCGTAACTCGCTCAATTTTGAACGTATTGACATAAAATTTTCAGAGAATATTTTTGAAATGTCATACTTTGAGAATCCGTCGAAAAAGAAAAATCGATTTTTTCGAAAATTCTGACTAGATGTAATCCCTTAAGTGGATACGTATTTTTTTTACTGTTTTGTAGCTCTGAAGAAAGTGGTAAATAATTATATGTGACTTTGTTAGGACTTACCCAATGATACACGAGCTGGTACAGCTCCTTGGTCCAACCAGAAAGATACCCAAGATACTATAACTAGCATACAACAGGGTATATAAATTTGGATTAAATAGTAACTAAACTCTCGCTTGAATAGCAAATCTACTTTCAAACAACTGTATTCACCTGTAATAAAAAAAATTTGAGCATTTGATCGAATTCTTGAAATTGCTTTATTACGGTAGGTGAGAAGAAAAACTATGTTGGTTTGAAAGTTTTGTTGTTACCTGTATTTGTTTTACTGTTACAATAGTCAGTCAAAAATTTTTCTAATGTAAATCTGGGTAAGTGTAAATTCTTAACTACTTGTACGGGATCTCCTTGTTTCCACAAAAAAACAAGATCGTCTGTTGTCCATCCATCTGAAAAAAAAAATTACCAATTTTTTATTCGGTATCATTCCTGATATTGTACTAATATTTTTTCTGACTTTTTATATGTAGGTGATATATTTTTTTGTGCAAACTTTTATTGTTTCCTTTTCAATCCTCCCGAGTCCAAAAATGTAAGGAAAATCTTATTTTATTTAATTAAATAGCTTAGGACATAAATTAACATAACAATAAAAAGTAATACGTAAGAAATGTATGCTTAACGACTTTTTTAAAAAAATATGCAAATAAATATTTTAAGTAGTAGAAAAAGAAGAAATATTTATATAGAGGGTATTTCAAAAAAATGTGACACCGTTTCTAGGATAGGTAGAAAATTGATAAATAATTGGGGTTTGCTTGGTAAAAAATTTTCGTAACGCCATCCGTATTCAAGATAAAGGGCGTTGAAGAAAAAAAATGTAATCACATTTTTTGCGATTTTGCCGAAACTACTGGAAACATTGTAATGAAATTTTATACGAATATGTTTTAGAAGCTGATACATCCCATGAATTTGTTTTTATATCTGACTCTCATAGAGGGCGCTAGTTACAAGGTTCGTACCAAGTAGTATTGAACATAACTTTTTTAAGGTTAGATTTATTAATCGAAATTTCAAGTGAACTTAAACATCATTTAGTTTTACACCAAAAAGGTACTCTTGGTGAAACCCGATACTGTGTACCGTTTTCGAAATATTTTGATTTGAAAATTGTGAAGTAATAACCAAATTTTTTTCTTCGACGCCCTTAATCTTGAATACGGATGGCGTTACGAAAAATTTTTATAAAGCAAACCCCAATTATTTTTCAGTTTTCTACTATCCTAGAGACGGGGTCACCTATTTTTGAAACACCCTGTATACAAAAATTAAGACGTGATCGCATAAGCTAGCTTTAAATAGTATATTGTTTAACGAGCACGGAATAAATATTTTGTGTGAGTTATACCCTATACTTTTTCTACGGCTAAATTTAAACTTAAATTTAATTGTATTGAACATTTCCATTTATAATTAACAAATTAGTATCATATTGAATAACTGAACAATATTCTGATTAAATTTTTTTAAAATTTACCACTATTCATTCTAAAGTTGACGTGGTGACATTTTCCTTTTGCCAATCTGTGAAGGATTTGTAGGCTTTTTCATATTTCCGTTTCTAACTTCAGAAATAAATTTTTTACATGACTGATCCGCGTCTGCAATTATGCCTGGAGGAGATAGCTCGTCACCTTATCTGCTTATGATAACTTTTAACTTTGATAAGCTTCAGTGAAACTGAATTGACAGAGCTCTCTTCTGTTTTCTTTGGAAGATATGATTTAATGACCAACAATAACACAATGACTTTATTGTACTATCAGATGAGGAAATGAAATTGAAAAATTTCAATGTTGTAAGTTGTTCAATAAAAAACAGTATAAATTCGAACGGTATAGTTAATCTAAAAATCGTTTTGTTATTGTCGTTTTTTTTGTCGTGTTATAATTTAGTCTAATTTTTCATCTAACGTTCGTTTGACGTACATAGAGGCCTTACACCAATTTAAATTTATGTACATTCCTTGGGCCGCTACAAATATTTTATTTTGGATCTTGCAGCATTTTCATTCATGTCACAATTTCACTAAGACAATATTGACAGTAACTTTAAAGAGACAGAAAATTACTTTTTTGTTGACGTACAGGAATTACTTAAATATTAATGAGTTGCTAGCGTGTCCTTTAAAAAAATATGCTACAGCTTGTTTGTGCGTATTAAAACTGTATGTACAGAGTGTTTCTAAAATTATGCGAAAAAAATTCAGGAGGTGATTGATCGTATGAAAATATAATGGATATTTCCTATAACAAAATTTCGTAAGCTCACCTTCTTCCGAGATATCAGCCCGAAAAGGTGATGAGTAAAATTAAGTTTTAATTTTTTTTCTCAAATTTAAGTAAATATAGAAACATTTTATAATTTCCGTGCACTCGCAAAGGACTAACCACCGGTATTTTTTCAACATTCCTGTTACATTATAAGGGGGTGAAATAAGCATCCTTTACCTTATTTAATATCAAATCTTTTTTCCAGATTTAATTTCGTAAAATAAATAAATTACTTAAAATCACTGTCTTTATTGTGTCTGTACCAATTTTTTGAGATAGAGGTGGAAAAAATATTAGGATGTTAAAAAAACATAATAAAACAATGTTAAAACCAAGCATGCTACATACTTTCCAACGTAGTTCTTGATTACAATAGTCTTTTTCTTTTTCATCTGGACAATGAACCAGGTGGCAAACTTTTTTCTTTATCACATACTATCTCTAACAACTTATTCAGCCATGGTCACTTCCCACGTTGAGCCAATAAGGATTACAAAGGACTCTGACCCTATAGGCGCTATGCACGCTTATGCTGTGCAGATAATTAGTATTTCTTAATTGGAACGGTAACTACTAAACAGACCCTCTAGATTGGGGAACTGTCTTTTATCTAAGTTTTTCTTCATTTCCTAACCTTTTAACTATTTAGGATCCCTTTTAATAAATTATTAATCGGATTTATTAAGACATCTTTGTTAAATTTATGATACTTAATACTGTTCAATTTAAAGATGTAATCTAGACTACAGGCCCAAGTCCAAAAAATGGATGGGTCATATGAACCACCAGGTGACGTATATAGGACGATATAAGAGCATAAAATAATAAGATTCAGCACTATGCCGTCACTTGTAAGTTGTCCAACTGAGTGCTGGTGAGAATTCAAAAGTGGAGGTAGAGTGAGTACATTTTGGTCATATATTTTTGTACGGCATTTTTACCATTGATAGATCCATGAAAAATAATAAGAAAGCGCGCAGTGCCGTAAAAAAAATGGTGCGTCACAAAGTCTGTAAATTTTTTTGATTTTCTGACAATTTCCAGGATAAATTTGGTCATTTCATTCTGTACGGCATCAGTTTCATACTGTTTCAATACAGCTTCTAATCCATTATTCCGACACGCCGTACAAAAATCATGCGACAAGGGAAAAAAATCGAGGGTTGCAACCCCCTCTTTTTCCGTGGTCCGGGGGGTGATTTGTCATGGATCTATCAATGGTAAAAATGCCGTACAAAAATATATGACCAATCTACCTGCACTTTTGAATTCTCACCAGCACTCAGTTGGACAGCTTACAAGTGACGGCATAGTGCTGAATCTTATTATTTTATGCTCTTATATCGTCCTATATACGTCACCTGGTGGTTCATATGACCCATCCATTTTTTGGACATGGGCCTATAGTCTAATCATTCTTGGGGTCGTTAAAGGAATCATAAAACACTCAAAATTAAGTGCATTGAGGCCTTTAAAAACTTCTGATTTTTTTGCAATAGGCATGTAGGCGTCTAATATTATCCCCTTTGTATATTATAGAGAGACCTAGTGCTGAGTGTGAAATTGATTGTGTGGTGGCAAGGTGGGGCTATGTGCTTGTTCTGTTGATTTCAGGTTGTAAGTGCACTTAGTACCCATTTCTAGTTACAATTCTTTTTAGAAAAGAATGTTTCTACGTTCCATGTTGATGTTAAGTTTTTCAAGTTTCAACAAAAATATAACTCAAAGTTATCGAATTTTAAAAATTGTATTTTAAGTTTATAGAACCCAACTACTTAAATGTTTTCAATCGTAATAAAAATCAAATTTAAGTCTTCTACTAATTAAGAAATATTTGATTTAAAATTTTCCCAAAAGAAAGCCGTGGTCCAGGTAGATACCAATGAATTTTTTCCGATAGATTCAAGGTAAATGTGAAGCTTGAAATAATTGTTTGCATTATTTATGCTTTGGCTAATAAATCTTCTCTGTACTTGTTACGGGATCGAATTCGTCTGTGCATCATTCTGTATGAATTTCTGTATAAATGAATTTTTCATATTGTTAATAAAATTGAAATAATAGTGCATTAAGAATCGTATTGTTTACTTGTTGTACCTAACCTATTGCAATAGTTATTTTTGTATCTAGTGCGCGAAATGCTTTGGTGATCGAGAACTGATTTTTTTAACGAGGCGCAGCCGAGTTGAACCAGGGTTTGGGGTTGAAGATCCGTCTTGTACCATGAGGAATGTATGAGTCCATACCTAGCCTTATGATTTCGGTGACAAATTCTGCACCAATATCGCCACTTTAACTGCTTCATTTCATTCTACCGTGTGCTTTTTGTTTTTAACCTCACCTATAGCTTTAAACTTATCGATTAATTGCTTTATGTACTGGTGACTTACGTTTTTTTCCGGGTGGTTGATATTAAACCTTCTAGTTGTAGCCTTAGCACATTGATAATTTCCGTAGTATAGCTTAAAGATTTCTATTCTTTACTCAGTAGAATAAACCATTTGTTTTTTTCCAAAGAGTGTACCTTTATGTTAAATGGTGAAGTTAATAGACATAACTGTCGTTATTGGAGTGAGAGTAATCCTCCTTTATTCATAGAGACACATAAACAAACGCCTGAGAAATTAAATGTATGGGTTGGCGTTTTAGGGAATCAAATTATTTGACCATTATTATAAGTATACAGGGTGATTCATAACTATTTGGACATAGGCTAAGAGCGGGTGATTTTGTATCCTTTTCTTAGATTTTCAACAGCACAAGTGTTTATGGCATGTACTTCATCTTGGAAGACCGAAGCATGTCTTCCCAATGAGTTTGATTGCTCATATTTGGGATTAAAGAATAGACGCCTGAGCCAGTTCCTTCGCTGGTTTTTAATCCATCTGTGTACCAGGTGAGTTCACCAGGTTAATCATCATTTCCTTTGTTATCCCTGAGTTTTGTGTAAACCTCATAGTTTTTCTCAAAGGATATTTCTGCACTCATATAATCAGTTGCCATTTCTAGAAATGAGTGTCTGATTTTTTTGACAAAACTTTTTAGTGATTTTGATTAAAAAATATGACGCAGACATCATTTTTACGTAATATTGGTACTTCTGTTTAAACACGAAAATTTCATCCGTTTTCAAGAAAAACGCAATCGAACAATTCAGAGTCTTAGAAGTGGATTTCAAGTAGGTAACAGACAACAAAAAAACTTGTAACGCAAGGCTTTTATCTCGACGATAAAGCAGAATTAAAACTAATTTAACACGAACAGAGCAAACTCAAATTAAATGTTCTACGTGGCCATCTCCGACCTCAATGCCTTTTCTAATTTTTTTTTAAAAAAGGACTTTCGGACTTCAAAGAAAATATTATTCTGTCCCCTTATAAAATTAGCCGCATTTTGTATGCTCCTCCAGAGTTCGTCTCGTAAATTAATTTCATTGGCATGAACTAAGAGCTTTATATGTCCCTAAGCATAAAAATCAAGCGGGTTATACTCAGGACCTCTTGGTGGCCATTCAAAATCACTTCCTCTGCCAATCCATCGTTGAAGAAATATGTCACTTAGATGATTTCTAACACCTAATGGGAAATGAGATGGAGCTCCATCTTGCATAAATCATATTTTTCTTCTTACATCTAGTGACATATTATCCACAATATCACTAACAGTATTTTGCAAAAAAAAAAATTCCATTTAAATTTGGAGGCAGAACATATAGCCCTAGTAGTTGATTGCCTATAATGCCACACAATACATTAAATTTAAACTCATGCTGAAAATGTCTATCTTTAATAGCATGCGGGTTTTCTTCTTCACAGTAATGGCTGTTTCGCCAATTAAAAACTCCTCGTCTGGTAAAATTCGCTTCATCGGTGAACATAATATTCTTAATAAAATTTCGGTCAACATTATGCTTGTTGGGAATATGTTGGAAGAACTGTAATCGTCGTGGGAGATTTCTTAATAGCAAATTTTGAACAGGAGTGAAGTGATAAGGGTGCAACTTTTCTTTTTTTAAAAGTCTAATAATGAATGACTGACTTACTCCTGTTGCTGCCAACAGATGACGTGAACTTACTGTAGGATTTTCATCTACTCGAACCAAAATTTTTATCTTTTTGATTAGATGTGATTTGTTTCGGACGACCACCCTGATTTTTATTGTGAAATGACCCGGTTTCACCCAAACGATGAAATAGATTTGCAAAAGTCTTTTGCAAACTCTTAAACTCTTCTTGAAAATAATACACAAAAGAATATATTTGAAGTGCGAGACAATGATGGGGGACTTTCAGTTTGGTTTTCGCAATGGCTTTGGAACAAGGGAGGCACTATTTGGCATACAGGCTCTTATCCAAAGTTGCCGGGACATGTCGGTGACCGTTTACGCATGTTTCATCGATTACGAAAAAGCCTTTGATAAAGTTAAGCACGAAAAACTGATCATCATTCTTAGAGAAATAGGACTGGAACAACGAGACCTCAGAATAATAGTCAACTTTACTGGAACCAAAGTGCTCACATAAGAATCGATAACACCGCGTCCGACGAGATCAAAATCCTGAGAGGCGTTCGTCAAGGATGCATTTTATCACCACTGTTATTCAATTTATATTCCGACAGGATATTTCAAGAGGCGCTGGATGAATGTGACGAGGGGATATCATCTGTCAATGGGATTAATATCAACAATCTGAGGTATGCAGATGACATGGTTCTTGTTGCCGACTCCCTGGAAGGACTGCAAGAACTGGTAAGCCGCGTGACGGCTGCAAGCTCAGAGGCCGGACTTAGCCTGAACGTGGGAAAGACAAAGTGGCTAGCAGTTAGCAAATCAAACAGCATGGACGGACACCTGGCAATTAACGGTCAACGAATTGAGTGAGTAGAAACTTTTAAATATCTTGGGTGTCAACTAAATGAGAAGTGGGACGGCATGCAGGAGATTCGTGCCAGAATAGAACAAGCTCGTGCTTCGTTCCTGAAGATGCGTAAAGTACTTTGCAGCAGAAATTTAAGCTTGCCTCTGCGCGTCCGAATGCTTCGCTGTTACGTGTTCAGCATACTGTTTTATGGTATGGAAGCTTGGACTTTGACAGATGCGATGTGCATTTGAAATGTGGACGTACAGAAATCTATTAATAATCTCCTGGGTAGAAAGAGTGCGTAACACAGAGGTACTTCAACGCCTCGACAAGCAGCTGGAAGTTCTGTTTACACTAAAAAAACGCAAACTGGAGTATTTTGGTCACATCTTAAGGAAAGACAAGTATCGACTTTTAAAGCTTATTATAGAAGGGGAGATCGAAGGATGAATAGGCCCGGGTAGAAGAAAGATATCCTGGCTAAAAAACTTAATTCAATGGTATGGAGTGAGCACTACCACATTGTTCCGCCGAGCTGTAGACAAGGTTCAGATAGCGCTGATGATTGCCAACGTCCGAGGAGGACAGGGCACCTAAAGAAGAAGAAGAAGAAAAGTTTTTTGATTTGGTTGCCTTCTGCCTGGATATAACAATTCATACCTTCTTGCTGCAGAGCGACCGCAAAAATTTTCTCGTGCGTATACACAAATCATATCCCGCATTTCTTCATTCGTAAAATGATTGTGACCAGGCATTTCAATAAAAAAAGAATAAGATAGCTTTAAAATAGTTACTGTAAATATGCAAAAATTACCTCTATTAAAGTTAGTCATTGTGCTTCAGTAAGCTACATTTCTTTGAAATATGATTTTTTTGGTTTACCTGAAATCAACACGCTACTGTTGTATTATTGAAAGTATTTTAACAAAATTTAGTCATAACCACAGAACTTTTTATGTAGGTACATATTTTTTTTTCCTGTAGGCAATAATAACGATGATAGTGAATAACCCTGAAAAGTTTCCAAGCAAGCAATCAATACACAAAAGCTTATTAACTGATACAAAAATATCAAATGATGCATTAATTTTTAAAGAAGTCAATCTTTATATTCCAAAGTGTCACATTCTAATAATTTTTTCAATATATGATTTAAGGATTTATCTTTTTTTTTTAATTTCTTTCCTTAAAATTAGGGTGTAGTTACTGTTGCGTATTAAAACGAGAATATCACTTTCAAGATGATAGCTTTATTCTGCATTAATTATTAATAACAATTAACAACAAGCATAATCTTTAATTCTATTTATAAAATTGTTTTTATTATTTGGAAAATGGGCTTTTACCATATATTAGATATTTTGGTCGATTTGACAGCAGTAGATTTTCCAGGTCCTTTCCTGAAATTGGAGAAAGAAACGCTAATCCTTGCTTCAAGTTGCTTGATATTAATAATTCTCGACATCTTAAAATCTTTGTAGTGAACTTTTTTAATTTCTTTTTTTGTTTCATTTCAATTGGCATTTACGAGAAAAATTTTATTGCGGAAAATGCCTGTTTAGAGTACCTATAATTTTCTAAAGTATCTACTTTATGAAAGTGGACATTTCAACATTTTTAACTGTGAGTCACAATTGGATAATGTTTCATAATGGTTTTGTCGTCAAATGACGCTATAAAATACATTCATGGCACAGAAAATTTATCTTACAAAACTTGCTCGTTGGTTTGGTTTAGATTTTTTTTCAAAATGGTGCTCGAGAACTTTATTTTTTTAAATAAATGAAAAAATTATTATTAACATTATCACTTTTTATTTCTTCACCTTTTTTGTTAAAAACATTTGCACGTTAAAAAAATATAAAAAAAATTAATTTTATGAGTTGATCATTTCAAAATTTTGTGCTTTATGATGGCAAGTAAAATAAACCTATAATCTTTAATTGTAATCAATATCTTTTTTTTATATGTGTATATCTTTAGATTTTTTTGTGTTTTAGTTTTAGCATTTTTGAAATATGTACAATAATGCTCAAGCACTTAATTATAGTTATCATTTTTATTTACTCAAATGTAATTTTTACTTGTAATTTAACTAATTATTAAAATTTCTTTACTCGTGATAAATAATTTTATATTTAAGTTAAAAATATTTTATTTTCTCACCAGCATGAAATAAAAAATCTAAGCTTCTAAATCTTAACTAAAGTCTTTCTATATAATATTAATAACATCATGTTACAATTGACCAATGATTTTTACAAACTATTCAGTTGATTTTTGTTTAACCAGGTCATACAATATCATTACATAGATAAAGTTCTGGTATCTGTTATGTATACTTGTTGGTTTTTTAGTTAGATTGAGGAAAGTAGCCATATTACGGGTACTGTCTTAATTCTTGATGGCGGGTTTTTTTGAAATTGGCGCGTCAGTTGCGCTTTATAGCTAATGCTACATGCAGCGCCAATAGCCCTTTTTCATCTGCGACACGGCTGTGTCCATAGTGCGAGTAGTAATAAAAAAATAATCTATTTACATCTGAGTGCTCATTAAAACTTTATAACATGTTTAATCCGAGGAAGCAACAGAAGGGAATAGTAATCACTTGTTATTTTGTTTGAAGAATATGTATGTAACCTAATTTATAGTTTTAGACCCTATAAACACTCTTGGCATACTCGAAATTTGGACGTCATAAACGTAGCTCGCGATAATGGAATCCAAATAGAGTGCTTATCACCGCAGTATACTCACAACATGCAATCGTTTGATGTTGCTTTCATGAGCCCTTTTAAAACTTATTACGCCCAGAGGGTGTTGATAAATTTGCTCCCAACAGGTAGCAGATTAATTAAATCTTTCTATACCCTTTTATCGGTAGGTAAATTCCCTCCCAACCATTTTTATCAGTTTACGTTTTTGGGGTCTTTTCGTACAAAGAAGTAATTAGGAACTACCTACGATCTTTTAAATGGGTATAAATATCTGAAATGGGTTGAAATATTCATCATTTGTGTATTTTTTCACAGTTCAGTTATTGGTCGAGTTAAATATTTTCTGTAACGGTGGATCTTAATATTATTTTGAGCGAAAAAGGAAAACATTTATTAGTTTTAAATTACCGCAAGCATAGTATTAAAAAAAAATTGCAAAGTGGTGAGAAGCAGTGGACTTGCGTAAATAAAAAGTTTAGATCTTTTGTGATTTGTGTGGGCGAAGTGGTCAATGTAACTGTTACAAAGCATGTTGTGAAGCTTCAGACGCATACAAAATTTGGGACCGAATTTGACGGTCATTTTTGGATCTTTCTTTCTTGGAAGGGAATTTTCCTATTTCCCGCCTAGTAATTCGAAACGTGGCTCAAAACCAATCCTGATACATTAGTAATGTCATATCAGATAGCGAAATTGGTAGTAAAAGCTTACGATCGTGCTGCCACGGTCCAAACTGCACTAAACGGATTTAAAATTAATTAAAAGTAAAAAATATTTTTTAAAAACAAACTTTTATTTTAATGCGCTAAAAATAATAAAATAAATTTTTGCTTTAAAACTTTTACTATCCACTTAAAACGTCATTACACAATTTATTATGTAATAAAAGCTTGTCGCGAGATTTAAGTATTCATATTTACTTAGTCTGAAAATTCTAAAAATTAAATTCAGTCAGTTATAGTTATTTAATTTACTTGATTACCTGCATAGGGTAAATCTCGCGACAAGTTTGCATGATAAATTGTCTAATGACGTTTTAAGTTGATGGTAAAAGTTTTAAAGGTAATATTTATTTTATTCTTTTTAGCGCATTAAAATAAAAGCTTGTTTTTAAATATTTTTTACCCTGAATTTATTTTTTACTTTTTAGTTATCGCCTGACAGGTTTCTCAGTCTGTTCATCTCATTCAACGGATCATTGTTGCAAAGTCGTTTGCCGGTTAATTTTGAACAGTCTAGCTCTTCAATAAGGAGACCTTCTAATGTTTTGACCCTACTTTGGGCCACGTAAGCTTGACCGTTGATTTTGGATTTTTCCTTCTCCTACACAGATTGCAAACCAATGCTGTTAAAGCCTATCTCGCCAAATTACACAAATCAAAGTTAACCAACCGATGCTATAGACTCCGAGTTTAACTCTCGACTCTCAGCAAGTCCTTTCATTTGATACCCATATTGTGAGAAAGTATAAAAAACTTAGTCCGACATCTTTCAAGTCCGCCATATTGGATTCAGAGTGACGTCACTTTATTTTTCGAGTTATTCTTACCAAGCCCTTTCGTTTGATACCCATATTGTAGAAGTGCATTAAAAATAACTAGCTGCTATGTTGGATTTAGAATGCTAACCATGCATTGTCATCCAAACTAAACGTGTATACAAAATTTCAGCTCAATCGGTTGAAGATATCTGCTACAAAATTGAGTTGCAAGATTCCACCCGAACATACATAGTTACATTGCAAGTTAAATAAAAGCTTGTAAAAACAGGATTGATCCCTTGCAACTGAATTTATTTTAAAGATTATGAGTTTGCATCCAACGACGATTCCACTAATGTGAGTACAGACACCGCTAATGCCGGCCGGCAAGTAGAAAAAGGATACCGCTTGGTCATGCAGGAAATTTGATTTCTATTACAGATGCAATACCACCAATGGTGAAAAATTTGGATATTAATTTTTTATTATTTTATTTTAAAACAAAATTTAACATCGTAAAGTCATTAATTTCAATAAATAAACGATTATTCTACAAAGAAATCATGTTTTTTACACTCCTTTTTATAGTTTTAACATAAATTAGTCATGTGTCTTAAATATAACAACCCAAATAAGCACTTTAAAAAAAAATTAAAACACTTTAGTTTTACTTTAATTACAAATTTTTGTCACATAACAGTGTTCTTTTCTAGCCATAGTAAAAGTAGATATTAATATGAATATTTGTTTTAAACCTATTTTCCATTTATTAAAAAAAATGCTACCCATGGTCGTTTTCTGTTTAAACAAATATTTATTTAGTTTTACTTTAAACAAAATCTATAATTTAGTAAATAGCTCTCGCTATTTTTGTGTTAACTTTTATTTCAATTGACTGGTTACATGTAATACTATAATTTAACTTCGAAGAATATCGATATCATATTTTAACCTTTCATTTTTAACTTATTTTCTTATAAATTTAATTGAGCGTGACACGAAATAATTTGCACGATTTTTTATATTCCCAACACATAAACGTGAATACTTACAGCTAGCCATTCGTAAGGAACATATTTGTCGATCCAATGGGTACAACTTCAGGTTCATTGGACATGAAAGAGTAAGTGAAATTCTGAAACATAATTTTTATAAAAAATGTATACTTATAATAAAAATTTTATTAAGCGCATTTCATTAAAATAATGTAATTACATAATTTTTTTTTAAATAAAGGTATGAATGAGAGTACGTTTCAATTATACCAAGCTTTGTGTCTAAACTCGAAATAAAATAAAATACAAGACCCCATAAAATAGTAAAATCATACTCGATACATAACTAATTAAAAATTAAATAGCCATTGGTATTAAAAAATCATTAAGCTCTTCCTTCAGATGACACATAAAATAAAGTTATTAAAATAAACAATCCAGAGATGATTACTTTTAACGTTTACTTAAAATTTAATTTTTTTTGTAGTGTTTTAATCGTTTTGTTGTTAAATAAATCGTTTGTTTAATGATTTAATTTGACTCTACCTTGGTGTAACTTGAAATGTTGATGGTTAAAATAAAGTAAACTCCTGGACAAAAATAATGCAACAGTATGAAATTATCCAAAAAATTAGTTTATCTTTTTCTCATATCTGTTTTTAAAATATATCTAATAGGCTCTAATAGTAGGCTATGCATTTATTTTAGACTGTCACTAGTTCTATGATCAGAAACAAACTCGAAGCTGTCCGAAATGTCACAATTTCTTTTAAAACAGTTAAAAGACGGTTAAATGCAGCTGGATTAAACAGTAAGAGACCGGCGACTTCACCCTTGCTTATTAGAGAGAACAGAGATTCTAGGTTACGTTTTGCTCGAAATCTTTAAAATTGGTCTGTGAATAATTGGAAAAAGTTTTATTCACAGATGAGACTGGGGTTTGCCTAAAACATCCAGATGGCCGTGAACTAGTCTGGCGAAGACCAAGAGAGAGATTTGCTCCTTGCAATATCTCTGCAAGGATTCCATTCGGCGGTGGTTCTGTTATGTTCTTGAGTGGTATCTGTTTTGACGCTCACACATAATTAGTTCCTGCCCGTACGAGATCCATAAATATTTATTTCTATTTTGAGAATATTGTAATAGAACATGTGCTGCCTTTCGGTCCTTTTTTGAAATCAAATTTCCTGTTTATGCAAGACAACGTTGGGGAGGTACTAGATTATCTTAAGATCACCTCAAGAAAAATGTTATGCCATCAAAAACATAACTTGTAAAAAAACCAAGTTTTGCAACTCAGTTCTTCTACCGTAAAAAGTTGTGATTCAGTCTCTACTTAAGGGTCCTTCTGTCTTTAGTTTTTACGTAATTAGCTAACCTAACAACATCTTATAGTGACCATATCAATATTAATAATATATTATGTTTTAAATAAATAGATTTACTTGGCCATCGCATGAAAAAACAATGTATCTCACAAGTAAAATATATTATATTAAATAAGATTGTTAAGTGCGATTGCCGAGTCAATCTACTTATTTAAAATATAAAAGATTTTTAATATTGATATAATCACTAATGTTGATTGATTAATGTTGTAAGGTTAGCTAATTATGTAATAACTTAAGACAGAAGAACCCTGAAGTAGAGACTGAATAAATTAACCGACTTGGTATTACATGGATATCACAACTTTTTACGGTAGAAGAACTAAGTGTCAAGACTGGGTTTTTTTTACAAGTTATGTTTTTAATGGTATTTTTTTTTTGTAGATAGTCCTTATACATATACAGGTACATTCATTCACTGAGAATGTAACTTTGTAATCCAATATATTTATATGGGATTACAAAGTTATTTATCCAGTTGATGTATCTAGAAAACTGGACCTAAATTGCAAAATATTTTAGTTTTTCCTTGATTTATACACTAAACACTAATTGCATTCTAAATTTGAAGCTTCTATGTTTGCTAGAAGTGCCTTAGAGTTTTGATGATCGGTCAGTCAGTCAATGAGTGAGTGACAAAATGAAGAAACTTGGAATAGTTATAATTTTTAAACTACTGGTTCAAATTAAATGAAATTTAAAATATACCGCGTTTTTACAATGCCTGCTTTGTTACTGAAAATTCAGGCTTCTAGTTTTATCCACAACGAAGTTATAGGGGGGTCGAAAATGGCCTGAACTGCTTCGAGAAAAGGATGGTACGGCCGTGCCGCTTTTTTGCTCGAAGTCAAATATGTTAAATATCTGCATCTAGAAACCTGAGGGAACTTGAAAATGCGGTTATCATAGCATGGGAACAAATTTCTCAAGATTTCATCCAAAATTTAATTAAAAGCATGCCTAATTGCTGTGATCCGAAGTAAAGGAGGAAACACACGTTACTAGTGTCGCACTTACACCATTAATTTCGCTACTAGTTTACGAGAGATGGAAAGTATGACAGTGACATTGAGCGAAGGGTGGTGGCAGGAAAACAAATGAATCACTGCATAACTTTATGAACAGTCAAAACGTGTCAAAAAAGGCACCTCTTGCTGTGCATAGAGAAGTGCTGATTCCTACACAAATGTATGATAGTGAATGTTGGGTTTGGCAGAAGAAGGATGACAATAGGATTAATTTTGCGGAGATGAGTAGTCTGAGAAGTATAGCCGGAGTGACTCGGTTGGATAAAGTAAAGAATAGTGAGATAAGAGAACGCTGTGGTGTAAAAGAAGATGTGGTTACAAAGATAGATAAAGGAATGCTTAGATGGTTTGGACACGTAGAAAGGATGGATGAAAAAAGATTGACGAAACAGATTTATAAGGCAAGTGTGAATGGACAAGTCGGTAGAGGACGACCTCGGCGAACATATCTCGATCAGATCGACATTGTTTTGAGAAAAGGCCAGGTCAAGAGTACCAACAACCGACGAGCATGTATAAGAGCACTGATGAAAGTAGGTGAAGCAAAAGATGTGTGTAAGAACCGTAGCAAATGGAAGGAAGTGGTCTCTGCCTACCCCTATGGGAAAAAGGCGTGACTTTATGTATGTATGTATGTAGTGTCCTATTTACACCATAATTTATTTTTTTAACATTACAATTTTGTTATTAAGCAATAAGAATAATTTTAATTCCTATCTTTTAGAGAAATATTAAAGCTAATTCACTTTTAAAGCTTAGAAATAGGTTTTTTTTTAACTTTTAATGTAACCACTGTCCACAAAAAATTATTAAATTAATTTGTTATAGACATTTGTATGATTTAATATGTTGTTGCGTTAATTTTGTCCGAGAGTTTATTTTCTTAATTGAATTAATCTTAGTTTGCTAAAATAAACGAAAATGCCAAAAATATAAATTAATTTTTTAACCATTTTAAGTTGTTATTTTTTTTTAGGTGCTTCTGTTCAGTTATTTATTAAAACTATTGCACTGTAAAACTTTATTCTTTTAATTTGGGAGCATTTGTTAAAATTTTTATACAATTAAACCATTTTTAAGGAGAAAGCGTTCAATTTGAATCACTCTATTTAGGTAGAAAATTTTCAAAGAATAGGCTAATGAACATTTATTACAGAAAATAATCGCCTTAATTTTTAACAACCAACCAATTTCTGATTCTCTTTTTCTGAAAAAAGTGAAAATAATCGTAGTGAAGTTTTGTTTGAGAATGAATGATAAGTAACAGTAAGCGATTCGTTCATTACTCTTGGAGTTACATTTCAAAAAAAATATCAAACAGTTTTAAAAGTTACTTTTGTGAATTGGAAAACTGACAGTAATTCCTTAAACGGCATGTTAACAAAAAAAAAAAATTCTCGAAATTAGTATTTTAAAAGCAAAAATCGGCTACATCTTAAGTCTTTATCCTGAATTTTATTTTTATATAAGTTCTGTTGGTGGTTATACAATCCTCAATTTAAAATAATAAGTTGGATCCTTAGCCACATTGTAAGCGACAATTATGTAATCCCACATTTATTATACAAAGGACACATTGGCCCAATAATTCAACTATTATGCTTCATTAACAATGATTGAATTGTTTGTATCATTAAAGACATTGTTTCTAATGTGTTGGTATGTAATACATTTATAAACTAAAGTCAACATTAGTTGTCTGACTATTGCAAAGTTACTAAGCAGCATAAACTAACGAAGAGAATAATTTAATTATTCTATTTTACTATTTGATCCATTAAGTGATAATATATTTAGTTGTTAAACCACACAGCAAACGGTGAATTTCAAAGTGATTACATGATTAAAGATAATTGTACAAAATATTGTTACGAATGCTTTAAATTATACGACAATATTTAATATTCCTAAAATAAATAAACAATGCAAAATAATACGTATACATATAGTCACGGCTTTTTCCCATAAGGGTAGGCAGAGACCACTTCCTTCCACTTGCTACGGTTCTTACAAACATCTTTTGCTTCACCTACTTTCATCAGTGCTCTTATACATGCTCGTCGGTTGTTGGTACTCTTGACCTGGCCTTTTCTCAAAACAATGTCGATCTGATCGAGATATGTTTGCCGAGGTCGTCCTCTACCGACTTGTCCATTCACACTTGCCTTATAAATCTGTTTCGTCAATCTTTTTTTATCCATCCTTTCTACGTGTCCAAACCATCTAAGCATTCCTTTATCTATCTTTGTAACCACATCTTCTTTTACACCACAGCGTTCTCTTATCTCACTATTCTTTACTTTATCCAACCGAGTCACTCCGGCTATACTTCTCAGACTACTCATCTCCGCAAAATTAATCCTATTGTCATCCTTCTTCTGCCAAACCCAACATTCACTATCGCTCTATGTCACTGTCATATTTACCGTCTCTCGTAAACTTTGAACCCAAGTACACAAACTTATTTACTTGTTCCACTCTTTCTTCCTTAATCAGCACCTCGCAGTTTGTTATGCTTTTTTCTCTTTTAAAAACCATTACTTTCGTTTTGCTTACATTTATTTTCAATCCTTTGATATTCAGGGCATCATGCATAACATTAACCATCGCCCGCAGCTCCTCTTCAGATGACGCTAATACGCTAATAATCAAATCTTTTAAACAATCGTCTACGTATAAGTTAAACAGCCAAGGCAAAGCCACACATACCTGTCTTACACCTTTTTTAATGTTAAACCAGTTCGTATAAGCTCCGTGTGACTGACACAAGCAGTGGAATCCCCGTAAATTGATTTCAGTGATCGTATTAAACTAACGCTCATCCCATACAAAAAAAAGGCGGTATAGAAGACTAGTTACCACGCTTTGTCCAGCCTTTAGCATTTCAACCGTTATCCTGTCGTACCCTGCAGCTTTACCCAATTTCATACTGTTTAACGCTTCCACGATTTCTGTCGTACTAATTTCATTTTCATTGCAACTTTTACTCATGTCTCCGAATGGGGCCTGTGCTTGTGTATCCTTTTTCTCAAATAAACTTTCGAAGTATTCCTTTCATTTCTTTGAAACGCATTCATATCCTTTTACCATACTACCATTTTGGTTTCTGATTTTTTCCAGTTGCGCGGTAGTACTTTTACCTTTGGCTGTTTTTATGAACTTACAGAAGAGTTTAATACTTTACTGGAAATCGTCAGATAACCTTCTATCAAATTTATCTTTATCATTGTTTTTTTTTTGCCACAACCTCTTTTGCCACACCTTTCAACCTTTTATACTAATTTCTTGCCTTGTTTACATCCTAAATCGTTGCCTTTTGTGTTCTTTGATTGGCTTTTGGAGCCAGCCAATTCAGCCAGGCTTTCTCATTTTCTGACACTGCTTTTTTAACTTCTACGCATATTTGATGTAACTTGCATCCTTTCCTTCTTTTAATTACACCACACACTTTAATAGCAACATCCACGATTCCTTCCTTGAATGGCTTCCACAATTCTCCAACTTCACATGCTTCATCTAAAATGTCAACTTTCTCAGTCAATTTACTAACGAACTCCTCTTTTATACCTTCTTCTTGTAAATTTTTAACTTTTATACGCTCTAGTACACTACTTGATTCCTGCATATGATGCCGCCACTGCTTAAAGAGACCTCTTAATCGGCTCATTTCTAAGAAGTGGTATGTGTCAGTGCCTGCACCGCGGTATGCCCGAGTGTTCATCACTTTCTTTTTCAATCTTTTATTCACAATTACGAAATCAATTATACCTTTCTGGCAACCTTCTTGTCTTGTGTACAAGTGAATCTTTATATGGTTAAACATTGTGTTTGTTACCACAAGATTCCACTCCAAATATACTTCAAGTGGACTTTCTCCGTTTTCATTTACTCTGCCGTCACCGTACATTCCCAAAACACTTTCATATCCATCACGCTTTACTCCTACCCAACTATTAAAATCACCAGACATTTTTATTTTTTCATTCTGGTTACACTTATTCAGAATATCTGTTACATTCTCCCATGATTTTATGCATGATATTACTACACTTCAATCAAAAAGGTAATTACATTTATGTGAATAATTAAGATATTATTTGAGCTTTTTTCATGGTTATAATACACCTTGACAATGCCAAGTACAAAAGATTACCGTGGTTGTCTAAGTAAGTGTGAGTGTTAGTTAATAGATGAACAATGTGAAAGGGAATAACGTAAAGTGAAAGTGAGTTTGACAATCTAAATATTTTGTTTACAAAGGACCTTTCTAGTGGGGAAGTCCTAGGTATATGGATCTGTATGTTGCAAGGGTACATCCGATAAAAGCTTCTTGCCACAGCCAGTGTAGACTGTGAAAGGTAGCTCCTTGGAACATTAGCCAATAGTTATCTGTAAAAAGAAAAAAAGGTGTGCCATCTCTCTGATGGTTCAAGGAAAAAAGTTGTCAAAAAAGTGTCGTTTATTAGGCGAATGGTCCCTTTCTGGTCGAAGTCCAGTAGCTAAAGAGATCATAGAGGTACTTCCCCCCAAATATGGGTCATTGTGAATAAACATTGTTAGAAGATGGGGATGCTACCAAGACTGGTAGATAAGATGATTGAAAAATTAAAAATATGCAGGTCATGTACCTACTTAATAGATTTTTGATACTACCATTTAAACTCTGATAGACAAAAGTATAATACAAAATGGTATGATAATCTAAGTGCTTCTATGTTGCAATATTTAAATACACAAGCAAGTTTTTGTTTTTAAAATCAAATGCCATTGAATTTGGAACAATAATATTTAATTTATTTTTAATTCTTTGTTAAATGTAGAAACTGTAATAGTAAAATATAAAACAAATTCTGTAAATTATTCCAAGGTAGTGGTCAATTAAACTTAAAAATTGGTTTACTTCATTGGTAATAGATGTTTTAAATAACTTTATGTAGAATAATGTTAAATTAAAATAAAACTTTTTTGGCATTAGAAAAAAGTCAGAAAACAGTTAATACAGAATGTTAATAATGTGTTAATACAGAATGTTAATAATGTTTGCGATTCTGAATAGTACCTACCTAAATGTATCACCTACTGTATCACTATCTCGTAATGTAAATTTACATAATTAAATTTGTTAGTATAACTTGGATAAACAAATGTGAGGAAATAATAATAGAATACATTTTATGAATATTTTCATATTCCTTTTTATTCTATTTCTATTTTATTTTGGATACCCTTTGGAAGCATTGCCTATTTTTCTAGTTTTTTGTTAATTATGTAATATAACATTATAATTAGTCCAAGCAATACGGCATGAAATAAGTGATTTTTTGACATTAATTCTACCTGAAAACCGACTGTGCCATTATGGTCAGGTAAGTGGAGACATTAATTGTATCATGTTTTCGACTCTCAAATGTGGTCACCCTATTTATTATGAACATTTTAAACAAAAAAAGGCACTTTTTTAGTTTTTTGTTAATAACTCAACAAATATTGAAGTAATCGAAATGGTAGGTAATTGAATAACGAACAAAACGAGCTTTCGAGCGACTAGATCGAATAATTAGAAGCCGAGAGAGAAATCTACGGAAAAGCGGGAAATTCGACGTTTTTTTAAAAATTTATATCTCCGTTGTTTATTATTTTGTAGAATCGAATCTTTGCTAAAATGTTCTAGTACTTATGTACTTCACGTGTGAAAAAACTGTCGCTGTGAATCAATTTAGTTTGGGTTTAATTGTAATTGAAAGTTTTTTAAGCAATATTTTGCAAAATCGCTGGATGCGTCTAAGATAATCCGATTTTAAAACGGTTTTGTAAAAATATAAGATCCGTACAACAAAACGTATATTCTCGTTATCAATTCAAATGATGGGAAGTGCCTTAAAAACGCTGTGAAAGTCGGTTCGAAACGGCGGATCGCGTGGAAACGCTCGAGTAATGGGGGGCGAGGGAGCGAAGGAGAGGCACACATATATAGATATAGAGACGCGCTGCGCCGGGCTTCAAATTTTTACATTTGAGAGTCGAAAACATGATACAACTAACTATTGCTTGGCCTAAATACTCTCAATAATACGTGAAATGTTACATGGTTAGTAGAGAAGTACAGCAAGAGATAAAGTCGAAACGTATACAGTGTGGAACAGCCAAATGGAATAAATTCGATAACGAATAAATGAGAGTGTGTTGGGAAAAACGCTTAGACACGTCGATTTGTATTTTTAGATGCGCATTTTTTTCAAAAAAAAAATTATTATATAGGGTGTGTCATGTGACAGTGGCCGATACCAACTTTCTTATTTTAAATACAATCCCCTGTATATTATTTATTTTTTGGATTCTTCAGAA
This sequence comes from Agelastica alni, assembly GCA_950111635.1. Lineage (NCBI taxonomy): Eukaryota > Metazoa > Arthropoda > Insecta > Coleoptera > Chrysomelidae > Agelastica > Agelastica alni. Next base: position 49,554,832 of record OX467708.1, on the reverse strand, counting down.
AATTCTAGACATAATTCATGTACAATGTCCCATACCTATCTTCAACTGTTTCGGAAATATTAAGTGTTTTCAGATGTATTCAGATGTATCCCTTTTTCATTGATGGCAGCTTGAATGAAAATAAATATTTAGAATATTTAGAACTGCTCCAAAATAATGTCGTGCTAACTTTGACAAACTTATATCCTGATCCAGCAAACCCACAAGTTCCTACCAATATACTATGGTTTCAGCAAGATGGAGCACCGCCCCATTACCAAATCAATGTCCGGCAGTACCTGAACCAAAATATAGGGAGGATAGGAAGGCGCGGATCGATATAATGGCCAGAACGATCTCCTGATCTGACGCCATTAGACTTCTTTTTGTGGGGATATGTCAAAAGTATTATGTACAAACTAAACCACTCTACTTACATGACTTAAAAAGACGAATCACGCTTGCGATTAGATCAGTCACGCCTGAGATGTTGAGTAACGTTAGAAGACATTTCTATACCAGATTAGCATGTTGCCAAGACGTTCGCGGCGAACATTTTGAACATCTCTTGCATTGAAATTAATGTTTTTTTTACATTATTTGTAAAATAAAATAATTTTATTTTTTTAATGTTAATTTTTGTAATACATCTGAAAAGTTGGTATTGGCCACTGTCACATGACACACCCTATATAATTATTTTTTTTTGAAAAAAATGCGCATCTAAAAATACAAATCGACGTGTCCAAGCGTTTTTCCCAACACGCTCTCATTTATTCGTTATCGAATTTATTCCATTTGGCTGTTCCACACTGTATTTAAATGAGTTTATGAATGCAAGAAAAAGCGAGCAAGGTTATGTTTTATCAATAATTATAATTCTTCAAATGACAGTAACCCAAAACAATAAAAAAATTTCAACTAAAATAATACATTATACGGAAAAAAAATTTAGTTTAATAAAAGTGTGGCATACGACGTACAAACAGAAACAATATATTCAGCATAGAATATTAAATTGAATAAAAACAGTATTAAACCCGTACTTAAAAATGACGCACACACAAGAAATTTTAAAAAAAAATAGATTGCAAAAAATTCGTTTTCTGTTGCTTGAGGTCGCACATCGTTAAAATTGGAATTTTGAAGTTTGCAATGGAACTTTAATAGGATATTATACAGATCTTAAACTTTTGTGTCGTGTATAGCTCATAATGTACATATTTGAGTGAATAAGTAATGTATCAATGACATTAGTACTTTTTTTATATTATGTATTGCAAATTTATAATCCACTCAAGAATATACAGAGTAATAAGTAAATGGTTTGGTTTCTTGTTAGGTGGCATAAGGCGGGCACCATTCTTCGATGGGTCTCCGGGGTTTACCTACTCTAAAAGAGGTCTTCTTGCCGGTGACGTTTTAGTCTTCCGCGTTCTGTAGGATCAGTATATAGCAAGGCCGGCGCTAGGGGTGAGGCAGGTGAGGCGGTCGCCTCTTCTTCTTTGTGTGCCATGCTTGTTTTTAAACGTTGGCTATCATTAAGCGTTCAGGCGTTGGCTATTATAGAGTTGACAATTTGTTGGAAAGCTTCTCGATCGGTAGCTACATGAAACAATTCTTCGGCTGTTCGACCCGTCCAATGTCTAATATTACGAAGCCAAGAAAGCTGTTTTCTGCCAATCCATCGCTTTTTTTCTATTTTACCCTGGATAATTAATCGGAGCATGTGATATTTATGCCCCCTCATCATATGTCCAAAGTATTCGACTTTTCTTATTTTGATGGTGTTTGTCAATTCTCGCTCTTTATGTAGGGATTCTAACACATGTTCGTTAGTTACGTGTGCTGTCCACGGAATCTTTAGCATACGGCGATAGCACCATAACTCAAACGCTTCCAATTTATTTAGATGCTTTACTTTCAGTGTCCAGGTTTCACATCCATAAAGCAAAACAGACCAAACGTAGCACTTTAATACTCTTAGGCGGATGTTCATCGAAAGACTTCTATTACATAGTACTGAACGCCAAATAGTGAATCTCTTTTACTTGCCAGTTCTATTCTGGTAGAAATTTCTTCAACTCTACAGTCCATCCAGTTACCCAAATACCCAAAGTGTTGTACTCTGTCTAGAATTTTACCATCTAATTTTAATTTTGGATACTCGATATTAACTTTACCGACAACCATCCACTTCGTTTTCTTTGTGTTGACACTTACACCCTTTTCCTTTCATGTATTCTTTACTGCATTTAGTAGTGTTTGGAGGTCTTCAAGGCTTTTTGTCATTATAGCAGTATTATCAGCGTATCTAATGTTGTTAATTACTTCTCCACTAATTTTAACACCTTCATGGCGATATTTCAGTGCTTCTTCAAAGACAGCTTCCAAGTAGACATTAAAAAGCATTGGTGACATGACACATCCCTGCCTAACGCCACGTTTAATAGGAACTTTTTCTGAAACCTCTTGTTCCACTTTTACTCTAGCAGTCTGGTTATAGTAAAGGTTTTGAGCAGTCTTACATCATATGAGTCAAGACCACTTAGATCTAAGCATTGAAACAGTGGTGTATGCGGTACGTTGTCAAAGGCTTTCTCGAAATCGATGAAACATACGTAAATGTTTTTACGAAATTCAACACTCTTGCAAAAGTGTTCGCATGCGGAACAACGCCTCACGGGTACCCATACCGCCTCGAAAACCAAACTGCTCATCAGTGATTCTGTCCTCACAAAGTCGATATATACGATGGTGCAGTATCTTCAAAAATATTTTAAGTATGTGACGCATCAAACTGATAAATCGGTAGTCTCCACATTCTTTTGGGTTACTCTTTTTCGGGATAGTAACAAATATGGATTCTAACCAGTCGTCCGGTATTTTACCAGTGCTATATATCTTGTTAAATAAGGATGTGATGATCCCAACGCTCTCGTCGTCTAATAATTTTAGCAGTTCTGCAGGTACCTCGTCTGGTCCAGGGGTCTTTCTTTGCTTCGCTTGATCTATTGCTTTTTATACTTCGTCGCCTTAGGCGGCAGTTTTTCAGGGTCGGCATTTTTAATCCCAAAGTAACTAAGAATAGAACAGTGAAAAAACACCAATATGTAAAATATATTAATATACTTCATATGATGGTAGGAATAATAATAATGAATCGGGACACGCGAATTGTTTATCAGTTTTTAATAAATTACAAAGCGAGCCGCCTCTATTAGAACAATGTTTCTTTCATTATCGGTCAGACGCTGGACCTATTGCAGCTGCACCCTGCAACTGTTTCACTGCGTCACTGTTGTCAAGTGAGATTTAATAAAGTTCATGCCACTCTCTAAATCTCGTGGTTAATGACGCAGCAGAAACTTCTTTTCGTTGGTACAGAAATTATTTGTTTTCTTCTCAAGTTCTACCCAAAGATGGTCTGTACTGAAAAAATTTGTGAAATCACTGACTTTGAAGAGAGTTTTTTTGTCTCCATTGAAACTGCAACTGGTCAAGTATGACCAACCAGCAATTTTCCTTTAAATGACTTAAAAACTAATGACTAAATCTAAGACAGACTAAATCTAAGACATTACCCACTGGTGTTTCTTAGCTTTTATCTCACCAATCACTTGTTTGTTATGATAACTACTTCTTATACACTAATAACTTCACAGCACTAATTCAAAGGGCTTCACTCTTTTTAATCGTCTCTGTTGATCCCGGTTGTCCAAAATCTGCAACACTTCAATGTTGTGGTGATTGTGTAGCCTAGTCTCGTACTTCCTGGTATATCGTTTGATTTCCTCAGCTACTGTTGGAATTCCTAGATCCCTGTGTAGATCGCAATTTCTATCATACCATGGTGCATTTACTATTCCACTTAGCACCTTGTTTTGAAATATTTGTATTATAGCTATATTGCTAGGTTTAGCGCATTCCCACAACTATATGCCATAGGTCCATACAGGTTTTAATACCTGTGTATATAACAGGAGTTTATTTTGGGTAGAGAGGTGCGATTTCCTCCCAAGTAACCAATACATGTTTCTATATCTGAATTCAAGTTCTATTCTTTTCACTTTGATGTGTTCTTTCCAGCGCAATTTAGCGTCTAAATTCATTCCGAAATATTTAGCTGTGTTTACCAGTGGTACTTGCCTGTTATTTAAGAATATGTTTTGATGACATATGGAAGTTTTATATGTAAAGTTTACATGGGTTGTTTTAGCCTCGTTTAGCTTGATCCGCCATTCTTTCGTCCATTTACCAATTTTATTAGTCGCTTCTTGTAATTTATTTGATATGTCAGCAATTTTTTCTCCTACCGTCAACACAGCCGTGTCATCGGCAAACACTGCTATTTTCGTGTCATTAGGTGTTCGGATATCATATGTATAAAGAAGATATAGTTGGCCCTGCGGCACCCCAGCGCATATATCTATTAAATCTGAGTAAATATTTTCTTACCTTATTCGGAATGTTCTGTCTAAAATATATTATTTAAGTATATATATATATATATATATATATATATATATATATATATATATATATATATAAAACTGTATAGATAATAATTTCCCGAGTTTATATTCCAGTCCTTCGTACCAGACCTTATCGAATGCTTGAAATATATCTAAGAAGAAGGCGGAGCAAATTTTCTTTTCTTCTACTGTTTTTTCTATCAAATCCGTTATTCTGTAAACTTGGTCGATTGTTGAATGTTTGGCTCTAAACCCGAACTGATGATCCGGTATGAGTGATTTTTTTTCTAGTATTGGTGGTAATCTTTTTAGGAATAATTTTTCGAATAATTTAGAAATTATTGTTAAAAGCAAAATCGGCCTATATGATGTAACTTCGTTTGGGGGTTTTCCATGTTTGGGAATTATAATGACTTCTGCAGTTTTCCAAATGCGTGGTACATTTTTTAGCCGGAAGGCTGCGTTTATCAAGTGGGTTAACTTCACGATACCCTTTCGGGGTAGATATTTTAATATTTCCCTTGTAATAAAATCGTATCCTGGGGCCTTGCGTACGTTAATATTGTTTTTTATTTCGACTCACACTTCCTTTGGTGTTGCTATTTTTTTTTCTTCCTTCTCTAGGATTATCAAGTTCATTTGTTTTGAAGGTTCATTTAGGTGGAAGGTTACTTTAAGATATTGAGCAAACAGCTCTGCTTTCTGATAGTTAGTTTTTGCCCAGTCTTCGTCTGGATTTCTTATAGGCGGGAACCTTTAAGATTTGAGCTTGGTGACATATACGATGCATTAGTAGAGATATCGTTGGATAATACAAAAGATAATGATACAAGAAACAAAAGCCAATCCTTAGCCAATAAAATTGGTAACTTTAAATTTGTATGCAGTGTGGTTATTTGGTACGATGTTCTAACGAAAATTAACATCGCATCACAATTACTGCAGAGTTCAACGATTATCCGAATGCAGTGTTAGTAAGTTTTTAGTAGAATATCGTTCAAGAGGTTTTTCACAAATGCTCTGTTCCGCAAAGCAAGTTTCCGTGAAAATGAAAACACCAGCCTATTTTGAACAGTTGCCTCCAGTTAGAATTCGGCGTAAACGAAAACAATTTGAATATGAGGGAGAAGATACACCAGTAGTTGACGCACTAAAAAAAATTGAAATTGAGTTCTTCAATCATGTTGTAGATGTGTGTGTAAATTCTGGGAAGGAAAGATACACACAACTAGAAGCACATAGTAGACTGTTTGAGTTTTTGTACGATATTTAATTATTGGTTGGTAAAGAAAACGATTACATTTTAAAAAATTGTCGAGATTTGCAGCAAATCCTTACTGACGATTTAGAGCCACAAAATTTGTATTCAGAAATTTCGATTATGAGGGATATATTGAAACCCAAGATGACACCACTTCAAGTTCTGAATCATGTAGAAAAGCAGAATTTAAAAGAAATTTTCCCAAATATATGCATTGCACTAAGAATTCTGTTAACGCTCCCTGTCAGTGTAGCCGAAATTAAAACTCATTAAGAACTATTTACGGTCGACTATGAGTCAAGAAAGGTTGACAGATTTGGCCATACTTGCCATAGAGCATAACATTTCTAATAAAATAGATGTGGAAGACATCGCCAAACAGAAAGCTAGGACGAAACATTTCTAATACAAAACCAAAGTGTCCAAAGTCATGACTGCATATTTCGCCACTACAAAGGATCAAAAAAACCTGATATCTCTAATGAAAAAATCCGTCTGTGGCAGCTTGAATTCCCGCGAGGCGGCATTAGAGACACTCGCCTCAGGCGGCTATTCCGGTCGCGCCGGCACTGGTGTATAGGTTAGCTATTAATGGATTTGTAAGAATTTTATTCCTAGTTTTGTTTTAGTTAGCAAAGGTCTGGATTACTTCATTGACGGTTGGAATTCCAAGATCGTTATGTATTGTGTGGTTGCTTACGAACCATGGAGCATAAGCTATCGTTTGAAGTGTTTTAGTTTGTAATATTTTGGTGTTCGATGGTTTGCTACAAAAAAAGGCCTCTGTTGGCGCTTCATCTTGTCTTATTACTATTGAATTGGAAATATCGATTGCCGGTTGATTGCCTACCGAATGTGCAAATATTGTTTCGGAAAAACGTCGCGTTCAAAGGCCGTCGACGTTGCACGCTTAGTGTGAATTAAACCACGCAAAATCCACAAGAATCATTGATAAAAATATTTTGCCGAGCCAACGCCTTGCCTGTGCACTTGCATTGCACGAAAGTGAGGGTCAGTTGGGTCCGTCATTAATTATTTTTCTTTTAATCTATACCAAGTCAGAGCCCGTATTTTATTAGTTTGTTGTCATTAGATAGTTTTGCCTCGAAAAATAAACATCGACTTAAAAAATGAAGTAAACGAGTCAGACAGTGGCAAAAAGGCATCAGATAAAGGTATAAAAAATTATAGGGTTTTCTGACTACAGCTGAAAACTTTATATCCTCAAAACTTCTACCAATCGCCAAATATCTGAGAGTTAACGCCAGTCTATTGGGAACCAATAAACTTCTCATTAAGTTATCTCTTCTGGTTGAAAAATGTTATGATCACATATTTAATTTGTAGCATTTATTTCCTTTATTGAATAATTTCTGCGTTTTTTAACCATTCCTTTATCCAACAACGACGTTTTGTAACTCACGCCAATATTACTCACAAGCACGCTTTTATTTTTAAATCCATTGGTAAAAAATACCTGCTATCTGCTCTTTACCTCAAATTTTTTTTGTAACGATAAAAAATAAGAGCAAAAATTAACGTGTAAGGTTGTATAAAGAATGATGCCATATTGCTTCAAAAATGATTAAGTAATGATAATCGACGATAATGACAGTACTATTGAACGTGTAAAGACGAAATTTTTAATCGTCTTAGACATCCACTACGAAACATTGCTATTGCCAGTACTATTAAGTTAAATATAGTTCCGTATGCACGGCACAAAAGTTCAAGATCTGTATTTACTAATTACTAATTAAATAATGCAACGCAAGCGGTATCATAATGAGCAAATGAAAATCGATACGCTCTTGTTTTTTAAACAACAGAATGCCCTTTTTAGAGGAAAGGATAAACGACAAATTAGCCAGCTGGAGTAGTGTTCAGCATAGACGATATTACCGCATTCCTTGTTTTTTACATTGGCCTTTGACTTTGAGCAGCGACTGCTTTGTTGTTTGGCATCTCATTTCCGAACAGTAATATGTGCAAGGGTTTGTGTTGAATAAAAGACCTACAAAAGCGAAGTAATTTAAATTTCCAAATTAACTGGTTTTAATTTACAGAAAAGCAATTATAGAAAAGCAATTATCTCACTGTAAATTAGAGTATAACACTTAATCTTTTACGTAAGAATGCTGAATTGTTCAGAAAACAAATTATTCGCTTTACTATGTATAGAAAAATCGATAGAATTTAACTGTTTGTCTGTTTTGTGGATTTAACCAATGCCTTTAACAGGGTCCGACTGGATGACGTAATCAAGATTCTAGACCAGATCAACATCGATTACCGGTACCAAAGAATTATACAGGAACTGAACAGCAGAAGTAGAACAAGAATAAAAACAAACGATGGACTGTAAGAAAGTACAAATCAATACAGGCATACGACAAGGTACCTTAGTCCTACTCTGTTCAATATCATTATGGACCAAATCATCGAAAGTATTAAAAATGTGAGCGCTGGATACAGGATAAGCAATCGCACCATTAAGGTATTATGCTATGCAGACGTAGCAATTCTCATAGCAGAGAATGAAGACGACCTACAACGCCTGTTATACAAGACAACAGTAACAGCACACAAATTTAACAGGAATATCGCAACAGAAAAAACAAGGTCAATGGTTATCTCTAAAGAACCCATAAGGTGCAAACTGGCAGTCGACACCAAGATAATCCAGCAGGTGAGAAGATTCAACTACCTAGGACTGGAGGTATTAAGCGAAAGAAACCTTAATGAAGAAGCACGAACACAAGCCATAAAATAAACAAGATTCAGCGGATACGTGAGAGATATCATATGGCGAAATAAAGTGATGAGTACAAAAAACAAGCTGAGGATTTATAAAACATGTGTAAGTCCTATTTTAACGTACGCCACAGAAACCAGAGCTAAAACATCAACAACGAAAAGAAAAATGAGAACGAACGAAATGAAAATACTAAGAACCATCAAGGGTGTTATCCTCAGGGATAGAATAAGAAGCCAGGATATTAAAAGTATACCCGAAAATAGTTGAATAATTTAGTTTTTAACTTCCCAGTGGAAAGTTATAGTATTGGGTCCGATTTTGCGAATCCCGAATTTTGACATATCTCCACATTTCAAGGTCCCCAGAGTCGAATACAATAGTTTTTAATTGGACGTCTGTGTGTGTGTAGGTATGTAGGTATGTCCTAACTTTAAATGAAAAGGAATACAAAAGGATTTGCAACGAAATTTAAAAAAACTTTTAAATGTGCTAGATTATAAACGCGGGGTATAAAATCAATTGCTCATGATGACGCACCATAAGTTCGAAAAATCGTCACTATTAAAGGGTGAATTTTAAAATTAAATAAGTTAATTTTTTCAAAAAATAAATAAATTTTGTTATGTCGTTGAATGAAAACGGAAAAAAAACTGTCAATACTATTTATTCCAATGTTTATGAAAAAAATCTATATTTTTCATTAATAAACAGCGAGTAATTTATTGTAAAAAGCATTGTTTAGAAAAAACCGTGAGTAAATATTTGTAATTTATGTTTCAATATTTTTTTAATATTAAATATAGAACATTAAACTTTTATTCGACGATTTGGTATTTTAAAAAAAATTTCCACGTCAGAGAATATTTGAAGCTGTGTGTATAGAAGTTAATTCGTTCGAAGCAAAATATTTTTCAATCAAACATTTTTTTTTGCTTTGAACTAATTTATTTACTTTTCATAATTGCCGTTATTAAAAAATTCCAAACTGTATATTGGAAACATTTATTTCTGTTTCTACGTTGTATGATTTATTTTTTTTTAGTATCTTTTTCAAAATATTTTTTTTTATGGTTTGTTTTATTTGAATTCGTATAAAACCGTCTTGAAGTTTTTTTTTATATTTTTGTAGTGTTGTTGGACCGTGCAATAAGCAATGATACAAACAATTTGTTTTTATTTACTGTGCTATGTCAATTTTTTGAGTCGGATAGTCGACGTTTCGCTCACTGTTTCAGGAAGCATTTTCAGACTTGACCTTTTTAAAAATTATAAATGTAATCCTTGCCAAAATTTTTTTTTTTTCAGATGCTTGTAAAACTATTCAAAGATCCCTAAACAAATATTTTAATTTATACACGGTGACTAATATTTGTACGTGAAAGTATGTACAATTTATTTTTTACTTTTTCCTATTCTTATCTTGATGGTTTTAAATGCGAAAGGCTGGTTTACATTGGTAGAGTAACTCGGTCTATGAATTGCGTCTAGTAACTGGGGTTAGTACTCGACTTGTCCTTTTGTTTTCTACTCGTGTTCACACGGCAACATTTTAATGTGACAGTATCATATCATATCGATTTGCTACTCGACTAGCCGCTGACCACTTTTTACCCAAGTGTTTACTTTGGGCGAGTTAGTAGGCAAGTTCATTTTAAAGTGGTGGGGAAGAAAGCGGAGGGGCGAGTCACTAGACTGCCCACTCTATCACTCGACTCGCCTAATACTAGTCTGTTTATTTGACTACTCGATCAATTGTTTACATTGGTTGAGTTGATTTGCTTTTCTTTACTTGTCTCTTTACCGTTTACTTGACAAATGTAAACTAGTCCATGGAGTAGTTTCTAATGCGAGTATGATTTTATTAAAAAGTTAATAGTGACCTCTTTGTGAATGATATAATAGCAATGAAAGTTTTTATGTGATGATTATCAGACTGAGTTGAAAATGTATCAAATAATATAAGAATAGTTCTGTAGTTCTCTTTATTATATAAATAACTTAACTGTAATAAAACAAATACAAACAATTTATGGTTTGTATAATGTATACCACACTTTATAAGAGCACAATAAGCTTTTGTTGGCAAAATGTAAAAAATTATTAAATTTAAAAAACCCGAATGATTTTCATAAATCTGGCTTTGCATGCGCGTCTTAGTTATTTGCTGTAACCGAAAAAATAAAAGAAAAATGGACAGCAAGAAACAATCATGCCTTTGAACCGAAGCGTGTGATGGATAGTCCATTTCAAGCTTGATTTTCTTTTGTTACCTTTGGGCGATATTCTACAGACCTTATACTATACAATACTGATCCAGTAGGAAAAATACGAATGTAGACGTTTGGCATGATGATGTTGTGAAAATGGCCCTCTTTTTCGTTCGAGAAAAACAGATCCGGCATCCAGACTCTGTTTGCCTCTGTTAGCGTCAAATATTTTAATCTTCCTCCAAAATCGTTAAATTTTAGTCTCTCATCCAACCATTGTTCTCGAAAAGTAAGCTGTACACTGTATTCCTAAAAATTTATGCCGTAGCTTGAATCTTTGTTAGGTAAATTTCCACAAGGTTCATCCACAAGACGATTATGTACCTAAATACTCAGAACTCTACTTTGCTCGAAACAAATACATGCAAAAAACAACCAAAAATAATTCAATGCAAAATATGCTCGTTCAGATACCTAACTAATAAATAATCTTGCAGCTAGATGGTTGCCTGCACCTTGAATATTATTGCTCATCACTATCACAAAACATTCTTGCAATGTTTTCTATTTTTAGCTGTCTTATCTATTTACATTGCAATCAATGTATATAAATATTAAATAACTGCAAATAAACATTAAACTGTATCGAAACTGCAATGTTTGTTATGTCTATTAAAATTTTAAAAGCCTCTTAAAGACGTCATGGAAAATGTTTCTATTTGTGACAATAATAACAATATTTTAATGTAGTATTTTCGCATTAAATGTATTAAGATCAACAAGTATTTAGTTTATTAACTAATTTTACTATTAGAATAAGACTATAACTATTTATAACTAACAAAACGTTAAATGTAGAGTTTATAGGTTTTTTTAAAGACAACATTTTATTGTTTTCAAAAAAGAGAGGTGTTTATTTTTTCATGCAACAATAATCAAGCTTTATCACATTAACAGCTCTCTTTTGAAAATGTCTGCACAAGTGTCTACGTCCATAAACATACATACTGACATTTTGTTCGATATTCCTTAAAAAAATCGTATTTAATTGATTTTTTTAAAGTGATTCCGCGAGCGCAATGAATAAATTAATTATTTTAAAATATAGAGATTTTTAAAATTTAGTTGACAATCATTTTCTTTAATATCATTTCCATATTTGCTGTTTACATTTATTCGTATAAAAACCAAGTAATAAATGTAAAAAATAATAAATTGCTATTTCAATTAAAAATGCAGGCTTCGGAAATTATATACATATTTAATACTTTTTGTTTATTGTTATCGTTCCTGTCACGATTTTATAGCAGAGTTTTTGTTAGGAACGAAGTATAGTTAACAACACAAAATCCGTTGCACAATGTTGACAAATTGTTATCATTATAGGAGTATGTAGAAACTGTAGAACAAAAAAAGATTATGTTTTCACTTAAAAATGTTGCCGTTTTGAATATGAATCTACTTTAAAAAGTGTTTTAATACAGGTTGTCCCCTAAAATATTGCGTTCCTTAAAAGGAGGTGTAGAATGAAAAATTAGGAACAAATAATTCCTATTAAATTTTTTTCCTTAAGTCATCCGTTTTTCCAAAAATTGACAACAAAAATTTTGATTTAAATGTAGGTTTGGCAACCATGCGTTGTACTCTAGTAAACAAAAAGGTAACACAAAAAGTACCATCGATAAATTAAATTAGTTATTAACGTTTTACTCACAAGAATACAACGGTCGTAATTTTTGTTAAAATCCCTGCATTTTCGATTCGCGAATATCACGATATGGTATTTACATACCAAAAGGCTCACGGTTATTGTAATACAGCTGTTCGGCTGCATGCAAAACGTTATCCTCAACGATAATGTCCTAATGCCCGCAGTTTTGTGAATGTGTCGCAAAGATTATTGGCTACGGGTTCTGTGGTACCCAAAAAACTAGTGGAAAAACACGAAGTGTTTGTATTCTAAACGCAGAAGACAATATAATGGATATTGTCCTAATCCCTAATCTTATTAATTCACAAGGCATACGTAAGTAATACCATTTATTTAATTCTTCTTCTTCCAGTATAACAGATATTTTAAATAGGTATCTACTGAATTAAATAATTTACTACTTTTTAAAGTCAATTAAAAAAGTTTACAAGAAGCACCAGATTTTTCGCTTCGATTCTAAGTGTCTCACTATAAACATTTATAATTAGCCTTGACAACGATCAAAAAGGTGTACTTTTATTTTAATTAACAGTTAAATTAAAAACTTTAAACACAGAACTAAATTTATTTGACGTTTCGGTTTATCTAATTAAAAACCATTTTTAAAAATTGTACTTATCGGCATTTTGCTTAACAAAGTGATGTTAAAGGTACATTTTTAATTAGATTTAAGGGCCAGAAATTATTCTTAACGGACAGTGTCATGTCATCACTCATGATAGTAAACAAAGAGATTATTATTTTCGTATATAGGTGCGGCGCTGCCGGCGTTAACTGATTTTCTGTAGACAATAATATTAAGATATAAATATTAATGTAATTTGTTTTTGCAAACCGTTGACTTCAGAAAAAATGTTTTAAGACTTTTTTACTCCGCATACTATATTATGTCTGGTGCCTAAGGAACGCACTATTTTTGGGGACACCCTGTATAATACACAAAATTAAAATTAGTTGCATTGGATTTTGTTTTGTACTTACTACAGTAAAATTGATATTTTAAGTAATTTATTTTAAAGTAGTTTTTGCTTTTAACAAGAAAAAGTTTAATAAAAAGTGAGTATTTTTTCTTATTAAAGTTCATTTTTAAATTGCCACATTTACAATAATATTACATTTAAAATCGGCTTAAAATGTTCACACCGACAATTTTTTAAAAAAGATTAAAATTCGTGATGCTCAAATTAATTTTAAAAACTCTTAATTCTATTTTTTTTTATTTTATTTTTTAAATTAAAATACAGCGGTTTCAATCTGTAATAAAACATCGACCTAATACACAAATTTGTTTCTTTTGTTTGCTTGGACATAAATAATAATCCAACTCTTGTTTTTTGTGAATTCTAACTACGATAGTAACATGACAAATTTTTATAGCAGCAATAAAAAATTTAAGTTTTAAAAGGAAAAACCAAACTAATGTTTATAATTTCTCGTATAAATTTTTAATGTATAAATATTATCTTATGAGGTTCAATAAATTTACAATTATCCATTTATAAACTTATGAATCAATGATATAAAAAATGGTTTTTAACATAAAATAATATTAATTAAATCTAATGATACTCTATCATAGAAATTATAGGCTTGCCTTGCTTGCTTGTCTTCCGAATAAGATTTTTTTTTTTATTTAAATAATGCCTCAACCGCTAAGGGTTATTGGCATAATGTTTATAATTCTTTAGCAGTTTTATGCAAAAAAGTAAACTAGATTTAATAATTATGTGTTCTTAGGGGATAAAATCCGATTTTAAACATTTATGGGGCTTATACAGGGTGGTCCGTAAGTAATGGTCCAAAGTAAAATTGAAGATTCTCGGTCTGACGCAACTTGTTTAAATAAAATATTGATAATAAAAAATATATAGGGTGACAAAGTTGAAATGTAAAAAATATTTTTTGCAATAACTTGAAAGATTTTAGATGTACAATTGTAAAAATTTAAGGATAAGGGTTTTACAATATGAGAAATCATATTATGATATCAGTTTCGGTGTATTTTCTAGAGGGTGCCACTTGAGCCATGTTGTTGGTGTAAGGGTGCGCTTAATTTTTTACCATTAGCGCTATAGCTCTTTTTATTTAAAAATATTAAAACTACAACATTTTTTGGAAAAAAAAGTAATACTTATCATTAGTTTCAAAAGGTACTAGAATTCGAGATAATAGCATTTTAAGAATCACCTAAATAATTTTCGTTTTATTAAATTTCACTTTGACCTTTTTAAAAAACAACCATTATGAACTAAATATCTTTTATTTTAGGAAAAAATAAGGAAAAATTAAAAAATAATGCTACATTACAAAAAACCAACAAAATTTAAACATTATTTCACAGTAATTGTTCAATGTGTTTGCCATTCATCTTCATACATTTATCAATACGATTCATGAAAAATCGTCTTGTATTAAATAATACCATTGGATCAAACACGTCTTCTGCTGCTCTAATAGAAGTTATTTAGTTCATAATAGTTGTTTTGTAAAAGGTCAAAGTGAAAATTATTAAAACGAAAATTATATAGGTTATTTTTAAAATGCGATTTTCTCGAAAAGAAGCAATTTTTGAGACTAATGATAGGTATTACTTTTTTTTTCAAAATATGATGTAGTTTTAATATTTTTACAAAAAAAGAGCTATAACGCTAACCAACATTGCTCATGGTGCGCCCTCTAGAAAATACACCGAAACTGATATCAGATTATGATTTCTCATATTGTAAAAATTTTTACGATTGTACATCTAAAATGTTTCAATTTTTTGCAAAAAAATTTTTTTTTAAAGCAAATTTCGTCAGATCGTAATATTTAGAGAACGAGGCTCTTCCATTTTACTTTGGACCATTACTTACGGTCCACCCTGTATATTAAATAACCTCTCATTGTCCGACGATTATCTCCTTTCGATCTTTAAAATAAAAGAAGTTATTTGTATTCGTAGAAACCTTTTGTCGTATATTTAAGGATGGTTTTTACAAAACCTTTTTGCTTAAATTATTTGATAATTTACTTAAAAAATTTATTTTTATGTTAAGAACATCTTTTGAGCGTTATGTAAATGGAGAACAAATACCAGACACCTGAAAAGAGGGATGGATTACACCGATCCCTAAGAAAGGACAAAGGGACGATTGCAACAACTACAGGTGCATATCGGTCACGAGCACCCTGAGTAGAATTTACGGGAAATTACTTAGGAACTTGGAAGAAGATGAATATGGACCCTACAAAATAGAGGAACAATCAGGGTTAAGAGCTGGTCGCTCATTCGTCGATAATAAATTTAGTATTGCCCAACTTACAAAAAAAAGAGTAGCCACAAATAGAGAAATTCACCTACTATTCGTTGACCTTACAAAAGCCTACGACAATGTACCAATACCAAAACTATGTAAAGTACTTGAAGAATCGAACATCAACAATACAATTATAAAAGCCATAAAACAGCTGTACAAAAACTCCTCGTCCAGAATTAAGATTGTAATAGGTTGTCCGAAAGCTTTCTCCTGTGTCGAAAGGCCTTAGGCAGGGCTGGGGACTATCAGTAAATTTAAAAAAAAAACAAGTATTTTTGTGTAGGAGGCCAGTGCCGTGACTTATTACTTAACACGGATGAGAAAATAGAGGGATGCGACGACTATATATATTTGGGAACAAGATAGAGCACTCAGGACGTACGGAAAAGGAAATTGAAGAACGCATTATAAAAACAACAACATATATATACATATGTACATATATACATATATACATATATATATATATATATACATATATATATATATATATATATATATATATATATATATATATATATATATATATAACCTTAACAAACCTTGATCTTATATTCTTTAAAATTATAGCTTCGTGAAGCAAATATTCTTTCTTAAATTAAGAATATGCATATAGCGCAGAATATTGTAATTGTGTATTTACAGATCTATTTTTAATTTCTTTCGGATACATTTACAGCATAATTGCCTAGTTTAGGGTTCATTGTTACACATTTTAAAAGACAGATAGAAATAGTTTAATGATGTTTAAAATAATTCTTTTGTCTTAACGTTGTTAACAAAAGGTATCTGATTAATGACTACTGCAGTTTGTGTATTGTAGTTGCATTTGAAGTATACGAACTTGTATCGGTTATATTTAAACATTAACAACTAATCCATTCAATCTACAACATTTAATTAAACTTTAGCTATTCATCATGCTTCAATCATGAATAACGTATTTCGTGTATAGAGATAAAGGTACTTGGAGTTGGGAGTTAAGGTGTTAAAAGCAGACTAGGATACAATTAATACTGTAATTACATAGAGAACAATACAATGCGAGAAAATAATAATTATACTTTGCGCCACGGTTTATGTTCATGACAGAATTTATTTTGATAGTCACACTATATACTGAAGTTGATAAGCATGTACTGTTTCCTATATTATATCTTTACTTTAATGAAAAAAATATTGTACTGAAACACTTTACACTTTATGTTTGGTTATCAGTTAAAATAGAAGGCTATGAAATTGTCAATTTTGGTTGTGACAAAATTATTGCTGTATCGAAAAAGTTCGTCATATATGAGATAAATCGTCGTTATTATGTAGTTTTTTTAAATACCCCCGGTATTCATTTTATCTAGTAAAAATCAATTAACAAAATTGAATAACTTCATCATACATACGTCCTGTAGATGGTATTAGTTTCCTTTTAATACTGATATAATTGTACGTCTTTTAGGATCATTTTAAATAATTTATTCATTTTATAAAGAGAGAAATTTATAATTGTTATAATTAGGAAACCAATACAACAATAAACATGTATAAAAAAAATTATAACTTTCAAACATGATGACAATAGCAGAAAACACCTTAAGTTTAATTTTAATTACGTATTGTATGTTTTTTTATACATATGTTTAAATAATTTATTATGTGTTTAATTATTGAATATGTGAGTTTCTTCTAGGAAACTTTTTTGCATAACGCGTAATAGCTGCACTAGAGTTTAGCACTAGTACATTTAGATTAACAATATCTAATTTAACAGATAAAAAGGTTTCAAAAATCTAATTATTGTTGACTTATCGTCATCATCAAAACAAAAATACCAACACGAGAAGACTGGTTGAAGAAAACACCATTGATCAGCCCAGGAGTGAAACGATGGTACACTGTTGGATCAGGGTACCAGGGACGCTACGGGGCAGGTGTGTTTGAAGCATCCTGCAACCACAGGGAAAGCATACTCCTGGGAAAATACGCCTCGGTCTTTCAGGCTGAGGGCCCTCGTGAGTAACACCACAACATCATTGGTGGAGTGGGACTGCATACAAGCACTCACTGAGTTAGCGATGGTAAACAAAGTCACTCTTACATTGGTATTCTGGGCACACAGGGATAAACGGCAACGAGGTAGCCGATGTACTGGCAAGAAATGGGACCCTGGTGGAACCAATAGCCAGTTGGTTGGATTGCCAATTGCCGAAGCAAAACATTGCTCAGTGGAATGCAAATACTGGCTGCAGAACATCAAAACAGCTGATGAAAAAACATTTTCAGAAGAGGGCTGATGCACTCTGGACGATGGACCGGAGTAGACTAAGCAGCACGCTTGGCCTGCTCACAGGACACATCGCACTAAGGGCGCACCTCTTCAAACTTAAGCTGGCAGCCGAGAAAAACTGTCGACTATGCGGAGAGGAGGAGAAGGAGGAGAGCAGTAAACACATTTTGTGTCACTGCCCGATGCTAGCGGGGTACAGGTATCCAACCTGGGGCCGTATAATTATGGATCCAAGCGATCTAAAAGAGACATGGCCAACAGAAATCCTGAGGTTTGCCAAAATCAGCGGACTAGAATTCTGATGCCCTGAAGACACAGCGGTAGTCACAGAGGATCAAAAAATCTAGGTGACATAGGTGCCGATACCAAAGGCCCAACTTTTAACTTAAGGGGACACTTTTAGCGCTAATGTCATAAACGTCAGATTCGCCCTCTCCCTACTGGAGATATCCCTTAAATTTTTTCAAATGGCGTTAGGTATCAAGTCATACCTCATTTAAAAGGTCTGGTAAATCTCTATTCAATCATATTGTTTTGCCTTTGATACCAGCCTTCCATTTGTGTGACAAAAAAAAGCAATATTAACAATTAAAAAAGCCATAGTCGTAATTACAATAACAGAATTCAGTTTTGGGGTCTTTGTTAGTAAATTGTAGGTATTTAATAGATATTGGTATTGACAATTATTAAATTTAATTTAAATAGAGATTTACTGTACCTTTTAAATCAAAATCAACCAAAGGCAAAATAATATGATTAAATAGAGATTTACCAGACCTTTTAAATGAGGTATGACTTTATACCTAAAGCTATTTGACAAAATTTAAGGGATATCTCCAGTAGGGAGGGGGTGAATCTGACGTTTATGACATTATGTCCCCCTGTAGTTTTAAGTTTCGGCATTTCTTTTCAATATGTCGTATTTCTGAAATATTAAGGGTGGGTCCTTTTTAAATGAACACAGTGTATATAATATACGTAATTCAAACTCTTAAAAAAATAATTTTAAAGTTAAATAATAGAAAGTTTTGGAAAATATTAAATTAAAATTAAAATCTTATTTTGCTTAACATTACCGTAATGCTTTCAAACTTAATAAAAAATCTACAGAGTGTACATTATATCCAAATATTTCACGATTGAAATTTTGCCAAAAAAATTTTTTTCCCGCAAATCGCTAGGAAATTTTGACATTCCAGAAAAAATTTCTTAAAGAAAAAGTCAAGATTTCCTAACAGTTAGGAAATATTTATTTCCTTACTGTAAGGAAATTATATTTCCTTACAGTTGTTGGTGTTCTACATAAATACCAAACAACTAAACAATAATTAAATATGCGTGAAAAAAAAATACGAAAATGTAGATTTCTGCCCTTCTGGTGTTTCTTTTGATGCACTTTTGGGCACATGTCTCTATAGCATGTAATTCTGCTTGAAAGATGGTTGGGGTGTTACCAAGGGGTTTTGAGAGCCTAAAATTCGGTCCTATAACGCCCACTCCAACCCTTTCATCCATCTTGGATCCATCAGTGTACCACACTAAAGCATCCCTTCCTAGTTGAAGTCCGTTCTTTGTGCAAACTTGGTGGTTGTTTATAACTACTTTAAACTGCATTTCGAAGTCGTACCTAACTGGCATAATATCTGTCGGCTTAGACATGGTTTCTAGGGAAATATTTTCCAAAATCTTCAAATGTCCATTCCGATTTCTTGCTCTAAGATTTATTGTCTGGCTTAGTCTGAAGGCACTGATTGCTGCTTCTTAGATTACACATAAGTGCAATGGTGGAAGTTTCAGCATTACCTCTACGGCTGCAGTAGGGCACGTGAATGTTGCCCCTGTGATTCACAGACAAGCTAGCCGCTGCACTTTCTGCAGTATCGTTAGTTTAGTTTAATAAATTTATAAAATAAAAGTTAAAAACTAAAAAAAATATTTATATATGAAAATTTAATCAAATAATCGTGAGTATTTAGTGCTGAAAAATAAGAAGAGTCTTTCTTTATAAAATTAGAAGTATTTTTTAAATTATATTTATTTGCAAAGAGCAAACTATTATTTTTTGTTTCACGTTTTAGTTCGTTTTAGCATTTAAAAATTAGTAAAAATATTGTTGGTGCTTTTTTTTGGAAGCCGCAAAAAAATTATTAAAAATATTAAAATTTTAGGTAACCTAAAAAAATATAAAACTACCGCACCATTATTATATTATTTCTTAATTACAAATTACCAATAACTTTTGATTTACTTACTGCCTGCGACTTAAGCTGTGAACCTATTCTGACATTTGAAGCGACTGCTGTCAATAAATGTTTTGTTTTAACATTGCAGTTGTAAAGCGAGTTCTATTTTACCAAAAAGTGATGTAAATATCTTATCGAAAAAGCAAGATTTTTTTTGTCAGTTAAAAATATTTTAAATTTTAAAATTAAATCGCTCAAAAAACTTATCAGGAGGGCCACAACGAAAGAAAGGTGTGTCTCCCAAGTTGACAACATCTTGGGAAGGGCCATACAAGGTGATAAAAAGAATAAATGATGTGGTTTATATAATCCAATGCAGTCCCAGAGCCAAGATGAAAGTCGTCCACTTAGAGAGGTTCAAGCCTTACAATGGTAAGGTCCCGCAAGTGTTTGATCGAGACGATCAAATTTGAGAGGGGGATGATGTTACAAATCCGGTCCTGTTGGCAACAGAGGATTCGGCCGCCGAACGGTCTAGCAAGGTCGAGCAATTTCTCGAAACCACGTCGGCCACAACTGGGACTGTCGGCGCGGAGACCAAAGGAAAGTTCCCGCCAGTACTCGACCGTCCGAAAAGGGGGGCTATCGCCTTCGAGAATAAGGTCGAAGTATGATTTACAGGTATAAAAAAAGGGGACAGCGAGCAGAAAGTCAGTATCGGTTTTAAAAGTGTTTAAGAATTAGGAAATGTAAATAGTTATAATGAGTTGTGTATCTAAGTGAACATCTAAGTGATTAATAAAAGTAGAATTTATTGTATTGAAATAAACATTGTTTTGTTACTGGATCGAGAGTTTTAATCGCCGAACCCACAGAGGAACTAAAAGTCGTAACAATATGCTAAAAAATGAGCTTGCATCTGCTCGCAATCTTGA
Source organism: Agelastica alni (assembly GCA_950111635.1). Taxonomy (NCBI): domain Eukaryota; kingdom Metazoa; phylum Arthropoda; class Insecta; order Coleoptera; family Chrysomelidae; genus Agelastica; species Agelastica alni. The sequence goes on along the minus strand of OX467708.1, from coordinate 49,533,743 downwards.
AATATCATCTCAAATGAATAAAATTCATTTAGATAAAGCTAAGTTAAGAGTTAGAATAACGCCAAAAAACATTGCTTACCAGAGAGCACACAATTCGAAGACTGCGTTTTGCAGAAGAAACAAGGGTTAGTCTCAAATCTCCCGATGGATGTGAGCGTGTCTGGCGAAGAGCAGAAGAAAGATTTGCAAGTTGCATTATCTCTTCAAAGATCCTTTTTAGTCGTGGCTCAGTGATATTTTGGGGAGACATGTTTTTTGATGGTCTATAAATGCAAATTATTACCTCGAAAACATCATAGTAGCTCATGGCATGCCATTTGTCATTTTTAAGGTGCCCAATTTTTTATTCATGCAAGATAATGCTCGTCACTACGAAGGTAGATAAGTTATTGAATACCTGAATTCTGTTCATTTTTCGTTTATGGAATAGCCAGTCAACAAAACCGATTTAAATCCCATAGAGTATTTATGAAAAAAAGTTTGGGGTTGTAGACCTGCCAGCCACAATCAACATGGTCTAGTAGTAATTGCAGGATAGGAGAATATATCCCAAAAAGTTATATAGCATTTAAGAGGTCGCATCCTATAAACTATCATTACAAATAAATTGTTAATTTTATTGTTTTTATGTTTTTAAGAATAAACATTTTTTTGTGACATTGTCTTTGGATAAGATTATTTTTGTTGATTTGTTTAGTAACCTATTATACAAAGCTATTAAATAAGTTTTCATGCAGCCCTAATTATAGGTAATAGTAATGTTAATATTACAATTAAGAAATTTATTTATCAAAGTGGTTTCCTTATTTTGTCCATCTTTAAATTTTTAAATTATAAAAATGCATCACAATAGTACGTGTGTAAATTAAACAATTTGATATTTTAGTTTAAAATCTGTTTTAAAAACATCTTTAATATTAAACCACTTATTGCAACTACAATAAAGTTTTTTATTAAAAAATTTATTTCAAAAATAATTAGGATTTAAAACACTTTGATGGTATTTTGTCAGCTTTTTAACTACGTAGATGAAAGGAAAATGTATGAATATTGAATATTTAATTACAAAGTGACAAATCCGACATGAAATAAATTTAATTAATGTGTTTAAATGAAAATGCTGTTGCATTTTAATTAAATTATTTTAAATCCATTTAGAATAAAAAAAATGGAATGTGAAAAGTACCTATTTTGTTTCTTATTTTAATTTTGTTATGTCAACATTTGATTTTAATATTTGCACTTAATTTATGTATATACATATATACAGTGTGTCCAATTAAGTTGGCATCATATGGGAAACTTTTTATTCCTAGTTTTATGAAAAAAAGTTATTCTTTATAAAAAGTAATGCATAGTCTAAAACTTAAAATACAACCATTGGATATTAATTTTTTTAAACCGTATACGGGGTTTGTCTAAAAAATTTGAATTTTATCAAGAGTAAAGTACCTTTATTTTTGAAAATAGCGACAATTGTTTTAAAAAAAAGTTGATCAAAATTGAAAACTATTGTCAGATATCCAATATTATCCATCCGACATGAAAAACGATCTTTAATAATTTTTGGTATAAATAATCATACAAATTTTGTAAATTACACATAAGCTATTTTAGTGAAAAACATGACGATAACTTTTCGGTTTATTAATAAGTTCAGTAACAATGTTCTATTGCATTTGAATAGTTAATGCATACATATCATAATATTTTATTTTGCAAATGGAAAGATAAACAAGTTAACTAATACGTAATAAGTAATTAGAAATAAAATAATTTATATTTTGCTTCAAGACACTAAAGCCTCAATATATTCACCATCTCTTGCTAAACATTTAATGGTTCGTTTATCAAATTCCCTTAATACATTCTTGATCATATCTTTAGTAATTTCCTGACATGCTTCTGTAATTATCCTTTCTAAATGATTAATATCTTGAAAAGGTTTTTGCTGATAAACCCTATATTTTAAGTAGCCCCATAAGAAATAGTCCAGAGGATTTAAGTCTGGAGATCTAGCTGGACAAAAAAAATCTTGGAATATCTATGTATTACTTTGTCATTGAAAATAGTTTAAAGTAACTTAATAGCGTCTGTAGTATGGTATGTAGCACCGTCTTGTTAATACTATATATGTTGACTACTATATATTGCAGATTACAATACTTCTTCGCAGAAGCTATTCACCGGGTGGTGCTTGTTAAAAAGTATAGATGTCCTGACTGGCGCTTTCGCGTAGCACTTCATGTATACTTGGTAGGAGTCGAAGCTGTTAATGTGTCCAGTCGAGGTAGACCTGCCATATGCTGATGAGGGGCAACACACCCATAGGTGGTCACTTCGGATGGATAAATCTAATAGTTCCTTCTCTTACTTAACAAGCATCTGCATATTGTTTCTTGAAATGGGGTATTATATGTTATATATATATATACATATATATATATATATATATATATATATATATATATACATATATATATATATATATATATATATATATATATATATATATATATATATATATATATATATATATTGTATTATTAATAATTTTGATTTGGCTTTCTACCTCAGATTTATTATTTTTCTTATTGAACCAACATGAAGATTCTAAGCGTTCTCCTTTGTTGAGTTTTTAAAGATAACTAAACATTAAAAAAAGAAAATTATTTTATTTCACAAATAATGTAAAAAAAAAACAAAAAACATTAATTTCAATGTAAGAGATGTTCAAAATATTCGCTGCAAACGTCTTGGCAACATGCTAATCTGGTATAGAAATGTCTTCTAACGTTACTCAACATCTCAGGCGTGACTGATCTAACCGCAAGCGTGATTCGTCTTTTTAAGTCAATGTAAGTCGAGTGGTTTAGTTTTGTATACAATACTTTTGACATATCCCCACAAAAAGAAGTCTAATGGCGTCAGATCAGGAGATCGTGCTGGCCATTCTATCGATCCGCGCCTCCCTATCCACCGATTTGGAAAATTTTGGTTCAGGTACTGCCGGACATTGATTTGGTAATGGGGCGGTGCTCCATCTTGCTGAAACCATAGTATATTGGCAGGAACTTGTGGGTTTGCTGGATCAGGATATAAGTTTGTCAAAGTTGGCACGACATTATTTTGGAGCAGTTCGAAATATTTATCTCCATTCAAGTTGCCATTAATAAAAAAGGGATATATGCTATGATTTCCAACAATTCCTGTCCAAACATTACCTTTTTCAGGATATTGCGTATGTTCCTCTCTCATCCAGTGAGGATTCTCATTAGACCAATAGCGGCAATGTATTGAGTGTAATGTATCGAATTTGTGAACTAAAATAATTTTCTTTTTTTAATGTTTATTTTTGTAATACATCTGAAAACACTTAATATTTCCGACAGTTGAAGATAGGTATAGGACATTGTACATGAATTATGTCTGGAATTTTCTAAAGAATCCAAAAAATAAATAATATACAGGGAGTTGTATTTAAAATAAGAAAGTTGGTATCGGCCACTGTCACATGACACACCCTATATAATAATTTTTTTTTGAAAAAAATGCCCTTCTAAAAATACAAATCGACGTGTCCAAGCGTTTTTTCAACACGCTCTCATTTATTCGTTATCGAATTTATTCCATTTGGCTGTTCCACACTGTATATATAAATATATATATATATATATATATATATATATATATATATGTATATAATATATATAAATATATAAATATATATATTTATTTATATAAATCTCTGGGCTAAATAATTTAATTTAAATCAGTGGATAATTAAAAAAATCATGCTTTACTGTCAGTTTTTCTAAAAATGGGTAAAAAGCATATCAATGCTTAAGAATGAAGGACTGAACAATATGCACAACGGAATATTCTTTCAAACAAGTTTCAACCGCATGACATCAGAAATAATCTTTAGCTAGTAAATAGATAGATACCATTATTCTCTCTGGAGAACAGCTAAAGCCCTAGGGATATTGTCTGATGTACGTATGAATCCAAAATTAATTATCGTGGTGAAGCTAAGGTAAACGGACAGTTCCCTAACAAGAAAATTGTTTTATCTTAATACTTTTTGACAGGCTCGTTTGCTGGTGGGATATTGTTTTAATTAAAAATGATGTAATAGAATAAACTTTTATTTTCTTTGCCAACCTCAAGTATAAAGCAACTTATGATAAAATAATTGCAAACGCTACACGAAATGTAGAATTTCGGGAATACTGGTGAATATTTTTGGTTATATTTAAACTGATATTGTTGTCGCTCATTACGTACTATATTTTTGTTGCATCTTTGCACTCAAATGGTGTTGAGTTTTACAGGATAAATTGCTGTTGACTAATTTCCATCGCGATAATTTTTGCCAGTTAAATAAAAGTTGCTTTCTAAAATCATAAGTATAAAACAAAAAGTAGACCGCAAATGTAACATGTAACTTGTAACGGGAATTTTTTTCATACGACTTTGATAGTAAATCATTAGAGCCGGTACTGGCATATTAACGTATTTATTCTAATTCCAAAGCCGTCACTGGCCATGTCATTATTAAATAGTGAGTGATAACGGCTAATACGATTTACAATTTGTTATTAAAAGGTACGCATTGTTGAGTTTAAGGCTTAGTTTAATAGAAAAGTCGGTGATAATTCTATTGTAGATTTATGTGTTAGAATTATAGTATAATTGGTAAATTTATTTTAATTCTATTGTTACATTACTTTCCCAGAGAAAAGTAATCTTATTTCATTGTTTCTAAATTGTATACTGTATGTTTTCTTTGGAGAAGTAATGCAAATTTTTACTCATTTGTTTAAAAAAATGTTATGTGTAAGTCGGCATTGATGCAAGATTTTTGTCGGTTTCGATTATATTTAGGTTTAAATTTTGATGCTAAAAGCCTTGTCGAAAGTATTATTTTCAGTTATTATTAGTTTGTTAGTTATTATTTATTTGTTGTAGTGACCGACGTTTGGACTTTTTACCGACTTTTCGAACCGTTTCTGGACTTTTTGGGCCATTTTCGCCATTCAGTCTTCGTACTGTTAGCCATTCAGACTTTCCTGGTTTGGATTTTTCGTTTTCCGAACCTTTTCGACGTTTTGCGTTTTTTATACGTTACGCTTTCCGAAGTTTCAGGATGTTTCTGAATTATTCGACATTTTTGAGTACTACCTTTTGGATTTTTGAATTTTTTTTCCGCCAATTGAAGTGGAAGATCTTTTTCATTTGTGGCTACTAATTTTTAGCTGCTTTATTTAAGAAGTTTTTTCATCTGAACCAAAGACTATTTTTGTTTGGTTCGAAAAGAACGATCATAACCAGCTGGATTTTTTCTCCACCAAGTGTAACTTGAAAGTTTTGTTAAAGTTTGTATTATTTTTTCCCAGTTTATTTGATTTTTTTTTCAGTTTCTTTTCATTTTAATAAACTTGTTTTAATATTTCTAATTCTTTAATTGTTTCTAAAAAAAAGGAGTGATGGCAGCATTGAAGCCGGTCGAAATACGTCGCTCGTTTTACAAGTATTAAATTAAATAGTACAGTTGAATTCGTTTTGAGGTTTTATCTACTTTTAGTAATTTTTAGTAAAATCACTTGGCGCCCTTGTGTGGTTTAGCATTCACTGAGTTAGTTTTTTTTTTTTTAGAAAAAAAAAGGATAGATAGATCCGTGAACTGGACCTGTCTATTTCTTCAAATTTAATTCAACTGAGAAATTAAGATTACCAACCCTGAGTTTAGTATTCTTTAGAATTAACTTTCTTAAATAAAATAAAAACGATTTCTTTCTTAAGAAGAGTGGTTACAAACTTTGTTAAAAAATGTTTTGTTTTATTACGAAAGTAATTTTATTTAATGACTGTTGTTTTCCATTAGCATAAACGCTTCCAAGTCGTAGTAAATAAAAGAAAATAGACATGGATTGCGCCAGTCATTTTTTAATTATGCATTGATGTCAATTTTGTGAAGCTTCTTTACGAAACACGATCGAGCGCGGTAACTTTAACAACATTTAAAATCTAGACAATGTCAGAGGAAAAATTTCATGCTAGCTCATAATTTGTAATAATTAAAAAATGAAAAAGTAAAAATAAATAAAATAAAACATTTTCACTTTACGTAAAGTAAGTATTTTCAAAACTCTAATAACAAAACGTAAATAAAACTTTGAACCCTCTACAAATTTTTTTATGTTAGTTCCTTTACAGCTTGGTTAAAGAAAATTATTAAAAATAAGGGGGCGTGTGCTCATAATTTGTAACAAAAAAATGTAACTAGTCAGTCTTTTTACATTGGTTTCAATAGATTTATAAAAATAAAGGCCAGAGTAATTTGTATAACAAATACTTTAGTGACTGGACCGTGTTGTAATGAAAATAAAACAAACAGAAAATGATTCGTTTCGCCCAAATGATACTATAGGTTTTTTTAGAAGTAGAAGCTAGAAAGGTCCTGTGAGCAAATTTTTTAACTAAACCCTTTCTTTCACTTTTAAAGAATACCGGTACGATTTGGAAGAAATGTTGTTATCACGTTCATTTTTTGTTTGTATCTAATCCTGGTGATTTTTATGATCTTCTTAAAAATGTAAAATTCGTATAAAGTTAAATGGATTCTCTTTATTTAATCTACACATCTATCTTCTGAGATAAAGTAATGGTTGTATTAAATTAATCGAGTTGTTTTAAATTTGAGAAAGGATATTTTTACACCATAACTATATACAATATGTACAAATGTCACTCTTGATTAGTGAGTGTTTCGGCTAAAGGTGATAATACCCTATTTACACACAATCACAAATCTTAAAATAAACATTGATGATTTCAAAATAGAAAAAGACGCAAAGACAAGCAAAAAATATTATTCTTACTCTTATAGCTGCATCTCGTGTTTAATGATAATTTGTTAATCGTTCATTTGATTTAAAACAAAAACAAGTACCTATTATCACGATGTTGTTTATTAGTTAGAATTATAAATTACTTTCGTTCAGGTCTTCTCAGAAACTGCACTAGCGTAGATACTTAGTTGATAGCCCTTTTTAATTGAGAGTATTGTTCTTAATCAAAAAAATAAAACACCTTGTGCCAAACAATAGTCAAATCTGAAAAACAGAAATAATCTCATATCGCTGAGTAGATTTTGTGTAATGTTGGCACAAACTTGTATAATTCTCTCACTTAATCCATTACGATTTTTATCTTTACCAAATTAATGTCAATAAGCGGATTCCTTTAGATTAGCCATAAAAAAAAATGTGTGTGTGAACTTGTGCACACAGGAAGGCTACGAAGCAGCGCACAAGGAGGAGACCGAGTAGTATAAAACGCTGTATAATGTTTTCTCTCATTCTCTCGCAGGCGTAATCCTAATGCTACCTCTACACTATCGTGCGAGGAACTCTGGACGATGTACTTGCCGAAGTTTACTGAGGCGAATGTTATCATCCATATTCTCGTGTCTACTCGCAAGAATCTCAGTTATGCGTTGGTATTAAACATTGATGCCGTAGCTGCTGCTTCAGCTCTCAATACATATACATATTACAACACTGTTCGAAGTGCGGCAAGAATGTTGTGAGTTTTCTCGTATTCGTGCCTCGCCGTCTTTGACTCTGGTACAAAAACCGACACGGAAGCGAGCGCCTGCAGAACGAGGCGAAGTGAGTAGACCCACTACACTCTTGTCCTCGGCCCACTGCGGATAACTTCAGCGAGAGTATGGAGGTAGCATAAGATTTATGTATTTGTCTCTTTTTAGTATCGCCTTTTTGTTTTATCGAGTTTTAAATCACAACAATTCTAAAGAAGTCTTACCTGAACAATCCTCTGGAGATAAATATTGTTACGATATTACTTCTTTCTTGGGTTCGGTAATTTTAAACTCCCGATACAGTAACAAAACAATTTTTATTCCAATACTCTTACACAATAAATTTTACTTTTACCAATCACTTAGATATTTAACTAATTACAACTAATTAAATTAAAATAAAGGCATAGAAATATCAGGAAACGGTGACATCGAGGCGGAGGTAAGAAACCAAGCGGCAAAAGCAGCACGAACCTCAGCTTACCTGAACGATACAATCCTCCGAAACAAATATATCGGAATCGAGACCAAATCCCGAATCTACAAGGCGGTCATCCTGCCTATATTAACATACACAGCGAAAACTAGATCAGATACATCAAACACAAAGAGAATGTTAGAAACCACCGAAATAAAAATAGTGCGCAGGATCGCTGTAAAAACACTTTTTGACAGGGAGAGAAGCGAGGACATTAGAAGAACATGTAAAATAGACAATGTAAATGAATGGATACTGGGAAGAAACAGATAGTGGAACGAACACATAGACCGGATGAATGACGACAGAATGGTCAAAATAACTAGAGACAAGTCGCCATTAGGGCGCCAAAGCGTTGGAAGACCCCGCAAGAGATGGAGCAACAATCATTCTAATAATTGAACGGCAAAAGATACGGAGAAAAACAAATTGCTTACATTAAAGAAGGAAGAAGAAGAAGACAACTAATTAAATTTCATAACTTATAAAAACATAAAACTGACTTTTTCACGACTGCTGTCCTTTTTATTTTTTTAAATCATAATTTCAGAGTAATCGCCTCTATTCCACCTTTTTCTCGTGAGTCCGGAACAATCCTTTTACCATCTCGAAACCGCTAGACGCGGTGTTCTATAATTTACCAGAAGAATCGCGGAGTCCGGCATAACAAAGCGCTCATTAATATGCACCCTAATTGTGATCGACTCTCGGACGCCGAAAAATAAAAAACAGGGCCGGAGTGTAACAATATGACGATCTGGGTGGCCACGTGATCGTACTACATGTAGATATTAAACGATCAGGAAATGTCGTTTGAAAAAATTGTGTCAATGGTCGGACATTGTGACCTGAACAACAATCCTGTTAAAACCAAATGTCCCCAAAATAGGAATAAAAAAAATAGGAAGTAGCTGGACTGTCGAAATAATTTGATCTTGCAGAAGCTGTAGATATTTAACAGCGTTTAGGTTACCATCGATACAGAAGAGACCTATAATATGGTCTTCTAAATTTCTTTTCTAAAAATTATTTTTTTATGGGTATTGAGTACGAACAGGAATACTCAGATACTGATTTTTCCGAGACAAATATCGTACAACCGACGGATTGTGTTTCCCGTGTAACAATGACGCGTCTGTAAATAATATGTTTTGTAAAATAACATTATTTCCATTTTATTTTTCCATCATGGTTTTATAAAATTCCACGTTTTACAGATTTAGTCTTTTTTGGCACAACAAGGTGGTTTATTTGAAACTTTGTATGAGTATGTTTTGGGGGCGTTCCTTTAAGCGTTGTGGTCGCGGTGAAAACGTCACTAATGACGTCATGACATAGGCTCATGTGAAGCTCATGACAACTCATTTCAAGAGGTAAGTCGAAGTTGAGCGTTGAGAGAATTAGCAGGATTTTAAAAACTCAAAGCAATAAAGATGGCGACCGTGAAAATTAATTTATTATTCCGACGCACTATCAGATTTCTTACTGTCTCAGCAAAAGACATTATGATTTATTTGAATGTTAATTGATTAGTTATTTCACTTATATTAAGTATAAAAATTGAATTATACTTTTTTTCAATATAAATCAATTTAACTAATAATTATTAGAATTTGCTGTTAAGATTTACACATTGTAAAGTTTAAAGCTTTTGCTTTATTTTTTTTAGCTCGTCATTTGTTACTCTTTACTCCAACGCTCTAAACGCTCCATAATCCATTCCACTTGTGTTTACGGTTTCAACGCTCGGGACTAAGTGGAACGGGAAAATCGGTGGTCGTGTGCGTGATCGTTGTGAACGCTAAGTGGAACGCACCCCTTGAAAGCTGACACATTGCATGAGTTTGTTTTTATATCTGACTTTCATAGAGACCGCTAGTTGCGCGGATCGTACCGAGTAGTTTTAAACATAACTTCTTTGGGGTTCAATTTTCTAGTTCAAATTTTATGAGAACTTAAACATCATTTAATTTTATACTAAAAAGGTACTTTTGGTAAAACTCATTACTGTGTACGGTTATAGAAATATTTCGATTTGAAAATGATGAAGTAATAATTTATGCTGGTATAAAGTAAGTATTATGAAAAAAACCAAAAAAATAACATTATTTTATCTAAAGTTATTAACAAAACGGAAAATCACAAGAAGAAAATTAATATAAATTCGACTAAATACATGAAATTTTCAATAAGTTAGAGTAAATGTTTAAAATGTCCTCCGTTTTCACGAATACACAGTTCTATACTTTTTTATAAAGAATGCATTAATCTTCTAAACGGTTGAGGATCAGCTATAAGGTCATTAAAGTGATGTTCAATTCTGTCTTGCAACTTTTGGCGTGAATTTACCTCTGTAGCATAACGAAGAAGCGGACAAACTAGCTAGGCGGAGCTCTGGAACACCATTTATTGGGCTAGAACCAATAATAGAGATACCCAAGGCCATCGTTAAAGCAGCGATCAATGGCTGGATCCACTATCAGCATTAGCTAAAGTGAGCACAGCCAGAGGGAGCTGGGCACAGCAAACTAATGCTGAAAGAACCCTCACCTAAGCAGGCAGGAAAGCTGCTCTCGCTAAGTAGGAAAAAACTTGTTGTAGGGCTTTGTACCGGACACTGGTTTTTGAGGAAACATCTGCACAATATAAGCGTGTTTGACACAGAATCTACATGCAGATTATGTAATGAGGAGGAGGAAACAGCCACTCATATTATCTTCGAATGTGAAGCCACCGCCCAATGATGGCACTACCTGGGTTGTATACAAGACCAAGGGAGTGATCCACCTGGGGCAATAGCAGTACATGAGCTTCTACTCCTTAACAGGAGAATTAAAGAAATGGGACTAAACTTAGGAGCTGGAAAGGTACAAAAAGCAGACAATGCTGAAGTGCCTAGGGAAAAATTAGACCTCTTCCACAACTCCTATTTACTCATTCATTCATTCATACCTCTGTAGCATATACTTTTTCCTTAAGATACGACCAAACTGTGTAGTTCAAAGAATGAAATCGCATGAACGTGGACGCCAACGAATCGGAGCTTCTGCATTAACATGAGAATAATGTTATTGTTTTTGGTATTCAATAAAGAGGTAATTGTTTTTTATAATTATTACTCTATACCAGCATCAGTTATTACTTCATTATTTTTAAAGTCAGAAGGTCTATTGCGCTTTATTAAACTCTTGAAAAAGGCCTATGACAAAGTGGTAAGCAGTTAATTGTAGTCGACATTGTCTATGTATGGGGTGAACGGTAGTTTAATACGAGCACTGAAATCACTTTACGAGGATTCCACTGCTTGTGTCAGGATAAACGAATCTTACACGGAATGGTTTAACATCGAAAAGGGTGTAAGACAGGGGTGTGTGGCTTTGCCGTGGTTGTTTAACTTTTCCATAAACGATTGTTTAAAAGATTTGAAAGAGAGTGCGTATGGATTGAAAATGAATGATTTGATCGTCAAATGCCTTCTTTACGCCGATGATCAAGTCATATTAGCGTCATATGAAGAGAAGTTACAGGCGATGGTTAATGTTATGCATGAAGCCCTGAAAATCAAAGGGATAAAAATAAATGTAAGCAAAACGTAAGTAATGGTTTTTAAAAGAGAAGAAAACATAACAAACTCTGAAGTTCTGATTAAGGGAGAAAGAGTGGAACAAGTAAATGAACTTGTGTACTTGGGTAGCGTAACAGGCACCGAATAGAAAAGATGTCTGAACAGTTTTAATGTTCTTTTTTACATTGCCTGCATGGTGTCTGCATGTATAAACGAATAATTATGTTGTAAAACAAGAAACGAGGGTTTTAAACTAAGAAAATATTTTTATTGGAAAATCTTTAAATTTTTATTGAAGAATGGTCTTTCAAATTTTTTTGCAGTAAATTTAGAAACACCCTATGTATTGTTTTTGATAAATGATAAAAATAAATTCAACTACAATTCCGGAATGTATGATTGTAATAGTACATAAAATGTAACAAACCCCAAAAAAGAAAGTGTGCTTTTGAAATTACCCTTCATGTTAAGTGACTTAAAATAAATTAAAGTTTAAAAAATAAATAAACTGGATACAGAAAAGTTATTAAGCATAACGCGAAGTTTAGCTATGTCACTCAAATTTTATGGTACCATTTTTCACGTAAATAATCGTAAATCTCAAATATCAAAATGTGCACCATTCTATTGAGATTTCCGCAATCAATTAAATACTTTTCGAATTTGGATCTGTATCAGTAAATTAAAATGTTTACAGAAATAAATTTTAACCATTTACCTTCAAATATTTTCCAAAAAGAAGATAATTAAAAATAATACTACTGGCTCACATTCCATTATATCCTGTTTTGGAGTTGTTCACGAGATTCCAGCTGTATTTAATTTGTACACAACTCCATATTTTGTGTATAAACCCAGAAAAACTTATTTATACTAGTCTTATACATTTTATAAATTGCCAAAATTGCACAGAAACGTCGGTTTGGGTCAATCTCAACTAATAAAATTTTAGGGGATGCATCATAATATTTTTTTAATATTTTAAAGAGTCTAAAATGTTAACTATTGTTTTTAAACCATTTAAAGGTTAATTAAAGTTTTCGTAATCGTTAATCTCACCACAGACTGCATGTATTCGCGATTCGTGATGCGTAATGCGCGATTCATCCAGTTCGTAGCAATTCGCAAACATAGCATGCAGCGTTTTTCAAGACTCGTGATGCGCAATGCGTGATTTATTTATGTTAACAATTAGTTCGCGGGAATACAAAGAGGCAGTAGATACATATATTATTATATTAATAAACTATCGCGCACCACGAATGGACGAATTAACTATGAACACAGCATGAACCGCGAACACACGAACTATGTTGTTTACGAATCAGTTTTTAACGAACAAATCCATATACATTACACGCGAATTACCCGCGAATTCCGCATCGCGCATTATGAATCGCGATAAATGCATGGGTATATAGCGAGCTTTAGGAACTAAGATTAGTTTAGCATTGTGTGAGTTTTTATTATTATTGAAGAAAAAGTTTATTATTTGTTTATCTTTGTTGCTAGAGGTGCTATCCAATTCATTTACAATAACGAACTTTTATAAAAAAGACTAATATTTACTTCTTATTCACGAACTTAAAAATTTTGGTAAAAGTAGTAAAAGTAAACAAGTGCGTAATTATCAACTATCAAATTAATTGATTTCTCTGAACTACCGTAAGTTTCATCTTTGTCTTAGTCATGAGTAGAGATACACGAAAACAAAGCCATACCAGTAAGGGCGAGGATGAATTGCACTCAATGGTAAAAAATCTTGTTACTAAATTATGCATGGCGGATGATTTCATTGGTCGGCTAACCGAAACGATAACCCAAATAATCGAGGAAAGGTATAGTGAAAGATTTATTGAACTAAAACTGGAAAATGAAAATATGATCGATAAACTTCAGCAACAGGAAGAAACTATCAATGCTCTGGTTATCCAGCAAAGGAAGCAGGAACAGAAGGAAAGAAGTAGAAATTTGAGGTTGTATGGTGTAATCGAAACAACAATCCATGAAGATCTTTCTAAGACTGTACTTGATATCTATCTAATAAATTAAAACTGAAAATGGATAGTTCCAGTATGGAATTTTGCTATCGATTAGGGAAAAAAGAAGGAAACAATAGTAGGGCAATAATGGTGAGGTTTTCCACGAACTATTTTAAGAATCTTGTATATAATAATAAGAGACTCCTGAAAGACAGCAAAGTGGTGATCAGAGAGGATCTTACTAAGGAGCAACTGGACATTATTAAGGAAGCTTCTAAACGAGTGGGATCGGCTGGAAAAGTATGGGCAATCAATGGAAAAATGTTTGTAAAGTTAAATAATCATCAAAATGTTGTAAAAATTAGCAATATGAAAGATATCAACAAAATAGTTGTTTAATGTTACTATTTATTAACAACTTAAATCAAATGCTCACAATGCTTACTAGGAAACAATTAACAGATTATTATGAGTTATAAAACAAATTATTTTAAATACTCATTTTATATCAGTAAACATTTTTATATTCTTGTTTTTATATTATATTTCATTTATTACAATATTTTGTTGCCCAAGATTTTATAGGATTAAAATGCAGCATTGCGACCAGTTTGGATGCTCCCTTTAGTTTAATTAGTGTTTTACTTGGAAAACAAAAAGCTATTCGTTATTATTATTTTTTTTGCTTTGTTTTTGTCTTTGTATTTTGAATACGAACAAATTGTTTAAAATGTACTTTCTAAATATAGGTTGCTGTAATGCAAGATCACTGTTGCCGTCCTTACACAATGTCAAACAAATAGTTTTGAATAATTCTTTAGATATATTACTGATATGTGAAACGTGGTTAAAAGATTCCAAGATCAAGATTGATGGCTTTAATATACACAGGGTGGACCGAAATTGTAAGGGAAAAGGTTTATGTTTATATATTAGTAACAAACTGCGTTTTAAGGTAATTGACAGTGGGCGGGATCACGTATGGGAACAATGTTGGATAAAAACTACGCTCGAAAAAAAGAATATTGGTATTGGTGTAATTTACAAACCTCATGAACAGAACACAATAGGGCCAATGGTAGACGAAATTGTATGTATGGGTGATTTTAATTTAAATTTATTGGATAATGAAAATAATTGCGTAAAGAAATTTCACTCAATACTGAATACATTGAATCTGTCAGTTAATAGATATTCCAACTAGAATTACAGCTACGTCGGCAACTCTTTTGGACTATGTTATAGTCCAAGAGGGGACTGATGTGGAGAAAGGTATAATACCTTACAATATTTCTGATCACGCTATAGTTTATTGTAAGTTGAGAGTACGTGAAGAACAGCGGGTCCCCAAACTCTGTACATACAGGAGCTTCAAAAACTTTAACCAAGTTCTTTTTCAGGCAGATCTGTTCAATACTTCTTTTTTCAAGATATATGACCAAGATAATGTTGAGGAGAAAGTTACGTACTTGGTAAACTCTCTGAATAATATATTTGATAAGCATATACCAATAACTACTTCTAGAGTGACAAAACCGAAAGCTCCATGGCTGACGGGTGTGATAAAAATAATGATTGCTGAACGAGAAAAGGCTCTGGTAAAATTTAAGACAACTAAATTACAAAGACACTTAGATTTTTATAGACAGATGCGTAATTTAACCAACCAAGCTATCAAAAGGGAAAAAAGAGCTTATTTCGCCCATAAATTTAATAACTCTTCACAAAAGGAAATGTGGAAAACTCTTAAAGATAGCAAGTTTATACCTGAAAAGAGAAATGATATACCAGAAATTTTGAAAAACCCACAGGAACTGAATAGATATTTTATAGAATCAGTTCCACATAATGAACCACCACAACATCTGTTGAATTTTTATAAAAATAATAAACGAGTTGATGCTAATTTTAATTTTAAAAAAATTAATGATCTGTTTGTATACAAAACTATCTATGGAATAAAAACAAATGCTAAAGGATGTGATGGGTTGAGTATCAAGCTGATAAAGCTGTGTTGCCCTCATATCGTATCCTATATTACCCACATTATAAATTTCTGTTTAACCGAGAATATCTACCCAACTGACTGGAAGAAAGCCATTGTGAAGGTTTTGCCTAAGAAACAAAGCCCAATGGAATTCAAAGATTTAAGGGGAATAAGTATTCTGCCTGTATTGTCCAAAATTCTTGAAAGGGCTATGGAGCTTCAAATTAAAAACCATCTTTGGAACTTTTCCTTGTTGCCATCTGTTCAATCAGGATTTCGGAAAGGACATAGTTGCGCAACAGCTCTACTACATATTGTAGATGATGTAATAAAAGCAATAGACGAAAATAAATGTACAGTATTAGTCCTACTAGACTTTAGCCGGGCGTTTGATACCATAATTCATGGTCTATTATTGGGTATTCTGGACTAGATCGGTTTTTTTGCCAATGCTTTGTTATTGCTGACGAACTATTTCTCTATATACACTTCCCACTTACTACTGGCTCTTCACAATTGTCAAGTGCATTTATACGCTGATGATACTCAAATTTATTATAGTTTTCCTGCTAAAATGGCAGAAAATGCTTGTGATCTAATAAATGCAGATCTAAATAGATTTGTTGATCTGGATGCGAGCCATTGTTTATTTATAAACTCCAGTAAATCAAATGTTATGATATTTGGTCCAAAATATCATCGTCCCATAGTGACTAATTCTGTGAATATGTGCATTCACAATGAATCACTAGTTAATGTTAGTGAAGCAAAAAATCTTGGTGTCTTGATGGATGTAGAGGTAAGATTTGAAAAGTTCGTAAATAAACTTCTACAACGTGCGTACTCTGCATTGAAAATCATTTATGGCAACCGACATTTTCTGCCTTATCATGTAAAAAAATCATTATGTGAATCTTTAGTGCTTTCAGTTTTCAACTATGCGGATGTTCTTTATGGCCAATGTTTAACCACTCAATACAAAAACAAAATTCAGAAAGTTCAGAACTCGTGCCTCAGATTAATTTTTGGTATTTGTCGGAGACAAAGAATCTCATATAAACTTCAGGAAATTGGATGGTTGAACATGAAAAAAAGAAGGGTATTTCACGCAGTTTGTCTATTCCATAAAATAATTGTAACAAAAAAGCCTTCCTATTTACATAGAAAAATTACATATCGTACTGACATTCACAATTTGAATATTAGAAATAAAAATTTGCTCGCAGTGCCTAAATTCAAAACAGAAGTATTTAGACGGTCTTTTAGATACCAAATTTGTCAAAGGTATAATTCTGTTCCCACCTCACTTAAACAATTAAATTCCATTAAATTCAAAAATAAATATAAAGAGTATTTGTTTGACTGTAATTAAAGTAAATTATTAAAATCTTGTAGAAAATAGGTAAACTACATTTTAATGTTAAGTATTCGTATTCAAATTATAAACGATAATTATGTAACGATCACAGGTTTTGTTTTGTTTTTCTTCTTATTTTGACTGTCAGGGTTAAGTGGAAGAACATTTTCTGTGATGCATAGCATTGCAGACAATTTCTTGATAACTTATTGCATATATATATATATATCAATAATGTTTTATGTTTATTTAATGAAATAATAAAGACGATATTATTATTATTATTATTATATGTTACAAAACTAATTTACTTGCTCATAGCTCTAGGCTGACACAAATACTTTTCTAACTCTTTTTTGAGAGTTGAGAAGCTGATGAAAAAGATGAAGCAGGTTTTTGACAAATATTCTTATATATCCTATTTATAACGGTAGTTACAATTTTTAGTTTTGTCTTCCTCATTTGGTCTTGGTCTTGCTAGTGTATGTATGATCTTGTTCTTGGAATTGGTTTTGCAAAATCACAAGTCCAAGACCTATTTTGTTCATAACTACCCCTGCGGTAATTCAATATTTGAGTTGGTAGCGATCCCCCAGAGCTGGATCCCATAAATCCAAACTGGTTTTGGGATGATTTGGTACGGAAAATGATGAAGAAAAATTCTTACAGTACTGTCAAATGGATTGGAGAACGTTCAGTTCAACGCCGAGAAAACACAAAGCGCCTCGTTTTCCAAGAAATTAAATTCATCAAATCACTCCATCACAATGTCCGGAAATACCCTTGAATCAAGTCCCTCCATCTCGATTTTGGGAGTCACGGTGTCTAATAATATGTCTATGTTGCTAACATCGCAAAGTCGGCAAGCCAGAGGTTAGGTTTTCTGTGGAAAGCTAGAAAGTTTTTTACTCCTGATCAACTGTTGACGACGTACAAGGCTCAAATCCGACCTCTACTGTAGTATTGTTCGCACATTTAGGGTTCAGCACCAAGGCATTCTCTTCGTTTTCTAAATTCCATTCAGAAAAGGGTCATTCGGTTGATAAACAGCTCAACTCTTACAGATACCCTTCACCCTCTAGAACATAGAAGAAGATTTGCAGACCAGTCATTACTCTACAGATATTTCCATGGCAGATGCTCCAGAGAAATAAAAACTTTGTACCACCATTGGCCACATTCGGCCGAAGAACTCGGCACGCTGATCAGTATCACCCATTTACTCTCAAGATTGACACTACAAGGACCAATTTCGATCAAGATTCCTTCTTTTACAGAGCTAATACAGAATGGAACAAGCTTCCAAAATCAGTTTTCCCAGAGATTCGAGATTCGAGCGAAACTTGACTGTTACGGATAGCACACATATATTTTTTACTTATACTTAATATTTTATCAAACCGAGATTGGACCGAGAACGGTATTATAGTGAGGATCGGACCTTAGATTTCTTCAAGGTATTGCGTAGCCCTTTGGATCGAGTGCTCACTTGTGTGTATCAGCGAGTAATTCATAAGGGGCGATCCGCACTATAGTGCCGTGTATAGTTCGTTCTCGATCCGATTTCGGTCTGGTAAAGTCGTATCATGTTCACATTATACAATCTGACTCATTTCACGATTCGGTCTTGAATCGTCAATACAATCAAAGTCGGATGTATTTGGCTCGTAAATAATTAAAAACAACAAAATTTTTTTCGAGACTGATCGTGATTGAAATGGGATTCGAGCGAAACTTGACTGATACGGATAGTATGAATGCACACATATATTTTTTACTTTGATAATATTTTATTAAACCGAGATTGGACCGAAAACAAACTGTGAACGGCATTGTAGTGAGGATCGGGCCTAATTTCTTTCACTGCAGAACTTCTCAAAATTTCTCAAAATTGAGTTTTTGAAAGTAACTGTATTTTTGTGTGTTATATTATACGAGGGCAGTTTGATAGGTCAGTGACTTTTTGAATTTCCCGCGCAGTTACTTCAAATGCAACAGTGCTGCCGTCAACTATAATCTATCAGTGGGCAACTTTCTAATTTTGAGCAAGCTACGTCGCGCAGTTGGTGTTTGATAGCCGTTCAAAGCAGACAACCTCGTGAATTTTTACGAAAATGGAAAAAAGTGAATTTCGTGTGCTGATTAAGCATTACTTTTTACGTAAAAAATCCATCACTTAAACTAAGGAAAGAATTGATAAATACTGCGGGGACTCGGCACCATCAATTTCAATGGTTAAGAAGTGGTTTACAGAGTTCCGTTGTGGTCGCGTACCAGCACTAGTGACGCCGAACGTCCAGGTCGCCCAAAAGAAGTGATCACGCCGAAAATCGTCGATAAAATCCATGAAATGATATTGGATGATCGGAGAATGAAAGTTAGTTGGCTCATGCTGTAGGTGTATCTCAACTGAACGGGTACATAATATTTTACACGAATATTTGGACATGAAAAAACTCTCTGCGAGATGGGTGCCGCGATTGCTCACACTCGACCATAAGCGCAATCGTGTGACCACTTCAAAAGAGTGTTTAGCGATGTTCAGCCGTAATCCGGACGAATTTTTGCGCCGTTTTGTTACTGTGGATGAAACATGGATCCATCACAACACGCCAGAGACCAAGGAACAATCGAAACAGTGGGTTGCTCGGGGTTAACGTGGACCAAAGAAGGCGAAACAGAGTCTGCCAGCCAACAAGGTCATGGCCACAGTTTTTTGGGATGTACGCGGTGTCATTCACATCGATTACCTCAAGAAAGGTAAAACGATCACCGGCGAATATTATTCAAAGCTTTTGAACAGATTCGTCGACGTTGATTTGAAGCAAAAACGGCCGCATTTGGCTAAGAAGAAGAAAGTGCTGTTCCATCAAGACAATGCACGTGTGCACACTTCTCTAGTCACGATGGCCAAAATCCACGAATTGGGATACGAACTGCTACCCCATCCAGCATATTCTCCAGATTTAGCCCGATGCAATTTTTTCTGTTTCCAAACCTAAAGAAATGGCTGGGCGGTAAGAGATTTGAGTCGAATGAAGAAGTCATTACCGAAACAAACGCGTATTTTGAGAGCTTTGAAAAAACCTCTTATTTGGAGGGAATAAAAAATTAGAAAAACGCTGGACTAAATGTATGGAGCTAAAAGGTGATTATGTAGAAAAATAAAATGTTTATTTGCGGAAAAAAATTTGTTTTATTCAAAAAGTAACTGACTTATCAAACCGCCCTCGTAAATATTAGTCTAAATTTGTTCAAATAAACTTGAACCAAATCGACTCATTTTGACTTTATCAAAAATTTAACGTCATATGACAAATATATGTCCAGAGTTGTTTTGTCTTAACCACGAAAATCAATTACGGAAGTATGTTTATAAGAGATATTGTCGAAAAAAAAAACCAAAGGGATGGATTTGCAAAAAAATGCTGACAAATCATTGCTTAAAATGGTATGAGGAAAATAGTCTATTTAATTAAACTGAAAAGGTATTATAATTTGTTTAAATACATATGTTTATAGTTTATTAATTTGATTAGTGTTTGTTTTAATTACGTTTAATTGGCAATAGTTTGAACAGGGTTACTCGCTTTGAATTATTATCGGTATTATTACCTATGGAGAAAAAAATTTACATAAAATTTTGTTAAAATGCTATCAAAAGTACAATAAGGTGTATATTTCAGAAAATACAAAAAAAAATTTTTAATGTAATATAAATTTTAAAAAGATATTTTTTCCTGATTTTAAAAATATACCTTATGCTAACTCTTGCACCGTTTTTGCTATTAAACGTCGCCGTCGAGTATTTTATTTAAAATAGATGGTGTAAATATGCAAACGTCTCCCTATTACCATGTTTAGGCAAATTATTTGAAAAAATAATTTTAAAAAGACTTCTAATTCACGTAGAAAAATATAAAGTGATCCCGGATGAACAATTTAGCTTTAGAAGAGATCACAGTACAAAATCGCAACTCGCAAGAATTGTAGAACACATAACTACAGGGTTTAATAATAAAAAAAGTACCTTAATGATACTTTTTGATATACAAAAAGCCTTCGATAAAGTATGGCACGAAGCTCTTCTATATAAACTAAACAGGATGAACTTTCCTATAAACCAAATAAAAATGATAAACTCATTTCTAAAAAGCAGAAAATTTAACGTAAAAATAAACGAAAAACAGTCTACGGATAGATTTTTAGAAGCCGGCGTACCGCAAGGTTCAATGTTATCGCCAACCCTATACAATCTTTACAAAGCAGATACTCCGAAAACAACAAAAACCGAACCAGCTATGTACGCAGACGACACTGCGGCCTTTAGCACACACAAAAACCTAAAATTTCTTCACAAAAATATGCAAAGGCAAATAAACGAAATAGAAAAATGGACAAAAACTTGGAAAGTCATTTAAACGCCGAAAAAACACAAGCTATTCTCTTTTCTCGAAAAAGAAACCCGAATATGCCTCAATTAAACGTTCAAAATAGAGATATTATTCACACAAATCAAGTCAAATACTTAGGTATAGTTTTAGACATTAAACTCACATGGCATTCTCATATAAACACGCAAATTTCTCGTTGTAAAAAAACATCCGGCAGACTCCGCAGTCTTCTGTATTACAGAAGTAAATTAAATCTTTAAAATAAGGTCCTCATATACAAACAAATTATACGTCCCCAACTCCTTTACGGCTGCATTTCTTTTTGTCAAGCAGCAAAATCTACAAAACATAAACTTCAAAAATTTCAAAATAAAATTCTAAAACGTATAACAAACGCCCCCTGGTACATTCGAAGTGCAGATTTACATAAAGATCTCAAAGTATAGACGATCACAGAATACATAAAACATCGTCATAAAATTTTTTTTTGGAAAAAACAAATTCCTATCCAAATGCACTTATAAAGTAGAATTTCGAATATATACCAGGTCTACAAAGTGGCAGACACAAAAACCTCAAAAATAGTATTATTTGATATTTCATCTCTCTCCCCCATCCAAAAAATCTCCCGAATATAAACTGAAAACCATACACTTAACAACATCTTTTAATCAAAACACCAAGTAAGGGGTAAGATTGTCTCCTACCACGAGACAATAACCCAAAAAATCATACTCAAGAGTTTTTTAGTGGGTAACGTTGAACGAGCGTTCAATGAATCCCACACTATTCAGCGCGGAAACGCGCTCTTTCTCAGAGCAGTCGAAGCGCTGAATGTCTATAAAAGATTCTCCTCTTGTAAAAAAAAAATATGCAAAAGTTAACCTTATCAAAGTAAGCTTTAAAAAATGACAATTATGTGTTTTATAAGTGACATTTTTTTAATGAAATAATCCGAATGGTTTATAGAAGCAGAAAATATTCTTGTACAGAATATTCCTGTAGATGAACTTGATAATATGATTTGTAAAAGACATATATGACAATAATGATAATATGTAATAGTATTTAAGTCATTGAATGAAAACGTTTGAAAACATATGAAAATATGTTATCAAATATGCACAGATAGTAATGGTGAACACATTAAACATTTTTTATGAGTTATCATTTATTTATATTTAAATTTCTTAGGTAAATCTTTGTTTTGTACTACAGATTCCTGTCTTTGGAATGGCAAATTAATGGAGAGCAACTCAAGGACCACTCCGGGATACTTAGTGAAACAAAAAACCACCAAATTCTCGGGATGGCTCCCGACATGCTAGCCACAAAAATACTCGTAGAAAAGTCGTTCAAAGTCCTCTTTCCGAAGAGAGATGAATGTGTGACTGAATACGTAATATATACAGATGGCTTAAAAACCCCAGATGGAGTTGGGGCCGGTGTTTTCAGCGGGAAACCAAAGATTGAAATATGTACCAGTCTTGGCAGGTCGGCAACAATCTTTCAGGCTGAAGTCTTTGCTATTGAAATGTGTAAAGCTGACCAACAACAGACCTCTAGCAAAGAAAAACATAAGTATAATATCAGACAGCCAGGCTGCTTTAAAAGCACTGAGCTCCAACAAGATAAATTCTAAACTTGTATGGAATTGCATCGAATCCCTGGAATACCTTGGTGCGAACAACAGAGTGACCCTGCTGTGGGTACCTGGGCACCAGGAGGTAGAGGAAAACGAAAAAGCCCCTATGCAAAACAGGGGGCATAATCTGCGTTTACTGGACCAGAACCGGTGTTTGGAGTCACTACAAGTGCCGCCAGAACAATTATTTCGGACTGGGCGGAAGAGAGACGAAAAAGCCGACACCCTTGCAAAACAGGGGGCCAAATCTGCGTTCACTGTACCAGAACCGGTCTTTGGTGTCACTACAAGTGGGCGGAGAGGAAAATACTCACGTACTGGACCGATATACCAGGGTTGACTCACTCGAAGGCGTTTTTACCTAAACCCTCGAGAAACACAACCAAGCAGATCCTAGAATGGAACACGAATAACCTACGAATTTTAACGGGACTGCTTACAGGAAACTGTCATCTAAAATACCACGTCGGAAGAATAGGTCTGAATCAACAAACGGACTGTCGGTTTTGCTGCGTGGAAGATGAAACTGCTGAACACATACTATGTTCATGCCCCAGCCTGAGAAGAATTAGGTTTAACATATTTGGTTATACCAACCTAGAACCTACCGATTTCAAGAAAATCTTATCCCATACAACCATGAACTTCGTGAGAAGGGCTGGATTGTGAGGTGAACTGTAACCACCAGAGGTGAGCCACAATAGACCTTCTAAAGGTCGCAGTGGAGGGGCGACCTATGCCCCACTCACATGATACCTAACCTAACCTATCCATTTAGTTTACAGTTAAGACTAACTTGTCCTATCTTGCAATCAACAGGTGTTTATTAGGTGGAATTGAATTGGTCTTTTGCAGGCTCATCGTTAAGATGACGAGCATACCGAATCTTTCAAACACTTAAAAGAATATTATATTGTTTAACCAGTAAGAAAGTTGGCCCATTTTGCGAC
The DNA here is from genome assembly GCA_950111635.1 of Agelastica alni. Taxonomy (NCBI): domain Eukaryota; kingdom Metazoa; phylum Arthropoda; class Insecta; order Coleoptera; family Chrysomelidae; genus Agelastica; species Agelastica alni. Next base: position 49,509,779 of record OX467708.1, on the reverse strand, counting down.
AAAAGCCGAAGGCGCCACCAAGGTCCATAAAGGTAACCATCTTTATTCAATACACCTTAAGGGAAATTTATTTAACTCAGATATCTCTACCTTTATCTCTTTATCTCTACCTTCCATATTTTGACCACTGCTGACAGCCGCTGTCACCTTATACATCGAAAACACCCACCTGTTGGTGACGCGAAACCATAAGTTTTTTCTTAACCAAAGATGGCTCAACGCGTCTAAGGAAGTTTTCCCTTTAAAAAATTATTTTGTTTATATATTAGGACTATTTCTTTCGCAGCGTAAACCATTTTGATTATATCAATAAAAAAATGTCACTTACCAAACGTTCAATAACTCAAAAATGGTATACGGTAGTGGTAACATACGGTATATTTTTGAAATCAGAAAAAAAATCATTTTAAAATTTGTGTATTGCCTTAAATCTGGACGCTACTGTACTTTTAATAACATTTTAGCAAAATTTAGAATGGTATTGATTAGGTAATTTATTGTGAATAACCCTGTACAAATAATTGTAAATACGGACCTATGCGTTACGAAATTTTGCTATAAACAAATAATCGAAACACCGGTTAATTAAATCGTTTTTTAAATTTTTTAAAAAATCTTAAATGCTCATCGTTCTTAGTATTTAATGTGCGTATCTATATCCAATATCTATACACTGTTTTCATTTGAAAAGTAGTCGCCCTTAATATTTCTGAAATGCTACATATTAGAATGAAAAGCCAAAACACTTTTAACTTTAGGGGGAGACTTTTAAGCGCTAATGTCATAAACGTCAGATTTACCCCTTCCCTACTGGAGATACCCCTTACATTTTTAAATGGCTTTAGGTATCAAGTCATACTTCATTTAAAGGTCTGATAAATCTTTAGTCAATCATATTGATTTGCCTTTGATACCAGCCTCCCATTTTTATTTTATCGTTGTTTCATATTGGTTCTCTTTAAACTTTTCATAAATGCCCCCGTATTATGTTGACAATTCAAAAAGTTCTAGTAACAGTGACAAAAACAAAAACAATAATGACAATTAAAAAAGTCATAGTCATAGTGATAATTACAAAGTTTTTATTAATGAAACATGTGGCAAGTGTATCGCCAGTTCCGCATTAGTTTGGATAAAACTGTTTTTAAAACAAGATCTGCGATATTTTTGGATATAAATGACGCCTTGTTTGCATCCCGTCCGACAAGAACAAACTGAGCTGTGGCTACATGAAGAGTGGTTGAAATTTTGGAGTGGCTGAACGTATCGCAAAGTCGTGCTTATAATCGGTACCTGGTTAACAGTAGCGTATGTGCATGGTGGAAGTTGCTAAAGAAGTACTACTCAACAGGAAGATTCAGCTAAAGGTTAGACAAACAATGAATCACTGAAGAACGTTTCTGGTACCATTATTTCAAATCAAAACATGAGATGAAGACTGCATGAGAATCATTTAAGAGCGAAAACACGTGGTACCCATTCCCAGTTAAGTTGGAAACATGGGGTAGTCAGACGTCTTTGGACGGAAGAATATTTAAATGGGACATATTTCGTGAACGGAGTACCTACTTGTATGTTTTTTGATGAGTCTCGATTTCGTTTATTTAAGCCATATGGCCAAGTTTTAGTATGCCAAGAAGGAGGACGGTGATATGACGCTCTTTTTCTATGTTCTAGAGGGTGAAGGGTATCTGTGAGAGTTGAGCTGTTTATCAACCGAATGACCCTTTTCTGAATGGAATTTAGAAGACGAAGAGAATGCGTTGGTGCTGAACCCTAAATGTGCGAGCAATACTACAGTAGAGGTCGGATTTGAGCCTTGTACGTCGTCAACAGTTGATCAGGAGTAAAAAACTTTCTGGCTTTCCACAGAAAACCTAGCCTCTGGCTTGCCGACTTTGCGATGTTAGCAACATGGTCATGCCAAGACATATTATTGGACACCGTGACTCCCAAAATCGAGATGGAGGGACTTGATTCAAGGGTTTTTCTGGACATTGTGGTGGAATGATTTGAGTAATTCACTTTCTTGGAAAACGTGGCGCTTTGTGTTTTCTGGGCGTTGAACTGAACAAGATTGCTTAAAAACCCCGTTGAGTCTTTGCAGGACTTGATCAACGCTTGCGCGAACATCTGGACAACTTTGCTCCACGAATTTACTAATTTGCACTATAAGTTACATTTTTTTAATATTCTGCAATTACGAACCTTTTGTTTAAATGTTAAATGTCACCTTTATTTCGAGTTATTGATTTGTCTTAATTTCATAAAATTTTAATTTTTTGTTTCTTAAACAACAGATTATTTACCTCTTCAAACCCAAACTATCATTTGGTAGTACAACCTAAATTGAATTGGTCAAAAAATATAAGTAATACCTATTAATGGTTGAGCAGTGTATTTCTGTCTGCGTTTTAAATATTTAGATCTCTAAACTGTTGACAAAATATTTGTTGCATCGCTTAATTACTGTTGAAATAAGTTCTAAATAGAAATGACCATTTATACTTTAGGCACGCTCATTTTTCCCTTCTATGGAATTTGAAGGAATAATGTAGTTTAATACAAAAGGCTATTGTAAATTATCTTCACCAACTGTTCGCTCTTGTAACTTAAATAAAGACTGTGAGGGTCTGACAGGGCAGCGAAATCAAAAAGTCCCAAATTAAAATTAATATTTGGAAGATTTAAAATATAATTCGTTAACTTGATGGCATCCTTGACAGTGTAAATTAATTTAACATTTTACGAAATTCAGCAACTCTTGTCGGGGATAATTATACAAGAGAAGTTCTTTTTTGGGGGAAAAAATTCTAAGGACAAATTGTTCTTTTGATAGCTCGTCCCATCGCAATTATTTTAAAATTTAATATTATTAAAAAATATTTAAAAGATAAAAGTTGTGCTACTTACTTAAAATTAAAAAAAAAAGTTCTCTTTTTGTTAGATAATTCAACTCATTTTAACTTGTATCTTTCATTGCGCCATTTTGAACCTAAATGAAAACTTCAATGCAATTTCGGTACATGGTTTTCTTTTTATACCTTTAATGCTATTCATTGTTGTATATTCCCCCAATATTAACCTTTGGTGGTTCTTTATATTTTTTTTCATTTTAAATGTAAATCTTTTTGTTATTGACCGAAAATGTCTATCTCATTTCCTTTGGAGTGAAAGATAAATTGTTAAAAAAAGCTTTCCTGAACATAAGGTATTTTTTACCCATCATGTATTTGCTTTATAGCTGTGGGAATGATTGGCATCAGTATAAATTTGATTTAATGAAAGTATAACATTGCTACATTCCCTCTTTGTAATATTAAACTGAATATACGTTTTCATATTGCTATGTAAACACATTCCAATGTTTAAAGAGAAAGAGAAATTGACACTGGAATTTGGTGCGAATCACAAACTACAATAACAAACGTCATTTTTTATGAACTGCAACGTTTTTAATTTAATTACAACTAGAATTCTATAAAAAATTCCGGACACAAAATATTTATTAACCGTATTGGTTATGCAGAAAGTTTCACTAAATTTTTCATTTTTATTATTACGCAATCACTATATTGCTATCATAAATGTGACAGCCCAAAAACATAAGAATGCAGATAACGTAGGTTTCTGAATGTATTTCATTGTTACTGATCCTGAATTGTGAAATGTAAGAAGTGAGTTTACCTGAACTGAACCTTTGTTCACAAGTAAACACTTAAATTGAAAAGTTTGGACCCATACGTTGCAAAGGCAGGAACTACGAAAGACAATTCCTCAGATCATTCCTTGTAAAAATATTTGTGAAAAAGAAAAAATCCATTGCTACTACAATCGATAAACATTATTTATCATTTGTGGGTCGCAAAAGAATGATTGTGCATCGTTCAAAATATGGGAACAGTAACAGTTTAAGTTTTGTAGAAGATTGACATAGGAAAATTATTTTTGGCTCTGAATAGGTCCTCGTGACTAGGCCACATATAAGTTACTTCCTATCCATCCCCTATGTGACAGCAACCCCAACCAAATTATTATGGCCATTCATATTTGCTCTAAAGTTATAAGGATTTCTTTAAAGGGTCAATAGACGTAACCCTTGTGGAAGCATTAAGTTGAACTAAAATTGGAAGTGACCGACAGATAGTAAATTGCCCATTAATAAGCCTTTGTAATTATGTAAATGACTCTTTAAGCAACCAAAATATATTTAATATTAAAACGTAATAAAACAGTACATAATACTTTTAATAGCATTTACTGCGGCTGTCTACTGACTATACAAAATAACCTACTTGACTTCTAGGGCAGCGGTGCAATGCCGTGCCGCCCTGAATGAGCTAGCAACTAAGTTTAGAGTTCACATTGTCTGGGTACCTGAACACAGGACATACCAGGCAACTTTAAGGAACTAGCTAGCAAGAGAGGGCACCGCCCTCCCAGCTGTATCTGTCTCATCTTAGCAAGAAGTACCGATTGCAAATTGCCGGCTCCTCCAAAAAGCCAACTTGAGGTGGCAATATGAACCCACATGCACATCATCGAAACAGATTTGGCCGAAACTAGATCTACGTCGAACTAATGATGTTTTAACTCTATCCAGGGAGTCCATTGGAAATACGATCTCGGCCATAACAGGACACGGCGCATGGGAATCGCAGAGCTACGACACGACTTCTGTAGAAGCTGTCACGATGAGGAAGAGAAGGAAACAATGGTACATCTTCTCTGCCACTTCTCTGCCCTAGGCAATACTAGGGCAACCAAACTTTAACGACCTATCTGAACTTACACTTTTTATTAAAAGTTTCAACTGGTTCTCACGATAGAGAGGGAAGGCATCGCCGTTTATCACGGTATCACAACGGGACAAAAGGCCTAAATGAGTTCCCTCCGAACCACCTTTTTAACCTAACCTAACTTAACCTAGGAATAACGCCCGTAAAGAACGTACGTTATCTTACTATCGACGCTGCACTGTCAGATAGGTTCAAATACGTCCAAATATTCAGTAAAGATAAGTGTCTGCATAGCGTCCATTAATCATTGACTAACACATCAGGTTGATTTTCGAGCATTATCCTATCATTTCGATAGTGTTTGCACGAAAAGGAAATGAAATAAATTAAACTTCTGACAGACGTCAGGCAATATCGTTGACGTCTATCATAAAAATGTATGATAGGTTGATTGTGCCAGACACTAGCCCAATCAGGATGCAGTCTGAAGATTACATGACGTGTGTCATGTCTGGCCCAATATAACCTTTTATCCAACAAAAGGGTGTGCTGGCTGCACAATTTGTTAAATTATATCCAAAAAAACGCCCTTTACTCGTATATATTATTTTGGTGGGTCAATCATTCTTTTTTGTTTAAATTAATAAATTCCGCTGCAAAATACGTGTTGACTATTTTATAACGTTTATTCTTGTAAATAACAATTTTTAGTAAAGCGGTGACGCTTGTAGGGAGATGTGAACATATTAATAATGCAGGGAATTCAAAATCAAAGAAACGCGTGACATGAAACACTTTACGAAAATTGAATCTCTTTGTGTTTTCACCGTCCCATTTAAAGCTACCCTTGTCCGGTTGGTCGTTGAATCTTAACATTATTCTATTATACCAAGTGTTTTTATTAATTATTAAAAAAAAACCCTTCATGTTAAAAAAATATCGATAATATTCTGAAATAAAAAAAATCCGAACACTCAGTATGGGTTTACCATTTTTAATAAAATTTATAACGAACGAGTGTTTAATTAAACTTAAAAATTAAATTAACCCTCGTAGGCATGGCATTTTTAAAATTAAAGCGCTGTAGGTGACCAACTGGATATAACATCCTTTACAACGTTCTTGGCGTATTCCTGTGATAATCTACTACATAGTTTTTAATATCTGTCTTTTTCTGATACACATACGTAATTTACGTGTGCGAGTCACGTTTGTTATATTAAAGTGTAATAAACCCATTATTCATCGTCGTCAAGAAAACACTCATGTCTCGCAGTTTCATAGCATAGGTTTTGCCGTGACGTTTGTCAGTGATATTTAAGTGCGTTTTCTTAGCGAATGACAAATAGCTGACAACCATGTGCACCAGTTTGTTATAAATTTACTAATATAATATAAATTAAAGTGATAGCGAATACTTTTACTTATTAGTGTTAATAACTAATTGTTATATTTAAAAATAAAAATACCAGAAAATACGATTACGGGAGAAACGCATGAATTTATGGTTAATTTTTTGAAGTATTTTATCAAAGAAAAAGAAAACAACGAAGGATAAGCGATTCAAATTTAGAAAAGGAAAGAGAGTCGAATTAACTTAATGCATGTGATTGTTATGACAAGACATGTATTTAAAAAAATTGTGTTTAAGTTACATTGTATTTCACTTGATATACAGGGTGTTTCTAAATTCATGCGAAAGTAAGGAGGATTTTATGATGGATCTTTTCTGTTACAAAATTTCTTCAGCCTACCTCCTCCCGAGATATCATCCCTAAAAGATGGTAAGTAAAATTAAGTTTTAATTTTTTCCTCAAATTTAAGTAAAGAAAGAAACTTGAAATTTTGTAAATTTCATGCACTCGCAAAAGACTAACCACCGTTATTTTTTCCCTTAACTTATTTAACTCAGATGCGCTACGCACCCGACAGAAAACAGAAGGACCAACAATGAGATTGATATTCTCACTGACAGTCTCGCGGCCATTGGGGCCCTCTTGAGTAACACCACAACATCATCGGTGGTGTGGGACTGCATGCAAGCCCTCACTGAGTTAGCGACGGTAAACAAAGTCACTCTTACATGGGTTCCTGGGCACACAGGGATAAACGGCAACGAGGTAGCCGATGAAATGGCAAGAAATGGGACCTTGGTGGAACCAAGAGGCCAGTTGGTCGGATTGCCAATTGCCGAAGCAAAAAATTTATTGAAATTAATCCTTGAACAAGAACATATTGCTCAGTGGAATGCAAATACTGGCTGCAGAACATCAAAACAGCTGATGAAAAAAACCTCTCCAGAAGAGGGCTGACGCACTCTGGACGATGGACCGGAGTAGACTAAGCAGCAAGCTTGGCCTGCTCACAGGACACATCGCACTAAGGGCGCACCTCTTTAAACTTAAGCTGGCGGCTGAGAAAAACTGTCGACTATGCGGAGAGGAGGATGAGGAGAGCAGTATACACATTCTGTGTCACTGCCCGATGATAGATACAGGTATCAAACCTGTGGCCGTATGATAATGGATCCAAGCGATCCAAAAGAGACAGGGCCAACAGAAATCCTGAGGTTTCCCAAAATCAGCGGACTAGAATTCTGATGCACTGAAGACACAGTGGTAGTCACAGAGGATTAAAAGATCTAGGTGACATAGGTGCCGATACCAAAGGCCCAACTGCAAGATTGTAATGTAATGTATTTAATATCAAATCTTTTTTTGAGATTTAGTTTTGTTGAATAAAAATATTACTGTGTATCCCTGTGTATTTAAAAACATTTCTTTATTTTTAAAATATTTTTCTAGAACCAATAGATTCGGTGAAAAAAAAATTAAATACAATATCATGATTTTTATTATTTATTAAATAATAAACTACGTATTAAGAGTTGAAAACAGTAAAGATGGATAATTCAAGAATAAAATACGATTTATAATAAATGTTAGAAATAATGGCCCCCAGCCAAAAATTACTTTATTTTGCTTACCACCTTTTAGGGCTGATATCTTGGAAGGGAGTGAGCTGAGGAAATTTTGTTGAAGAAAAGATCCATCATAATTCCATACGGGCAATCACATCCTGAATTTTTTTGCATGAATTTAGAGATGTATATGCACAATTTTACAATTTTAGTCCATGGTCATCTATTTTTCCTACCGCCCACTTTTTTTTATTTATGTAAGTAGTTAAATTTTCTGTTTGCCGGTTCCTTATTTAAACTTATCTTTTTATTTAAACTACCCACACATAAAAATATAAAATAAGCTTTACATTTAAATAAATTATTTATAAGATTTATTTATTGAGGTTAAATATTTGAAATCAGATTTAAGAAAGAAACGAAGATATATTTTGTAAATATCCAGATGTTTCGTTATATGATTAACATTACTAAATTGTAATTCGACAATACAGTAGGAAAATGTATCAATAAATTGAATATCAATTTCCATAAATTTGGATGTAATGCAGATAATTTTTTTATTTTTTTACAGATTTTCATAACCACTATCGAAATTTTATTTACTTCATCCGTTATACTTAGCTAATTTCTAAAATGTCTTGGCAAGTTATATCACCGTCCCCAATATTTGCGGTAAAGGGATTTTTAATCCGTCTTCAAGTTGGTAACATTTTCTTTATTTTATCAAAAAACGGTTGAGTGAACTGAGTAAATTACGAACATTAAATTGGTCTTGTTATTTTATTCATGAGGCGTTAATATTGACGGTCAGACATAAAGTTATTAAAATGCAAATCAAAGCTGGGACATGAAGTTAATATGATTTTTTTTTGTTTTTCTATTGTTATATGCAGATGTTTAATTAACTTTTATTTTTGTTTGTGTTTGAAAATAAACAAAATATTGAATACGGGTAAAAATAAAAAAATGGTTTTAACCCTGCGTTGCCCGCGGGGTGAGCGCGTCGCTTACCCTAATAAACAATGTGAGATATTTTGCACAATTTCGCAACATCGCACGCATCCATCTAAGTAATCCTTGGATCATATGTTCCGATTCAGTTGGTAATGAGAGTTCTGGCTTGAAGTACCTGTGCCATCCTTTGGAAGCCGTTTAAACTTGTTCGTGCGAGTAACTGAGCGTCCGGCTCATCTGCGTGCAACGGTGATATGCGGTCGACGATAGAGTTTGAGTGAGTTTTGTGGATTTTTTTAAGGTAAATGTGGGAAATTTATTGTTTTGATTTGTTTTCAGACCATTATTTCACAAATCATGGATCCTAAAGAGAAAAAAAGAGGCTCCTGAAAATTTTAAAACAAGAAGAATTGTTACAAGAACAAAGTCAGATTCCGAGAGAAGTGCTTGAAGATTAAGAAAGTGATGAAGACTGCATTGAAAGCGAATTAAATGATGAAACAGATCCAGAAATGTCTGCGGATGAATTAGGTGAGCTAAATTCTACCCGTTGGTCAGAAGATGGTCCAAATTACGTAGGAAAAGACGGCAAAACTAAATTTACAAGTAACCCGGCGTTAAACCGTACGCAAAGAATGCTCAATCAGACTATGAAACTTGGAATTTGCTTATTACTGATAGCATGATTAAAGAAATTGTTACGTACACGAATATTTATATCGAAAGTATTCGTAACAACTACTGGCGCTCTCGAGATGTTTTGAATACCGAAGTCGATGAAATCAAAGCCATGTTTGGCCTAATGTATATGGCAGGAGTTCTCAAGGCAAACCATATCAACTTAGCCGATATGTAATTCTGATGGAACTGACCCAGAATATTTCAGATGTCATATGTCCAAAAACCGGTTTTATCTACTTCTACGAGCTCTTCGGTTCGACGATATAAGAAGTAGAGCGGAAAGAAAAAAGTTGGATAAACTAGCACCCATAAGACGAATATTTAAATTGTTCGAAAATAATTGTCAATCTTGCTACACACCAGGTGAAAATTGCACCATTGATGAAATGGAGGCATTTCGGGGTAGATGCAGCTTCCGTCAATACATACCAAATAAGCCTAGTAAATATGATATTAAAAAATTTTCTTTAGTGGATAGCAGGGTGTTTTATACCATAAAGATGGAAATCTACGCTGGAAAGCAACCGGAAGGCCCATTTAGAGTGGATAATGATTCATCAAGTGTTGTGCGCCGTCTATGTCAACCAATCCGTAACTCACGAAACATAAACATAGTTTGCTATAATTGGTTTATCTCAATCCTCCTTGCTATTGACCTACTCAAGCATCACAGACTAACTTTAATTGGCACCCTCCGAAAGAATAAACGGGAAATTCCACCAACCAAAAATAGGCGCATCTCCAGTAGTAACCTAAAGTTATTACATATTATAATGAGTTAATACGTTGGACCAACTAAAAAGTATTTATTCTGTAGCAAAGATTACCTGCAGATGGCCTTTGACCGTTTTTTTTCTGTCCTCAATAAATGGGTCTGTTATTTTTCGAACAAACAACTATGGCTCGTCGAGTATATCTGGAATCTTTTGCAAGTTAGTTAGTGAAAAATCATATGAAAAAACGTCTGAATTAAATTTTACCCCATTTGCTAAGTTTGCAAATAAAAAACGAGTCAGGAGAGAGATCAAAATGCACCTATTGTCCATAAAAGAAAAACCGAAAAACAAAGGTCAGATGTGCGAAATGTCAAGCAGCTATATGCAAAGAACATACATACATGTTCAAACTGATTCAGACTGAGACTGTTTTTAGTGTTAATTTGTTTGTTTGACTTATTTTAAAAATACAATTTTAATTATATTTTTATTTTTTATCGAATAATAAATGTTTTATGAAAATATTTAATATGCTTCACTATAACGTTCTTTGTATTTTTTTTAAATAGCACTATTCTATTCGTAAATTTGACGTTCAAAGCAAAGATGAGCACTCGGCTCACCCGCGGGTAACGGTGATATTTTTTCTAATGCGGGTAACGCAGGGTTAAAGCTATTAATAAAGACCATTCACGTAATATATAGGGTGTTTCAAAAAAGGTGGCCCTGTTCCTAGGATAAGTAGGACACTGCAAAATAAGTTGGGTGTGTTCAGTAAAAATTTTACGACATCCGTATTCAAGATACAGGGTGCTGAAAGAAAAATGTTTACACACTTTTTTACGATTATGTCGAAACTACTCGCAACATCGTAATAAAATTTTGTATGAATACGTTTTGGAAGCTGACACATCGCAAAAGTTTGTTTTTATATCTAACTCTCATAGAGGGCGCTAGTTACACGGATCGTACCGACTAGTTTTAAACATACCTTTTTTGAAGAAAATTAAAATAAATTCGAAGAAATACATAAAATTTTCAATAAGTTAATGTAAGTGTTCAAAATGTCCTCCGTTTTTTTTTAAAAAAATGCATTAATTTTCTAAACGGTTAAAGATTAGCTATGAGGTTATTAAATTGATGTTCAACTCTGTCTTGCAACTCTTGGCGTGAATTTACCTCTGTAGCGTAGACTTTTTTCTTAAGATACGACCAAACTGTGTAGTCCAAAGAATTGAAAACGCATGGACGTGGAGGCTAATGAATCGGAGCTTCTGCGCCTCTAACCAATCCATCGATTTGGTTAATGGTTACTCAACCAATTACGACACCTTCTATAAAAGAGCGGGGGAGATCCATCGTGCATAAAAAATGAGAGATCTTCGCTCGTTTAGCGTTAAATCTTTTAATATCTCGAATAAATGATTTTTTAAAACTGAATTTAAAATTTCCAGGTAAAATATGATAGGCAATTAATATGTTATCCAAAGTTGCTGCCCAAATATCAAACGAGTGTTATCCTTTTAACATGTGCATTCTCATTCAAAATGAGAGTTGAACATTCCTGGTCGCGTAAAGGTGGCCTCGTCGGTGAAAGGGATACATTTTAAAAAATTGGGATTGAAGGCTGTTCTTTCTTGTAATGTTTCACAAAAATCCACTCTAACCGGTAGATCATCTGGTAAAAGCTCTTGGACTTGTCTGTAGTGATAAGGATGTAGCTGCTGCTTCCTAATTATCCTCCAAGTACATACTTGCAGAAGACGTATTCATATGTCGTGCCATTGTTGGGTCTCGATCATCCAAATTTAAAACGATATTATTTTTCTGAATGGTTATTATTCTGGGCCCACCAGAATTAATTATTAATTTTTTTTGGTCTCACATTTCCAGTTTCTCGACAGCGTCGTTTCACGGTCCTAAACGTTTTTTTATTTGGTATGTTTCTTTTGGAAACCTTTTCACACAAGGCGTAACCGCTGCACTAGAGTTTCCTAAATACTCGCCTAAGGTTAATAACATGTCGGTGTATTCAACATTTGAATAATACATTTTGATTATTAATTTACGTATTTATTAAAAATATTTAATGTTTTTGATATTACCTTTTAAGACTATCAATAAATGTCAATTTTCCATGGTTAACTCAGACAAAACCATTTTAAAGTTTGCGACGAACCCTAAACTTTTTTAACTGAAGAAATTTTGAACACTTACTGATTGAATATTTCATGTTTTTAGTCAAATTTGAATTTTCTTTTTGTGATTCTTTGTTTTATTAATAATAATATTGTTTTTGGTTTTTATTGAATAGGTAGGTAATTGTTATTTATAATACTTACTGTATAGCTGCATCAGTTATTACTTCATCATTATCAAATCAAAATATTTCAAAAATCGTTCACAGTATCGAGTGTTACCAATATGACCTTTTTGATGCCGTTACGAAAATTTTTCTTACTGAGCAAACCCAACTATCCTAGCAACGAGGCAACATTTTTTTTAAAACACCCTATAGAGTTTGGATTTGATTTTAATTAAATATTTGGATGATTACTTTTTTATTTTGGAATGTGTAACATTGGGGATATGTCAATTAAATTTGGGCAATTAAAAGATTATAGAGGATGTCTAGAAAAGCTCTGTAAAGAAAACTTTGCAAAATCTAGAACTCATTTTAACATATGTCCAAAATTGCTTGCTAAGGAAGCTGGAGGTCTTAAAAGATGACACTCTAAATTCTCAAAATTAACCTGACACTGCCTGTTCAAAATACCAATCAGTTGACATTATAAACTCCTGAAAAAGATTATGAAATTATCCAAAAAAAATCATTTATCTTTTTATTTTGACCATTTTTGAAGTTTATCGATTATTTAAATAGTATTCTATGAATATTTTATCCCGTTGTTAAAAACAGCTATCAAAACAATTCGTTTAGTTTTACTATTTTAAACAATTTTTTAGAATACAAACAATGTTGTGCAGTACTTGCGATAGATTTTCGTTTAAGGTTAATTTATAAATTGTTATGACCCCGAAAAGTTGAAAAATGAATTGAGCAAGGATATTGACTGAACAAAAGATAGTGCGGGCCTCAGTTTTATTTGATGAGGGATATTGTCAAAGTTATGTTGTCAATTTGTTATGCAAAAAATCATTCCACAATAAGCCGTATGATAAGACGCATGAATACGGTAGGAAATTATTCTAGAAGGCCAGAGCAAGGACGAAAACGATTTACTAATGACCAAGATGAACGTTTTATTGGACAATAAGCTTTTAGAAACAGGACTGTCACTAGTTCTGTGGTCAGAAACGAACTCGAAGCTGTCCGCAATGTCACAATTGCTTCTGAAACCTTAGAAGACGGTTAAATAAAGCTGGATTAAACAGTAAGAGACCAACCACTGCACCCTTGCTTACTAGAGAGAACAGAGTTGCCGAGTTAGATTTGCTCGAAATCATCAAAATTGGTCTGTGGATAATAGGAAAAAAGTGTTATTTATAGATGAAACTAGGGTTAGCCTTAAACATCCAGAAGGTCGTGAATGAGTCTGGCGATGACCAGGAGAATGATTTGCTTCTTGCAATATCTCTGCAAGGATTCCATTCGGCGGTGGCTCTGTTATGTTCTGGGGTGGTGTATGCTTTGACGCTCGCACAGAATTAGTTCCTGTCTGTACAAGATCCATGAATGCTAATTATAATCTTAAGAATGTTGTAATAGAATATGTGATGCCTTTTGGTCCTTTTTTGAAACCAAATTTCCTGTTTATGCAACACAACGCTCAACTTCACATGGCTGGGAAGGTACTCAATTATCTTAATTTAGTTGGTACACCAATTACGCAGTGGCCACCACAAAAGCCGAAATCTGAATTCTGATCGAGAGTTTATGGGATAACCTCGAGAAAATTGTTAAATGTCAAATCAACTTTTAAATGCAGTCATCACAGCATGGGAAAAAATTCGTCAAAATTTCATCCAAAATTTAATTAGAAGCATACCTAGAGGCATATATGCTGTGATCCGAAGTAGAAGAGGCTACTAGTGTGCGACTTGCACCATTAATTTTGTTACTAGTATCATTTTTACACCATCATTTTTTTTTATCAACATTTTAACTTTTTTATTAAACCTTAAAAATAATTTTAATTCCATTCTTACGAGTATACACTGTGACCCAGATTGGTGCTGCATGTATTGCTAAATCTGTTATTATAAGAGCTACAAATTCGGTCAAATGGACAATGTTTCTCCAGGATTCTATTACCATTTCAGAATTGCTATTACACTTTATCAATTGTTTTTCCGTATTTGAAAAAATCGCGAATAACCAAAATGGTGCATCCCTTTATATCAGGTATTGTATTACATACCGTACTTTGGTTTGAGCGTTCTGTGGGTACTTTTTTAAGGCCTCTTCTCTTCTTCAAGTGCCTTCTTCATTCAATGAAGATCGGCAACAATTCTAGCAAATTCGTCTCTGTCTCGGACTCTTCTTAGTACGAAGTTTTAATCTAAGTATGTCCAATCTCTTATGTTTTTTGCCACGTTTTTTCCTTAATCTTGCCCTCCGTAATCAGTTGCAGGAATCTGTACTTGTCCTGTCCCATGACATGGCCAAGGTAAGCAGTCTTTCGCTTTTTTATGGTCTCGAGAATTGTTTGGTCCTTATTTATTCTATGTAAGACCTCTTGATTGGTGATATGGTCAGTCCATGAAATGCGCAGCATTCTACGATATTCCCACATCTTAAATGCTTCCAGCTTGTTAATACTGCTGGCTTTTAGCGTCCAGGCCTCGACTTCATACAGTAACGTGAAATATACGTAACATCTAACAAAGTTAAATCTTATGTTTAAATTGAGTGTTCTGGCGGTTAACAGGTTCCGCATTTAAATAAAATTGGATTAGCTTGCTCTATGCGGGATCTAATTTCTATCTCAGGATTAAGATCCTCGCTGATCCAACTTCCTAGGTGTTTAAATTTTGTAACTTGCTCTATTGGTGAACCGTATATATTTATGTTAAAGTAGGTTTTCGGGAATTGCAAAAGCAATAAAGAAATTAAAAATAATAAAGCTCCAGGCGGAGACCTAATCATAACCAAACTTCTTAAATATAGTGGCGATACTATCATAACACAGCTGCAAAACCTCACTAAAACCATATGGGAAAAAAAAGCTATCCCTGATGACTGGAAGGAGAGTATTATGATACCGATCCACAAAAAAGGCGATAAACGGTCTGCAAAAATTACAGAGGGATAGCACTAATCAATGTAGCCTATAAAATCCTATCGAACATAATTCTTCTAAGACTAACCATATTTACCGAAAAAATATTGGAAGACTAGCAGTGCGGTTTTAGAACATGGGGTCAACAACGGACCAGCTGTTTACCATTAAGAAATTGCTAGAGAAGATTTAAGAATTCAATCAGGACCTCCACCAGTTATTTATAGATTTCCAGCAGGCATACGAAAGTGTAAAATGGGTCAAAATATGGCATACAATGGCTGAGTTTGGCTTCCCACCTAAGCTGATCAGAGTAACCAGAGCTTGTGTTGAAGGATCTAGTTGCAGAGTAAAGATTGGTGATAACCTCTTAATAGCTTAATATCGCATTGGAGAAAGTAGTAAAAGAGACCAAAATCGAAACTCAGCTATTCGGGGCCAGTGGATCAAACTTGCTGCTAGCATATGCCGAGGATATAGACGCGGTGAGCATAAGCATCATAAAAGTAAAAGAAATATTTTACAAAATCGAAAAAAAAGCGGCATATATGGGGCTTAAAGTCAACGAGGCCAAAACGCCAAAATAAAATATATGCATGTTCCAAGACCAGGCAGAGCTAAGGTAGGACAAGATATGACCATGGACACATACAACTTTAAAAATGTAAAACAATTTAAATACTAAGGGTTCACAATCACATCCGACAACGATATAAGTGAAGAAATCAGAGAACGCCTTAAGTCAGCCAATAGGTGCTTATACGCCCTAAAGGATATACTTGAGTCCAAATACGTGACTGGGAGAACGAAAATCAAAACGTACCAGACCATGATAAGACCCGTGGTAATGTACGGCTGCGAAACCTGGACTCTTACGGTGCGAAATGAGGAAATGAGGAACTCATTCGAAGATTCAAGAGAAAAAGTGTTAAGGAAAATTTTCGGACCCACAAAAACCAGGATACGCGGAGCTACCAAATCAAAACAAATGCAAAACTAAAACAAATTTACAATCAGCCAGAACTAATAACCCCCATAAAGGCACAAAGGTTGAGATGGACAAGGCACGTACGAAGACAGCCAGAGGATAGAATGGTCCGCTTAATATGAGACAGAGTACCAGAAGGAAGACGATTACTTGGAAGACCAAGATTAAGTAAAGTAAGACCTCCGGTAAAATGGGCATCGGGAATGGTCTAGAAGTTATGGAAGACCGAGACAGATAGAGGCAAATTGTTGCCTCAGCCAAGGCCCTTTAGGGAATTCGAATTGCGATTTATTTGCATGATCTTTGTTTTAGAGATATTTATCCTCAGTTCCATTGCGTCACCGGAAGTCGATATGCTGTCAATTAGACGTTGCAGTCCTTCAGGACTGTCTGCGATAATCACTGTGTCATCAGCTTATCTTAAGTTGTTTACGAGTTTCCCATTGACTTTCAGATCGTCTTCTGTCTCATCTAAAACGTATGGAAAATAACTTCTGAATACATATTAAAGAGCATGGGATTAAGTACACACCCTTGTCTGACTCCACTCATAGGTACGGTACTTGTTTCGGTTTTTTTCCAGTTTGACAAATGCCATTTGCTGTTCATAAAGATTCTGTACGATTTTAAGGTCTTGGTTATCGACACCTTCCCTTTTCAGCAGTTCTAATAGTGTGGTGTGATTGACACAGTCAAAAGCTTTTGTATAGTCTATAAAGCACAGATATTCTTGCTTCTGTTGTTCTCTGCATTTTTGCAATAGGACAGACAGTGCGAATAAGGCCTCCCTGGTACCCAGTCCTTCAAGGAAACCCATTCGTAGTTCGCTTACATCTTGTTCGCATTTTCTACGTATGCCCCTATGAATAATTTTCAAGAACACCTTTAACAACTGGCTTATTAGGCTGATCAGTCGGAATTCTGCGCAGTTCCGTGCCCCGGGCTTTTTAGGTATGGGTATAAAGGTTAATTTCAACCAATGACTAGGGATGTAACCTGAGCTATAGATATCATTAAATAATTGTACCAAAATGAGTATGTTATCGTCCTCCATAAGTTTTAGAATATCTGGGCAGATGCCATCTGGACCGGCTCCTTTTCTAGTTTTTATCTGGCTTAGTGCTTTTTGAACCTCAGAGTGGAGTATGTCTGGTGCCGGCTCCGTCAGATCTTGACTGCGTAAAGGCAGGCTATTGATTTCAAATGTATTAGCTACATATTCTCTGCAATAAAAAATAAAACGAAATAATGCCGGCTGTAAGAGCAGCTGTGGGGGACTTGGATGAAATTTGATTTATGCACGATGATTGTCCAGCTCATAATGCCACCATTGTAAAGAATTATTTGGAAGAAAACTTTCCCATTAGATAAATTGCGAATAATGGTGACATTTTGTGGCCTGCTAGACCCCCTAACATAAATCCCCTTGAATTTTCTTGTGGGGGCACTTTAAGAACATTCGAAGCTCCCGAAAATGTTAAAATTTTAGAAGGAGGAATCCAAAATGCTTTTGCTTCACTGAATCACTTTCATCAGTGCTCTCATACATGCTCGTCGGTTGTTGGTACTTTTGATCTGCCCTTTTTTCAAAACAATGTTGATCTGATCGAGATATGTTCGCCGAGGTCGACCTCTACCAACTTGTCCATTCACACTCACCTTATAAATTTGTTTCGTCAAACTTCATTCATCCATCCTACTTGTCCAAACCATCTAAACATTCCTCTATGTATCTTTGTAATCACAACTTCTTTTACACCACAGTGTTCTCTTATCTCACTATTCTTCGGCCTTCGACCGCGTTTGGCACCAGGCATTGTTAAGCAAATTATCTGCCTACGGTCTCCCAACCAAACTGCGCCAATGGCTCATGAGCTTCATGCAAGATCGCTCCTTACATGTGGCAGTTGACGGTATTTCTTCTGATGCGTTAAAAACCAATGCCGGGTTCCCCCAGGGTTTTATTCTGTCCCCTAATCTATTTATTTTACACATCAACGACCTCTTGAAAACCACGAACCCCATTTACAGTTTCGCAGACGACAGCACACTTGTCTCAAC
Organism: Agelastica alni; assembly: GCA_950111635.1. Taxonomy (NCBI): domain Eukaryota; kingdom Metazoa; phylum Arthropoda; class Insecta; order Coleoptera; family Chrysomelidae; genus Agelastica; species Agelastica alni. Next base: position 49,491,474 of record OX467708.1, on the reverse strand, counting down.
TTTCACATCCTATCGATCACTTTCGGTGAATGATACAAATAGACTCAGGCAGGAACAGGTTGACTCCATCAATAGAAATCTTGAAGCAATCGTCGAGTGGGGAACCAACAATCTTGTTTAGTTCAACACCCAGAAAACAGAAAGTTTTTTACTCCTAATCAACTGTTGACGACGTACAAGGCTCAAATCCGAACTCTACTGTAGTATTACTCGCACATTTGGAGTTCAGTACCAAGGCATTCTTTTTGTCTTCTAGATTCCATTCGGAAAAGCGTCATTCGGTTGATAACTAGCTCAACTCTCACAAATACCCTTCACCCACTAGAACATAGAAGAGTTGCAGACCAGACATTACTCTACAGATATTTCCATGGCAGATGCTCCAGAGAAATAAAAACTCTTATACCACCACTAGCCACATTTGGCCGAAGAACTCAGCACGCTGATCAGTCTCACCCATTTACTCTCAAGATTGACACTACAAGAACCAATCTCCATCAAGAATCCTTCCTTTACAGGGCTGCTACAGAATGGAACAAGCTTTTAAAATCAGTTTTCCCAGAGAACTATGACCTGCAACTTTTCAAAAAGCGGGTCCACAATCATCTTCTTTCTATAATCCCTTCCCCTTCTAATAGTCGCAGTGCGGGACAGAAACTAAAAATAAAACTCTTACGTAACCGTAAAAATACTGATTGAGATTCTCTTTAAAAATAGCATTATATTTTTTAACTGTCTATAAATACCAACCAATAAAAATTGAATGAGAAAATATGTTTCCGATATCCTGAAAGTGAAAGTAAAAAGTACTTATTTTTAACATAGCTTCGGAAAACTTTTACTGTATTTATCATTCACACTTTTTTAAACAAATACATTTATGTTTAATAATAGTAACGAACTATTTGTAAAATAAGAAGGTTAAAAATGACTAAATTACTTAAAAACTTAAAATATAATGCTACGTACGTAGCAGATTTGGATAAAACCCAATTTGGATTCAGAAACGCTTTAGGAACTAGAGAGGCACTGTTTGCTCTGAACATACTACTACAAAAATGCCGTGACCAGCACAAAGACGTTTTTGTGTGTTTCGTTGATTACGAGAAGGCCTTCGACAGAGTACAACACACAAAGCTTTTAGACATCTTAAGGAACATGGAGGTGGACAGCAGGGACGTTAGAATTATTGAAAATTTATACTGGAGACAGAAAGCAGCAGTACGACTAAACGGAAAGCTCACAAAAGAAAGCCAAATTCTACGAGGCGTCAGACAGGGCTGCATACTGTCACCACTGATTTTTAACATATATTCAGAAAAAACCTTTAAACGAGCTGCTCAAGAACAAAAAATGGGAGTACAAATCAATGGAGAATATATAAATACGATACGATATGCTGACGACACTGTCATCCTGAGTGACAAACAAGAAGACCTGCAACATCTACTAAACTGTGTAAACGCAGAAGGACAAGAAATGGGGCTCAACATAAATATCAACAAGACAAAATTTATAGTCAGAGAATGGTAAAATCCTACATATGGTCAGTGTTGCTGTACGGGGCAGAGGTCTGGACAATTAAGGCCGCTACAGTTAATCGGTTAAAAGCGTTTGAGATGTGGTTACACCGGCGAATGCTGCGAATACCCTGGACAGTTATGCAGACCAACGAAATGGTGCTAAACAGGGCCGACGCAACACGATTGCTGCTAAATACAGTTAAGTGCAGGAAAATCTCATATCTTGGACATATCTTCAGAGGAGAGCAATACAGATCCTACAACTGATCATGATGGGAAAAGTAAAAGGACGTAGAGGAGTAGGAAGAAAGCAGGCTTCCTGGCTGAGGAACATCCGTGAATGGACCGGTATACGCAGCGCAGAGGAACTGTTTCGATTGGCGCAGAATCGAAAAAGACTTGTCCAAGTAATTGCCAACATCAGGGGGACCTGATACGGCACTTGAAGAAGAGGTAAACTAGAGGTTCTATACGTGTGCATGAATTTATTTTAGAGACGAGACGTTATGGAGAATTAAACTGAAGATTAGTGGTTTTAACATTTATCACAACAAGTTATGATTAGCAAACGTATTTTATCTGTGACATTGCAGGTTTTGAAACTTCATATTGAAATATACAGGGTACTCTTCACTGTAATACTATTGATAAGATTCTTCTATTTTCCTGGCTTTAGAACTCCGGGTGAGTCTTAGCCGCATTCACTATAGCTCTCCATCTCCTACGATCTTGTTCTTCCACTTACCACCGCTGGACTCATATCCTAGATAGATCTGCTGCGACAGCATCCTTCCATCTTTGTCTGGGTCTACCTATTGATCCTCTGCCATCTGGTCTCTCAATAAATACTGTTTTTATCAACCTGTTGTCTTCTGATCTTACTACATGACCTGCCCATCTTATTCGGTTAGCTTTTATGTTCCTGACTATGTTTTCACTGCCATACATTGTCGCCAATTCAGAATTGTGGCTTTTTTTCCACACTCCTGTTGTTTTATCTCTATTGGGTCCAATTAATATGACTTTTCTTTTAAACACAAGAAGCTTATTTATTTCCCGTTGATTGAGGGTCCAGGTTTCTTCCATAAGTTAGTTAAGTTAGTTTGGATTGTCTCTTTAACAGCTTTGATATCAATATTGTTGTGAGAAAGTATAAGATTGTCTAATAGTTAATAAAGGAAAGGCATTAAGTCTAAAAGGAATCTTTAATATATTGAAGTGATAACTTCTTCTTCTTCTTCTGAACTTTTCGGGCGCTTGGTCGCGTAACGAAATTTTAATATTTTTAAAAAAAGTTGTATACTCGGGCATTTGAACCTAAATGCACTGACGTGCTAAACAGATAGCTGTACCATTCAGCCACAACGCACTTTTACTTCAAACGTCCAAGATATATTCTTTATCAAATAAATAAGCTGTTTTCTTAAAAAAAAATTTTTACAAAAAACTATACCAAAACTATTTAATAGGTTCTACGCAAATAATTTAAAATTATCACTTTTGTCGGGCGTCGATAGACGCACACCTTTTTTTCTCTAATAACTATCATAAAACAGTTTGTTCAAGAAAAGTTTTCAGTCTGGTTTGAAACATTTTAAAAAAAAACGCGACCTTTTATTTACTTAATAAAACTGTAAAGAGCCAATTCGAGATTATGCATTTTTAAAAGGTTCAGTAGAATATCGTCTAACCCGATTTTGTACTTTAAATTACTGTTTTTAATAAAATATAAGATACTTGGTTGAAAATTACTATCATAAAGTTTCAATTATTTAATAAAACTGTAAGGAACAAACTCGAGATTATACATTTTTAAAACGTTTATTAGAAATGCGTCTAACCCGATTTTGTACTTCAAATTACGTTTTTAGGGTAATTATAAGACACTCGGTTGAAAATTACTGCAAGAAAAATCCTTGCATTATTCTGTTATAAGGCAGTATAAATATTGGATTACGTTTAAAATATAACAACTTGACATCTTGCATAAAACCAATGAAAAAAATCAGATGCACATAATTTTTTTAGTATCCATACACCAAAAGAGTACATATTCGGGTCTTTATTGTACGTCGTTCGTATAAAGGTTGCTAGGTAACGGCTTCAATAAACAATATTTACGTCATATTTTATTCTGAATTGTCCAATTAATTAAATTGTATACTAATTGTAAATTTACCTTGTAGATTGTAGGGTGGGTCGTGAAGGCCATGCTGCCTCTCAAGCACTTTGACCTATCAGATCTTTTGTGCATAACCCTTAATATATTCGAAGCCCGGGATTCCGAGACTTCGAGTAAAGTTTATCAGTTTTCTGGGGGCTAAGTTTCTGACATCGAAGGGCTTTAGAAAGGCCCCTTCCAGAAACTTGAGCCTCTTGCAGAAAAGCGCTGGGCATTCGAAAAGCAAATGTTCTGCAGTTTCAGCGAAGTTCTCGCAGTAGCGGCAACTATCACTCTCTGTTTTGCTCATCTTTTTCAGGTAATACCTTAGAGGACAGTGTCCAGCGAGGAGTCCCGTCACCAGTTTCAAGTCTTTTTTGTCCTGGCACTTTATGCCAGAGATATTTCATTTTATCTGCTTCCTAACGTCGAACCTTTTCTTTCAAGTGGGCTTTGGAAAGTCCACAGAAGGGTTCTGTGCTGGAAAATTGTGTATTTGCCCCTTCTTTGGCAAGGCAATCTGCTTATTCGTTGCCTTTAACTCCCTTGTAACCTGGAACCCACATCAGAGTAACCTGATTGTTTGCTGACAATTGTTTCAGGGACTAATTACAGTCCCAAGTCAGCTTAGACTCACAAGTGTATGACTTCAGAGCTTTTAGTGCTGCTTGGCTATCTGATAAAATATAGGTTTCTGCCCTTCGGGTGTTTCTTTCGATGCACTCCTGAGCACATGTCTCTATGGCATGTAATTCTGCTTGAAAGAAAGTTGGGGTGTTACCAAGTGGTTTTAAGAGCCTAAAATTTGGCACTATAACGCCCACTCCAACCCTTTCATCCATCTTGGATCCATCAGTGTGCCACACTGAAGCATCCCTTCCTAGTTGAGGTCCGTTCTCTGTGCAAACTTGGTGGTTGTTTATAACCACTTTAAACTGCATTTCGAAGTCGTACCCAACTGGCATAGTATTTGTCGGCTTAGACATGGATTCTAGGGAAATATTTTTAAAAATCTTCAAATTTCCATTTCGATTTCTAAGATTTATTGTCTGGCTCAGTCTGAAGGCACTGATTGCTGCTTCTTTTACTTCTACATTCGCAATAAATGTCCCAAGTTACTTAAGGTGACCTGATTTTTAGATGGGCAAAGCGGGACAACTCTGAAGGATAAACAAAAATTTTCATACAGAATAAAAATAATATCGTTTTTTTTTTAACATAAGTACAATTTATAAATATAAAAAAATGTATATTTTATTCCTTGACATATTTTTTATTTGAGTGAATTTGTTTCAGTAGATTGTTGTCATTTTTTAAAACATTGTAAAAATCTTCACAAGAATTTGTCAAATTATATTTGACACATAAAATGGCTTTCAAAGTTTCAACACTTAATTTTGATTTTTCTGATGTCCACACTTGATTTACTGTAGAAAAATCGCGTATAGTCGCAGCGTTAGTTCCAGGTAAAGATAGTGCTTATTCCACAATTTTTAATACATTATTGTATGGAACATAGTTTGTTTCCAAATGATGAAATATTTCTAACCATTTGTTTTCTACTATGATTTTTTCTGATGCCCAATGATTTTCATAAATATAAAATTTAACTTAATTCTAAAAGTCGGGACAATTTGTTTAAAATCAAGACTGTCCCACCAAAAGCGGGACGTCTGGTCACCTTAAAGTTACTTGCTAATTTATACGTACCTACACGCTAACATTATTGATTCCAATGTAGATACAATTTATCTTTTTTAAGACAAAAAGAATTTGATATGGTCATATGAAAGATGACATAGAGAAGTGGCATTCACTGATATCGCTTCTAGGGATTACCATGATGACATATTACTTATTGATTACCGAATAAATTTAATATTTAACATACATAAGCACTAATAAGACAGACTGTGGGGTAGGTCCAATGGGTCATATCTTTTTAGTCATTTTGTTGGCTGATGAATGAAGATATTTGTAGCTAGTGATTTGGGTGAACACTCAGCCAGTTCTGATAGTTTTCGGCTACTTTGGCACATTCTGCAATGACTGTTGAAACTTGAAGGTCTCTGTAAAATACATAGTTAGGAATATACCAAGGAGCATTAGTAGCTGACCTAAGTAGTTTGGATTGAAAACGCTGTATCTTCATGACATTCGAGTCGCTTGCTGATCCCCGGAGTTGTTATTAATTCTTTAATTACTGTCAAGTGACCACTTTCATTAATTATGAAATTTTTTCCCATCTTTAATATTTGTATTACTTCAACCATCATCGTTCTGCGAATTCAATTTGTTAGTTAAACTTTTTAGGGTGCATCTTTCTTTGATTAAAATTGCTTGCTAGTGAATTTGTTCTTAATTAAGTTATCTTCATTATTAACTATGCACACAGATATCGATTAATTAGACTTTGGTAAACGTATGCTCTGATTTGATTTTCCTCTTGATATCTGATATCCGCTTGCAACTCATTTGAAAAACTTGTTGTTTGTCCATTTGGTGTTTGCTGCCAACAGTGTTTAAAGACTTTACTGGTTTTATTAATGCCATTGATAACAGTGACTGCAACAAATATTGCTCGGGACTAAGCGGTAAACAAAATTGTGTAATATTTAGGGGTAGCGCTAGGTACTTGCAGTCGAAGAATTAAGGAAAGATTTAATGAGAGTCAAGTTAATCTCTTTTAAAATTTAAAATTATAAAAATTTACCGACTCTATACATTTTTATGACCGATGAGGTATAAATGCAAAATGATTAGTTTGTCTTTAACATTCGTTACGACAACGTTACTGAAAAGTATCGAATATGTAGCTACATGAGGCAATTGATACCATTTCTGTTAAAACACTACTACAAGAAGATTTTTGATGCGTAACATCTTTGCTCTCAATTTGTGGGAGTGATTTCGTGAAATGTGTAACAGTAACAGGAAGTCGCGGAAGCGCACGGTTAGAGTTGGCCGTCAGATAAACGTCAACCAATTTTCCGAGAGGTCGGTACTGTCAGCCATCAGTTGTGCACTTAGTTACAGTGTTATGTATTAAGTTTGCTGTTATATGCGTATACTATATTAATAAATATTTACTTTTGATAATACTTAAGTCTTATTTAAGTGCAGATCATTGATAAAAAATTCAAGTAGGTAATAATAAATAATTATTTGAATAAAATATTTCAGTATTTAGCTTTTTTAAATTTTGAGGTTGACTTCTGTCACTCCTAGTGTCAATTAAATGAAATACAATTTTCATTAAAAAGAATTATTGTTTGTTATGAAAAATCATTTCAAATAATACCTGACCCATTTTTTTCAGAATATAATTTTAAAATTGCGTATTACTAAGATGTCAAATGTTACACATCATATGCGACTACTGTAAGGCTCTTTTTTTTAATTGTAAATGACCAAGACAACAATGTAATTACTTCAACTTCACAAATTTAAATTTAATTTAAGTTTAATACCAGTGGAATAAATAGGACAATTATCATTTCAGGGCAGGGTAGCTAGTTTGATGTACCGTCTTTTTAACCTTTGCTGGAGGAGCACCAACGTACCAGGAGACTGGTTATCTCACCGCTTTACAAAGGAAAAGGTTCGCAGCAGGACTGCAAAAACTACCAAAGCATTAGCTTAATCAGCATCGTTGGCAAACTATATGCAAAGGTATTGATTAAAAGAGTGACGAATAAAACAGATGAGAAGATATGGGATGTGCAAGCGGGATTTAGGAGAAAAAGGGGATGCATTGATCAGGTTTTTTCCTTATGAAGCATAGTTGAAAAAGTCTTAGCTAAAAGCCAAATGTCTACTGTGCTTTCGTACACTTGGAAATGGTGAGTGGTCATTTAATACGAGCGCTGAAATCACCACGATGATTCCACTAGTTGTGTTGGGATAAACGGAGCTTACACGGACTGGTTTAACATCGAAAAATGTGTTAGAGTTGTGTGGCCTTCATCATGGCTATTTTAAAAGTCCTGCAGAACGGGTTAATAAGAAAAAACATTATTCCATGGGAAAAAAAATGTGACGAAGAATATCTAAAAATGTGATTTACATGTTGAGTTTTGCAAATAGCGCAATGAAGTTATTCATTTCTGCCAAGTCATTTGTACGTAGATGCTCCTATTAACTCCGCGAATATTTACTTGCGTATTTCCTTGTAATATATGTAATAAAATATGTAATAAAATCGCAAAGACAATATTACTGAAAAAATAATTTTATAGATTTTTAAAGATATGATCAGTTGCAAAAAGCTACTTTTCAGATATTGGTAATGTTAAAGGTTGGATTCGAAATACATTTTTGGTCACAACTGAAAGCTTAAAATGCTGTTTAGAGCAATACTAACTTTCTACTATTATTTAAGAGACACTTGAAACTGATTATAATAAGAGATGGAAAGATGCAAATAAAGATCAATAATAACAACGATGTATTTTTCAAAAATGTCAAGAAATACATCCTAAGAGAGAAAAAACTGATAAAACACGTCAATGCAAAGAGCGTTTATGGCTCGGTTTATGGCAATGACATTTTATCAATAATGTGAACATTGTGCTTATTTTAATAATTATGGGCTGATTATGTAATATAAAAAGGAACTAAAGCGTTCAAAAGTTTTTATTGCATGATCCCGTTAATTGGACCTAAAAGTTAAGAAAGCCGCGGAGTGCTATTAAATAAGAGGGTGCAAATTGAAAATAGGGGTGAAAGAAAATGCAACAATCAATATAATGAATTTTATTGCCTATACCTATCTCTGCTTAAAAAAAAGTAAAAAAATCAAAAAATCGAAAATTGACCGAGATATGGTCGCTCAAACTCAGCCGTTTTTTTCGATTTTTCTGGCGTTTACCCTCATATTGTTTTAAATTTTATTTTTTTATAACAAAATTGATTTTTATTTAATAAAATAAAGTATTTAAACGTAATTTGTCGATAATTGATAATATCGTCGCTAATGCATGATACTAAAGAGGTTTTTTAAACAATGAAACGATTAATTTTTATCTGATATGGCGATTTTTAAAAGTATATTTGAAATAAATCTAGTTTCAAATCCATTTTCTTTCTTTCCCATTATTAGAACCACCATTTTAACGGGAGTTTAATGAAATTTTTTCTATGAAGCAATACCTATAACTATCTCTGTTTAAAAAAAGTTATAGGAAAAAAAGTAAAAAAAATCAAAAATCGATTTGTTGCATTTTTGTGGGTTTGGTTTTTTAAACAAATTTTTTTACCTAACAAATATTTATTTTATTTTTAAATAAGCTATTTCGATGGGAAATTTGATTCTTTATAAAAAATGTCTATGAACTATGCCCGAATTTTGCTTAGTACAAGTTATTCTTAAAAAACTGTATGGGTTGCACCCCTATTTTCAATTTGTACCCTCTTATTTAATAGCACCACGCGGTGTTCCTATATTTTAGGTCCAATTAAAGAGTTTATGCAATAAAAACCCATGAACCTCTTAGTTCCTTATTGCCATGTTTTTATGTGATAATCAATAGCCTATTAGTTTATAAATAAAAAAGTCATACATACATACATACATATAGTCATGCCTTTTTCCCGTAGGGGTAGGCCGAGACTACTTGCTACGGTTCCTACACATTTATTTTGCTTCCTCTACTTTCATCAGTGCTCTCATACATGCTCGTCGTTTGTTGGTACTATTAACCTGGCCTTTCTTTAAAACAATGTTGATCTGATCGAGAAAAATTCGTCGAGGTCGACCTCTACCGACTTGTCCATTCACACTCGCCTTATTAATTTGTTTCGTCAATCTTCCCTCATCCATCTTCTCTACTTGTCCAAACCATCCAAGCATTTCTTTATCTATCTTTGTAACCACATCTTCTTTAACACCACAGCGTTCTCTTATCTCACTATTCTCTACTTTATCCAACCGAGTCACTCCGGCTATACTTCTCAGACAGCATAAATCCTATTTTTATGCTTCTTCTGCCAAACCAAACATTCACTACCATACATAAGTGTAGGAACCAACACACCTCTATGCACAGCCAGACGTGCCTTTTTTTACTCTTTCTGGCTGTTCATAAAGCTATGCAGTGCCCCATTCATTTGTTTTCCTGCCAACACCCTTCGCTCAATGTCACTATCATACTTTCCATCTCTCGCAAACTTTGAACCCAAGTACATAAATTCATTTACTTGTTCCACTTTTTCTCTCTTAATCAAAACTTCACAGTTTGTCATGTTTCTTTCAAAAACCATTACTTTCGTTTTGCTTACATTTATTTTCATCCCTTTGATTTTTAGGACATCATGCATAACATAAACCATCGCCTGCAACTCCTCTTTAGATGACGCTAATATGACTTGATCATTAGCGTAAAGAAGGCATTTGACAATCAAATCTTTCATTTTCAATACATGCGCCCTCTCTTTCAAATATTTTAAACAATCTATGTATAAGTTAAACATCCATGGCGAAGCCACACGTCATTTTCAATTTTTATTTAAAAATATTGTTTTAATTTTTATGGGCTTATTTTTATAATTAATATAGAAATAATTTAAATTATTAAATAAAATAATAATTAATATAATTATTAAAAGTAATCAATTTAATGGTATTATTTGTGGAATTAAAAATTATCTTATTAGATTATTTTCACTTGACAAGTTAAAGTTATAAATTAACTAAATTTTTCAATAGAAATATTCTTTAATTTATTATTTAATGATTTAAAATTCCATTGCTTACTTTCAGCCCCTGTCTCACACCCTTTTTGATTTTAAACCAGTCCGTGTAAGCTCCGTTTATCCTGACACAAGCAGTGGAATCCTCGTAAAGTGATTTCAGTGCTTGCATTAAATTAAAAAACTCATCAATGTCTTACAAATTTCACACTTTGGGCCTACTGTTTTATTAGTGGGTAATTTTTAGTAGCCCTAAGTAATCAACTTAAAGAAGGAACTAGAAACATTTTCTACACATATTTTAAAATGATTAATATTTGAAAAAAAAATATGTACTTATTGGGAAATGAGGTAGAGAATATTTACAAAATGAAAAAATTACTGCTGCCTATTGGTGGACTGAAGAATGGAAATTTCTTAGCAGCAATAAATCTGGTTTAAAAATTATACTTTGATATGAACTATTTTAATTAATGCAAAATTAGTTTAATTCAAATTTTCAATTTTGAAGTAGGTGTTACTTTATGAACTCAAGTAAATTTTGTTAATAAAAAAATTATATAAAAATCATTACGTAGGTAAATATACGATAATAGGATAATATTTACAGTTAAATTTTGGAAACATCTTGTTTACATAATAAGCAGCATTAAAAGGAAACAAGATTATAGTCTCACTGTTCAGCTTAAATAGTGGAAATTACCACATTGGATCGTTATCCGCTTTATTTCAACAAGTTTTAATCTGCTTACTACAATCCCGTTTAACATTTTTCACACTTGGCAACATCGTTACAATTTTTTATGTACTTAAATAAAATCATAATTAAATAATGTATAAGATATGATTATTAAAAACATAAATATTTTACAATGGTTTATTTTTCTATATTTAATCCGCGGCTATTTCCAAACTAATGTGGTTATTAGTTAAGGATTAATAGGTTTTTTTTTTATTTAAACTACTGCATCAACCACGCAGGGTTATTAGCAATACAAAATAGATTGATGAATACTTTATATTTCCTTAAGAATATGGATATCTTTTAAAAAGTTTTTTATACTAATGTGATCACAGTTATCTTGTAATAAAGACTGTAAATTATCTTTCAATAAATGATTTTGTCTTTCTAAAGTAAATAAAGGATAGTCAATTAAAATATTTTCCACAGTTAAACTCGCTTGACACATAAAACAAATAGGTTCGAAGTCACCTGCTAATAAATATTTATGTGTAGCTAATGTATGACCTATTCTCAATCTGGATACTATCAGCTGATTTGGTCGATCTGGAATCACATTTTTCCATGGTAGCACTGAATTTTTTACTCTCGATAATTTGGAGGTCGAACGGTTCCATTCAGACTGCCACGCACTTTGCACAACACTCATTAAGTATGGATTAAAGTCCAGATAAATTGATTCCTGGATATCAACTGCATCGGCACTTGCTACTGCTGATTTAGCTAAATTATCAGCTCTCTCGTTTCCTACTATTTCTGTGTGAGATGGTACCCATACAAATCGAACAGAAATACTTTTTTGGTAGATTTTCCTTAATTCCTGTTTAATGAGTAAAAGAACTGGATGCTTTGGATACACTTGTTTTAGTCCTGTTATGGCGCTGAGAGAATCGGTTATTATTATGTGCTTACTGAATTGCTTTTCATTAATATATTTAAGAGCGTGAAGTATCGCTGTAAGTTCTGCCGTATATACTGTTTATGTGCTAGCCAGTTTGCATACAAAGTTTTCGTCAGGAGCAGTAAAAACAGCACCGACTTCAAATTCTGATTTGGATGCATCCGTTTAGATATGGCAATATTCAACGTAAGGATTTATCGTTTGTTAAAACAGGGTTTTAAGAATTTTTGGAATGTAATTAGATTTTTTATATGTAGACAAGCTTGTATCTAAAACTGGAAGGGAAATTTTCCAAGGAAAAAATAGGAATTTTGTATTGTTTAAAATCAGGAGCGAAAGGCAAGACTTTTTTTAAAGTAACTTCCACAATCTAAGGATTCATTTCACATATGATCGTTTTAGTTGGAAAATTATAGGTGTTTATAGCTGCACGATGCAAGGTTTTGTAGTCAAAAATAAAATGAATAATTTTGGTTCCTCTCCACCTATATTTTAACTTTAGGCAATGGCTAACGACAACCAACTTACCAATTTAGCACTTAAAAATTGCTGAAAAGTTTTGAGGACCCCGTCCCCCGAGTTATCATTGTTAAGGCAGATGACCTTTTTTTTCCACAATCTATTGATTCCTTTCACAAATGATAACGTATGGGATTTTGACACCACTTGATGCTGAAAAGTGTCCTCTTTGATGATGCTTTACGTCTTAAAACTGTCACTCATTTATGCATTTATGATTGTGCACGTAAACCTTTCACCCCCGAGACTCGGACTGGTGCAAAATTTGAACCGCTTCATCTTTGTACAATGGTTGCCAACAAACGCCTTTATTTAAATATGATACACTTTATAAAGTACCATTATCAGGACAAATAGATGTTTAACCAGGAATGGTTGCGCTAAACTCGATGAGTTTATAGTCATACAGTAAGGATTATATTTCACCGAGACACCATGACGGCGCAACCAGTTGTGCAACTGTGGTGTCTTTGAGCTACGAAATGCCATATAGGGAAAAGTGGACGTCAGGAGTCAGTGGGACGTGGCAGCGCTGCCATAAAACGATATACTAATTAATGGTGGCGTGACTAGGGTGGCTGCGCTGCCGGTAATTATATGTGCACGCGTACGTGCTGGTCGTGCTGTCAAATTGGTTGCGCCACCAATCGGACACCAAGTGTTATATAGCGTCTCACTCACTCGGCCGCCAGTCGCACTGCGAGTGACGTCCCCTTTCCCCTATATAACGTTTCTTTTCCTTCGTACTTACAGTGCTAACTCATTGACATCCATTTTATGTTATCCGCAGTGTGGTAATTCTGGTGTCTCGGTTTGGTAGCTCAAAGACAACACAGTTGCGCGACTGGTTGCGCCGCAATGGTGTCTCGGTGAAATACAGAGTGGGCCACAAAAAACGTCGATTTTTGTTTCAATGAGAACACATTTTTACGATACAGATATCTGTCATTTGTCAACCCTCTTCCTTTCATTTCCCCAACCCCGTAATTTAAAATGGGGAATGTATCTTATGTGGCATATCATTAAAAACGCATTTTTTTTCGGTATTTACACCGTCTTTGCAAAAAAAAGTCTTAATTAATTTAAAATGCAACGCCTCTTAGTAACGAAACGCAACGTCTATGTTTTAATAATGTCTTAAACTTTTTCTGTCACAATACAACGAATTTTTGTAAACATTTCGAACATCTAATTCATTCTTAATTTGAGTATATTTTTTTTATAATGTTTTATATATCATAACTTATAAATTAGTTAATTTTAGTTACATTTAACTGAATTAGTTTCCTATTGTTTTTACAAAATTCGTTTTTATTTACTTTTAATGTGATAGAAAAATTGACACATTATTAAAACGTAGGCGTTGCGTTTCATTTTTAAAAGGTGTTGCACTTAATTAATTAAGCCTTTTTTTTACAAAGACGGTGTAAGTATAAAAAAATCATGGATGACTAAATACTCCTTCTAAATGCCTTTCTAATGATGTGTCACACATGGTACATTCCCTATTTTAAATTAAGGGGTTGGGAAGTGGAAGGAAGGGGGTTGTCGAAAGACAAATATCAGCATACATTAAAGGTTACAGTCACAACGACCAATCCAGTGCGAAATAATCTGCGCATGCTCCATGTTTGGTTTGGCTCCGGTATCGTGCTGTTAATGTCACTTTTTACTTTTTTAAATTGCGATATTTTATTATAATTTGGCGATTTAACCTTTTTTTGTGCTACAAATATAAGTATTAATTACTATGAATTTGTGAAGCTAATAAAGTAAGTTATATCTCATAAGAATGAAAAGTCTTTTTAACCTCAAATTTATTTTTAGCGATAAATTGGGGTCTGGTCTAATACGTCCCGCATTGTCAAACTTCACCAGGTACTGTTGGTGTTAGGTTAGGTTAGGCCAATTCTTTTACTTTTATTGCCTTAATTAATACCGATTATTATTAGCTTAATCTAACCTAACACTAACAGTACCTGGCGAAGAACTTTAAAAATGCGGAGACGTATTAGAAAAGACCCATAAATTGGTTTGTCATGCTTGCGAAAAGAATTTAGCAGTGTATCGACTAAAAATCGATTTTTTAAAAATATACACCACGAAAATATTGAAGAAAATAGGAGCCAAACTAAACATGGAGCATGCGCAGATTGTTCCGCACTGGGTTGGTCGGCATGACTCTAACCTTTAATGTATGCTACAAATATCTGTATCGTATCCTTGGAACAAAAACTGACGTGTTTCAGCGTTTCCTTAAATTCTAATGAATAATGCCAAATATCGGGGTCGACTGTTTTCTGTGACCCACTCTGTATAGAGTATAGAGTTATTTGCACGTTTAATTGTGTTTGTTAGAAATATCTGGGTCTATTAGTTACATTCGAACGCGTTAAATGATAAAAAATATTATGTGATTTGATTTAGATAAAATATACTGTTATTAAAACTATACCTGCCAATTATTTATTAAATCATAAGTTATTAAAAGATTAAAATTATTTCAAAAAGTATTACATCTAATTATTTAAAGTCATCGACTTGTTGCCCTTTTTCATTTGTTTATAATTTAAACTCTTTTTGAAACAAATACCAGAGCATTTACAGCATATGGTCATCGAATGTCGTGAAGTTTTGGGAGACATGTTTAATTTAACGCGTTCTTTCGTGTAATTTAAATGTTGTGTAGTTAATCATTAGTCCTTTGCTATCCTTAAACTTAGCAGTGTCCTAATTAGTTTAATAAATTAAATGGTTAGATCATTTTGTTACCAAGTACTTCTTGGCGACCATCCCGACAAGTAAAATTAACCCACAAATTTAATTAAAATGCTTTTTCATCAAATTAGTAATAGTGCTTGATGAATTTTGGCAAGAAGTTTTTTGCAAGTAAAGATGTTACTTCTGTTGTCGATTTATATATTTGAATAGTAATTACCCCTTTTACGTGCAAGCTTGTTGCTAGAAATTAAACACATTAGAAAGTTTATACCAACATTTGACAGTCAACAACAAAACAGAAATGTAATCATTTTAATTTAAAATATTGTAATAATTATTGTGCACATAATTATTTTTATAGCAAGAATATCAAAAAAATATTAATAGCAATCATTGGTTTTTCCACCAGATAATTGCTCTTAACTACTAAATGATTCAGGGCAGAAAAAAATTCGCTAAACATGGTTAAGCTTAGTAATTCTACCCAAGGCTCATAATAATAAGCTATTATGTCGTTGAAATACATGCTTCAATGAAAATATAATGCGAATTTGACATTTACTTTATTAATTACAAACCAGGTTAGGTTAGGTTAGGTTAGACTAGGACGTGACCAATTTCTGAACGGCCATCAAATATGCCCCGCCCACCAAAACGTATACATCCTGCGATCGCGACATGCAATTGTCATAGACTCTCAGCCCTAAAAAGCAGACAATTATATCTCCAAAAGATGCCATCCACTAGAGATGGCGAAACGTCGAGTATAAACTTAGAACTACGACGGCCAAAATACCTGGAAAGCCATTCACCAACAAACGATGGCCGCGAAAGCCATTTACAACTTATGACCTTCGTGTTCTATCATTATTAGTGCTAGGCCATTTTTGTAGTTGATTTCATTTTCTTCATTAACATTTGTATCAGTTTTGTTTCTTTTTGTAGGTGGCAGATATTACTTGTATGTTATTGCGTAGTTTTTCTGTGTCTGTGACTAATTACGTTTAATAATTTTTATAATATAAAAGTGTTGGTGGCTGCAAGTATCTGATGTTCAAGTTCACGCCTGTATTTCGACTCCCTATATAACTTTTTTTACAATAAAATCATCAGTCATTAAACAAAGAGAACGCAACATTTTTAGTAAAATTTAATTCTAATTTTAATGTTTCTACTAAAATATAAACGATAATTTTAAATATATCAAAATTTAAAATAATATAAATCTTTCTTAAAAATAAAAAACAAAATACAGGGTGTTCCAACAAAAACTTTTGACCCCAGCAGAAATTCAGACACCAAGAGTTTCTTCCGAGTTTAAAAATAAATAAATTTTATTGGGGGGGAGACGAATTTTCATACAAAATTCATACCCAAAAATGCAACTCCGCATCAACCCCCAATTTTTTTAAATAGCAAGTTTGGTCGAGTGACACATCATTTGAAAGGTAATTTAATTTTCCACACAATATTGTAATTTTTTTTGTTTATAAGATAACTTTGAAGATATTTTGGATTACACTAATTTATTAAATGAATATCAGTAATAACACAAAAATACAATACAATCTATTTTTAAAGACTTTTCTAACATTTGCACATTGGACATTTGAAGATTTTGGAAAATATTTCACTAGAATCCATGTCTAAACCGACAGATACTATGCCAGTTGGGTACGACTTCAAAATGCAATTAAGGATTACATTCTGATCCATGTTATTCCACTCCTGCAATAGCAACTTTCTCAGCTCCTAGGCAGTTCTTTGGGCTGGTGTATGCCTTCGGATACGTTGCTCTTACTTATCCCAGACTTGTTCTATGGGATTCATATCTGGACTGCATGCTGGCCAATCAAACCGCGTAATTTCTACTTCATCTAGATATACACTAACAATCCTGGCAGCGTGTGGTCTTGCATTATCATGCATGAAAATGTCTTGCTTGCCCATAGTAACTATGAAAGACAAAATATGATCTTTCAGGACCTCCGTTATGTATCTGTGAGCTGTTAGAGAGCCATCTTTTACTACAACTAACTCTGTACGTGCTTCTAAAGCGATACCTGTCCAAACCATAACAGACCTACTACTAAATTTTCGTCTTCCCTCAATACAAACGAAGGCGTATTTTTCTCCGTGTCTTTTCCATACTCGTCGACGTCTGTCCATTGAAGCAAAAACGCGATTCATCTGTAAAGATTACCTTGCTCCAGTCATCATCGTGATTTCGAGTAAAATATAATTTTGCTATTCGATGCTGGCGGTTCTATGTTGACCCTGTAGCCATCCTTAAGCCAACATTAACGTCTCTAACCTCTTGAAACTTCTTTTGCAGCCACCCCGCAGATGTTCTATTCCACAAGCTTGACATTAACAAAAACCGATAATCTCTTTGACTCGTGACTCTTTTTCGCCCAGATATGGGTCGTCTGGATATAAGACCATTCTCCTGATAGTGCTGGTACACATTTTGTACAGTACAAAGGCTTTTACCAACAATTCTGGTGTTTTTACGTTGTCCTCTACCATCTTGTATCAACGCTACAATTCGTGCCATAACAATAGGATTTAGAGGCATTATGGCCTGGTAAATAAACACTAAGAACAGTAAATTATCACTACCCACAATAAACCATATAACTAATAGGATTTAGAGAAAAAAATAACATTTAACTGATATATAAGCAACGAAATATGCATGTTTAATTAGGACTAATTTTTATTTTTTAACAAAAGTTGCGAATACGGTGACAGAATGTGACAGACGCCAACTATGACAAATAGAATCCATCCAACAAAATAATTGTCACCGCCTACCAGATCTATGACCCCCTGATTAGTTTTATTTTTAAAATTATTTAAAATTTCCTAAGTTATTTCTTCTTCTGCTTCTTAGGGTGCCAATCCATTACGAATGTTGACGATAATCATAGCGATCCGGACTTTGTCTGCAGCAATCCGGAACAGTTGTGTAGGTGTTTTATTGAATCAGGTCCTGAGGTTCTTGAGCCACGATGTCCTGCGTCTTCCTGGTCCTCTTCGTCCAAAGATTTTTCCTTGTAAGATTGTCTGCAGCAGACCGTATCTTTCTTTGTTTCGCATGATATGACCTAGGTATTCTAATTTACGTGCTTTAATTATGTTCATCAGTTCCAGGTCTTTTTTCATTGTCTTTAGAACTTCGACGTTTGTCACTTTTGCCGTCTAAGTGATTTTCTCCTGTATAGCCACATTTTGAAAGCGTTGAGTGTTTTAGCTGTGGTTTTATTAAGCGTCCAGGATTCTGCACCATAAAGGAGAACGGAGAAGACATAGCATCGCAGGAGTCTCACTTTAGTGTCCAGAGTGATGTTATGACTTTTAAAGAAGACGCTCAGGCGGTTAAAGGTTGCTCTGGCTTTTCCTATGCGTGCTCTTATTTCCTGTAGGTGGCTCCAGTAATGGTTCGCAGATAGTTGTAATGATCAACTATCTCGATAGTCGCTTGGTTTACGAATAGTTGGCTTCCTGTGATGTTCTGTTTGCTGCTTATCATTTGGTCTTATTTACATTGACTTCAAGGCCGTACTGACTACTGTGATGGGTAATTTTGTCCACTAGGGCTTGTAGGTCTTCGAGATTGTCAGCAAAGACGATGGTATCATCGGCGTATCTGATGGTATTTAGTCTGAGTCCGTTTATCAGAATTCCCTTGTTCATGCCGTCTAGGGCTTCATTAAAGATGCTCCGAGTATAGGTTAAAGATAAGAGGCGAAAGTATGCAACCCTGTCGAACCTCTCGCTTTATTTTTACGTAATCTGTGTGTTCTCCCTCCATTCTAAGGTTAGTGACCTGGTTCCAATAGAGGTTCCCAATTATTCGCAGGTCCTTGCCATCGATACCTGTTTCTTTCAGTATTTTGACCATCATTTCGTGCTTTACTTGGTCAAATGCCTTTTGGTAGTCGATCAGGCATGCGTATACGTCGCAATTCATGTCTCGGCATCTCTGAAATAAGACTTGCACTGCAAACAGTGCTTCTCTAGTGCCGACCCCCTTTATAAAACCAAATTGATTTGGAGATATTTGGCTCTTACATACGCTATATATTCTACTGTGGACGACCCTGAGGAATACTTTTAAGAGGTGGCTCATAAGACTTATTGTGCGATACTCATCACACTTCTTTGGTCTTGTTTTCTTTGGAATAGCAACAAATTCAGATTTCAGCCAATCAAATGGAATGTTTTCAGTGTCGTAAATGTTGTTGAACATTTGAGTAATAAGCATGATTGTTCTTTCATCAAATAGTTTGAGGAGTTCTGTTTGTATATTATCTGGAACCGATGCATTACCATCTTTTAATTGCGCAATGGCTGTTTGTACTTCTTTTTTTCCAGGTGTTGATTTTGGTTTGTTTATCTACTATAATTCGACCTTTTGAATCTGTGAGGTTTCCTAGTTGTTTGTTTTTGAAGTTTCCGTTGAGCTCTTTAACTTTTCGATGCACGTTGTAGCTATCGTATTTTTTTTGTAGTGCTTCGATTTTCTCACATTTTTCTACCGCTTCTTTATCCTTGACTTTTCTGATTTTGTTTCTGATAGCAATCTTTATCGTTCTATGTTTTGTGGATCATTTTTGGATTTTCTTCTCTCCTCCATCATTTCCATGATTTCGCTAGTCATCCATAATTTTCTCTTGTTGGTCTTATCTGCTTTAAGATATACTTCCCGTATATCTTCCACAGCCTTCTGTATTCTGTTAATTATTTGTTCAGTTTCCAGTTGCTCCTCAATATCATTGATTTGTTTATTTAGATTTATTTCGACTTTTCTTTGCGTTTCCGGTTTTTTCAGAAGTCTTATATTATATACCTTGGGGGTCTTTGTACGTACTCTTTTCATTCTGGTTTTGAACACACCTACAAGTGACACGTGGTCTGACTCGATGTCGGCCCCAAGATAGGTTTTAACAGATGTGCAGCTGTTACGGAATCTTCTATTCACGCGCAGATAGTCAATTTGGTTTCGTACTATCTTTTCTGGTTTATCTAGAGGTGATTTCCAAGTATAAAGTCTTCTCGAAGGAAGCTTGAAGAATGTGTTCATAACTACTAGGTCGTTGCTCTCTGCAAAAATTTCCAGTAGATCTCCCTGCTCATTCCTTTCCCCTAGTCCATGTTGTCCGACGTGATGAGAGCTGTTTCCTGCTTCCAGCTTAGCATTAAAGTTCTCCATCACAATGAGAAGCTCATGTTTAGTTTAGTTTTGTTTCTCAATTACGGTGTTGATCGAGTCATAGAACTCTATAACCTGCTCTTCTGTCTTGTCTGCAGTTGGGGCATAAACTTGCAAGATGTTGATTTTAGTTGGACTGGCATTGATCTGAAGTAACATAGCACTTTCTGATATGGGAACAAAGTTCCCAATGCACTTGGCTATGTCAGGAGATATTATAGCCCCATGTATTCCATCGGTTCCCGAGTAGACAACTGTGCAGTCGTCCACTTTCACCTCTCCTGAATCTAGCCATCTCATTTCAGACACTCCCATGTTTCCAATGTTTATTCTTCTCATTTCCTGTATTGCATTCTGAATTTTTGCTGCCTTTGCCATCGTCTTTACGTTTCACATACTTATCTTGATTTTGATATATATATAAGTTTTATATCCTTGGATCCGCTCAAAACTGTCCTCCCCGGAAATCCGATCGGAGGGCTTACTCCGGAATTTAATTTAGGGCTGAGCATCGCCTTGATTAGTTAACTAGGACCTATCCATGTGGATCTTTAATGTCCTTTATAACTTGCACATCCTTATGCCGTTGGCTGCATTCTGCAGTTCATCCGCCTTTAGATCCCGTTTCCAAGTTTAAGGGCAAAAGAGTGCTCTGCTCTTTTCGTCTCATCCGCCCGGGGCCTTTGGTCGATAGGAGTGGGTTGCTTATCCCGGCAATATTTCGGTTATTTAAGGTGACCTAAATTTTTTTGCTCGGCAGTGTATTTTATAACATTTAACAAGTATTTTACTTAAAATGATTTCATGTAGTAAGTTAATTATAATTATAATATGTTTCAAACTTTTAATTAGAAACTGTCTTTGTTTTGTAACTAGAATTTGTAAATTATTTTAAATTTAAATTAAATATCAATTACCCAAAGTTTCACATATACTTTTGTAAAGAAAACTTTAACAGGATATTTTAGTTATTCAGAATAATATTTTAGCCAACAAACATTAGCGGCGGATTTAATTTTCAGCAAATTAATTAATGTGCTGAACTTTCTTAAAATTAATTAATAAATAATATTTTAATCAAGTAATTATTAACGCGCTATATTTCTATAATTAAAATATGTAAATTATTTTAACAAACTTAAATATCAATTAAAATGTACTGATAAAGTAATAAAGTTCATGGATTAATAATTAATAAACAAAATTGTTAAATTAACAAGTTTTATTTATTCTGAAAACTCCGTTATCCAATTTAAATGAAAATTACCATACGTGTCAGCTATCTACCCTTCTAAATTTCAAAGGGACTTCCTGTTTATTAAAACAATTTAAAATACTGCTAATTAATATTCTGAGTGGTCGTTTGTTAAAATTAAATTATAAAGGTTCATGGAATGTGTGGGTAAAGGAATATTTTATATTTTGTTTTAATAAATTTATACGTGAAGAAAATTTCTGCACTGAATTTTTATCTAAAGATATAAATTGTGGAGCTCTGTTAGTAACAAAATAGTTAATTATTGTTAATAAAAGTGCACTTCAAATTATGCAAGAAAATTTTTGATTATTACCGAATTAGCAGTCGATTAAACATGTTTTAAAGTCTTGTGTCCTGCATTTTATTATAAAATTAGAATAATAATACAGTGATGGGTACACCACTAATTAATTACTCTTAATGAATAAATATTTATTTGCATCAAGAAGTTTTATTTTTGTTTTAAATCTAACTTCTAATATAAAAATAATAACATGGTACTTAACACTCAAAATATTTATTTGCCTTTCAAATAAGATTTTAAAATTATTTTTATTTCATTCAAATTAACAATCGTGGAGCCAGAAGTCAAAAGAACATTCAAATTTTCTCTTTTAAATTTTCTTTTACAGCAGAACAGTATCCATTTATAATAACAATAAATAGTAGCTTTATTGAAAGAACACATTGAATTAAATAGAACATAAAGTCTCCCAGTGCCATGACATCTTTTGCCACTAATTGGCAAATTAATAACTTCCAATACAATAAATGTTTTTGCCTTGGCTTGATGTGACAGAATTTTTGGTATAATTAATTAGTTTTAAAATATGTTTAAGCGATTGTATAATCATTAGCTGGGGTAGCTAGCTGCTTGTATGGTTAATAGCGTGGAACAAAATTTTATGTTTGCTTTAAAACATATTAATTGAGATGGACTGCGGATATTTGTAGTAGGACTATATAGTAAGACGAGAGAGTAGTATCATGCAAGAAAGAAGCATGCAATAAGGAAAAAACAAAAACAACATAGCACAAAAAGTGATCTACAGAGCGTATAATCACCGGGGCTGCAGCGACAGCGAGCGCCACAAAATCTGCATGCTCGCGCTGGTGCTGGTGCCCTCATTGCAACATCACCAATCATTCACCAGCAGTCGCAGTTGGCTGTTGGCACTGTGCAAGTGAATGCAATGGCAATGGCCGGGTAAATACAATAATTGCAACACAGTTTGATATACATTTACACCCATCATCCAATACTCGACATGACTGGCAGACCGCGCACTCACCATTTTATAATCATCTATTTTGCTGATAGAACGTAGAAAGAAGTTGATGTGTACTATGGTCGGCCCGTCCGTCCGTCCTACTGCGTGTGAAAAAAAGAGTTAAAAAATTTAATACGAGTATAAACTTATATCTCACTTTCAAAACATATTCGTTTATTTAAATATTCACCGAACTTCCTAACCCAGAACCACTACTATCTATTTTTCTTACTGAGCGCAACACTCCATTAACCCCCAAAAAAGCGCAATTATAAGTATTTCAAAGATTTTTAGTAAGCTTTTGTTGTAAACTTTTTAACTAAATTTTATAAACACTGCTTAAAATTTCTCTTGAATATTAAAAAAATGAAAAAGACAATCTTGCGACGATATATTATAAAACATAAATATTCCCATAACTGAAAATAGATATAAGATTATTTATAAAAGTGGCAAATTTCGTGTTGTGCAAGTGTTGCACACAATGAGCGAATTTCTACTTAGTCTCAACACTTTCGTTTTAACAAAGAATTTCTTTCTTAAAATAAATAAATGTAACTACCAATTTAAGTAAAATAACATTTGTTGTAAATTGAACACTGTCCAAAAAACGTGTATTTGCATTGCGTTAGTCGTAAAATGCATATTTTTTTCTACTTTCTTAACTAACCGAAAACTAAAAATACGTAATCTGAAAAACAATTTGTTTACGTTAACTATATTATAAAACAATAATAAATAATTTAATTTAAAAAGTATTAGATTTTTAAGATTATTAAATAGTTCTTATGGAATGCAAAACATATTTTATAGCAGTAATAATAAATATTATTAGCTGACTAAATACCTTTTTTTAAGATAAAAAATCCTTTGGAAATGCCTTTACATTTTTAAATAATCAACAACATGAATTACTACAAGCCAAAACTGTTATTTTATTATCTGAAAATACATTTTATTTACAAAAATATTTTGTTTGTATTTTTCATTATTAGTTAGATATTTATTACGATCATATTTAAATTCATTTATTATGTCCAAATTAACAGAGTTTGATACGTAATTTCATTTTATAGCTTAAATATATGAAAAGTATTATAAACATTGTTCAAGTTTATTAAAAATTTCTTGTGATATATAATATTAAAGTACGTCATTTATCGAAATAAACAAAAAGTTCCTTTTTTAAATTTTTTAACTAATCAATGGAAAGAATTTTAAACTGTTATTTTTTAAAAATAGGTACGTTTTATTACATGCAAAAAAATCTTGTTGGTAATTTTTCATCGTTATTAGCTCTATTTAATACCTAACTTTGTTTATACAATTTTTGATCGGCTACTGTTTCAAATAAATTATTATGGCGTGTAGTTCTGAAAATGAAACGGAAATGAAACGGAAGCGTTGAAACTGTAGAGTTTAGGGTATTTTTGTGTGGAAAGTTCGTAAAACAATTAAATAAAAAAATGTAAAATTTAGATAAAAAGTTCAGTATGGAAAAAAGAAACAAACAAATATAAAAACATGAAAGCGGTGCGGGCCACGGCCACGCCAATCACATCTTTGTATTGGCCATCCAGCATGCAGCACGCGGCTCGTTGCCCGCCACCCACAACACGCACGAAAAGCATCACACGCAGGCAACGGAAAATAAATTAAAATCGGCACTCTTCACATCTCGAATCACATCTCTGAATAGAAACTATATGCTACCATCCAAGACTACACAAACAGAGATGTTCCATTCTCTGATCCATACCACTTACCATTGTCACGTCATCTATCTTTGAGATACTTCTCACAAATATGTTGACACAGACAATTGCCGGACCATCTAGCGGTTAAGAAAAAACAAAAAAAATGGCTTAATTAGTGAACATCATCACCGTGGCCATCGATCGTGTTGCTACGCGATCGATGCAATGGCAATGAGGCACCTGCACCCGCACTTGCGTCGGCACCTGCTGTGCCCAAGGCCCTAGCCAACTCGGAAAATCAGCATTCAGCAATCAAACCCTATCCTACAAGCTAGACGGGGTCAGCGATTGGACGATTAGTGATTTTACCATCAACGCACAACAGTTCTTTCCGATTCCTCTAAAACCCATTTTACTAATTTACAAAATATTCTTATTTATTTATTTAGTTTTGCGCATCAACCGTAAAATAATCGCGCCGTACGCTAGACATACAAATCCATAATATTTAATTGTAAAGATCGGTGTCTTTCAGGAATCTTATAATATTCTTGATCGACGTGGGATTGTATTTCAGGATGTCTTTTATATCCGCAGGAAGGTTACGCGACGTTTACATAAAACGCTCACAAAACCGTTCTCCATTTAGATATTCTAGTATCACGCAAATTCGATCCAAACGATCCCGAATACCGAAAAAAAGCTGCAGGTTGGAACAAACCTTACGTATTTCACAGTGATAGCTATTCCGCAGTCATTGCATCGTTAATAAATGATATGACTGATTCTGAGTCTCGATCGTATTACCTGTGATCTTCTATCATTTGGAGAGTTTGTCCAAGGTTTTACTGATAGTTTTACTTCTGTGCAAGTTAAGAGTTTTTTTCACTCCACTTGTTACCCCAGGTTCTGGCAATGATACTTAAGATGTCGATTTGAAATCTGATACTATTGTTCGGGTGACCTTTTTATTTTCTACATCTGATATTGATGTAACTGCCTGATCTGCAGCTTCGTTACAAGTAAAGACAATGTAGGATGGTACCCAACTAAAGGTGATATGTTTTTCCGTTGCTGCTGCGTTAGTTAAGTAGTTATCCTTTGATTGCTCTACGCATAGGGAACTAGTGAAAAATTTTCATATTGCACAGATGGCACTGAGCAAGTCCGATATAATCAGCAAGTGCTGCTTATTTATTTGTCTTACATTTGGGTAATATCGTTGCATGAACCCCTGTGCCGTCGCCGTCGTTCATTCTTGACGCGTCTGTATATTACACAATTTTTTTTTATCTTCTAATTTCAAGATTAATAAATTTAACTACCACAACCATCATTAATTAATTATTACGCGATTTTTGCTTATTAAATAAAATCCAACCCCTAACTTTTTTTAGGGTAACGTTTTATAGAATATAAAACGTCACTGGAATCAAAAATCTTTTTGTAAACTTAAACTTTTTTGTCTCTTAGTATTTGTAAACATTGTAATTTAGAAGATACAGTTACCCTTTTAAGCCACATTTTAAAAATATTAAATTTAAACTACATTTTCGTTTGTTGTTTGTAAAAATGTAGAGTCACTGTATACTAGTAACTCATACAAATTTTCATAAATTATGTTAAACGGTTTTAAAGAAACGTTAAAAAAATTGAGTTATATTTTTAAGTTAAACACCCTGTAACTTTGTATGTGTGGGCCTGCATGCAGTCCCACACCACCGATGATGTTATGGTGCAACACACGAGGGCCCCAATGGCCGCGCGACTGTCAGTGAGAATATCAATCTCACTGTTGGTTACTCTGTTTTCTGTCAGGTGCGTAGCACACCTAAATATGGCATAGACCTCAGCCTGAAATACCGAGGCGTATTTCCCCAGCGGTATGCTTTCCCTGTGGTTGCAAGATGCTCCAAACACACCTGTCCCTTAGCGTCCCTGGTACCCTGATCCGTCAGTGTACCATCTTTTTACTTCTGTGCTGGTCAATGGTAATTTCTTCAACCAGTCTTTTCTGGTTAGTATTTTTGTCTTATTGTTTTTTCTTATCAAGGTTTTTTTCGGAATCTTGTCCGATTTTATTGTGAAAATGTCTTTGTGGAGCGCCTCGATCTTGGTGTGACCAATTCCGTGGCTCCTTTACGCACCCTGACACTTTAGTCTGTATGCATTGTTCCTGGCTCAATCTTTTATCAAAAGATCCAAAGTTTGAGGGCTATTTGTAGACCCTCTGTTGGGGCTGTGCTCATTGCCCCAGTTGCAGCCCGCAAGAATTTTCCTTGTAGACTTCTTAATAGGTTCACAGCCCCGGCCCTTTCCACCCTTGGCCACCAGACTACTGCTGCGTACGTTAGTGACGGTAGTAATACCGCCTGATGTAACCACGGGCTTACCCTCGGTTTTAGACCCCAGGTTTTTCCCATGGCTTTCTTGCATGCCTACAGTGAAGCATACATTTTATTCCTCTTTGCCTCGAGGTGTACGCTCCCCTTCAGTTTTGCATCCAGGTGTACGCCTGGGTACTTTACTGAAGCGGAGTATTTTAGTTCCTCATTCCATAGCTTCAGAAGGCCAATGGGTTTCGGTTTGTATTTTCTGGCAAAGATCACGGCTGTGGTCCTTGACGGGTTTACCGTTAGCCCAACTTTCTTGCACCAGTTTTACGTGATTCTTAGTGCCATCATCATGATGCTCCTGAGAGTTGACAGATGCTTTCTCCTTACTATAATGGCTCGTACTATAACTATCATCTCAAAAGACTATTACAGTTTATAACAGGTATATACAAAAAATATATTATACATTTGGATGTACCTAACTTAAAACTAACATTAATAATAGGAATACAAAATAGGTAACATTTTTTTCGTATTAAACTTATTCGATAATTATTATTGCCGGTTTATCTCATCTTGGGCATTTTTAAAATAAGAAAAGAATTACAAAGAGTTACATCTCATTCGTTCTAAAATGCTGAAGATAATTTTTAATATTATAATAATAACCATACGCCTATGATACGTCGATTTCCTTTCCTCTTGGACCCGCAAAGGTCTACGTTAAAAATACGAGTCACTTTATTCATTTTTGGTATCCTACTATAGGCTATTCAACCTCGATTTTCTCTTGAATGATCCACATGCGGCTAGCGAGCAACGGTTTGCCTGACTTAATTTTCGGTCATTACTGTTACCCATGAAAAATGTGACCGAACCATAAAACTCATTTTTTGACGATAAAAATAAAGCGAGCTAGCTATTTAGTTTAACGATGTGGGTTGTATATTTGTAGATTGTAGGGGTGGGTCGTGAAGGCAATGCTGCCTCTTAAGCACTTCAACCTATCAGATCTTTTGTGCATAACCCTTAATCTATTCAAGGCCCGGGATTCCGAGACTTCGAGTAAAGTTTATCAGTTTCCTGGGGGCTAAGTTTCTGATATCGAAGGGCTTTAGGAAGGCCGCTTCCAGAAACTTGAGCCTCTTGCAGAAAAGCGCTGGGCATTCGCAAAGCAAATGTTCTGTAGTTTCAGCGAAGTTCTCGCAGTAGTGGCAACTATCACTCTCTCTTTTGCCCATCTTTTTCAGGTGGTACCTTAGAGAACAGTGTCCAGTGAGGAGTCCCGTCACCAGTTTCAAGTCTTTCTTGTCCAACTCGAGAAGCTGTTTAGCTTTACTTGGCGAAAGACTTACTAGCCTTTTCGCTTGCTTTTGTCCTGGCACTTTATGCCAGTGAGATTTCATTTCATCTGTTTCCCAGCATCGAACCTCTTCTTTCAAGTGGGCTTTGGAAAGTCCACAGAAGGGTTCTGGGCCGGAAAATTTTGTATTTGCTCCTTCTTTGGCAAGGCAATCTGCTTCTTCGTTGCCTTTAACTCCCTTGTGACCTGAAACCCACATCAGAGTAACCTGATTGTTTGCTGCCAGTTGTCTCAGGGATTGTTTACAGTCCCAAGTCAGCTTAGACTCACAAGTGTATGACTTCAGAGCTTTTAGTGCTGCTTGGCTATCTGATAAAATATAGATTTTTGCCCTTCTGGAGTTTCTTTCGATGCACTCCTGGGCACATGTCTCTATGGCATGTAATTCTGCTTGAAAGATGGTTGGGGTGTTACCAAGGGTTTTAAAAGCCTAAAATTCGGCCCTATAACGCCCACTCCAACCCTTTCATCCATCTTGGATCCATCAGTGTAACACACTAAAGCATCTCTTCCTAGTTGAAGTCCGTTCTCTGTGCAAACTAAGTGGTTGTTTATAACCACTTCAAACTGCATTTCGAAGTCGTACCTAACTGGCATGATATCTGTCGGCTTAGACATGGATTCTTCTAGGGAAATATTTTCCAAAATCTTTAAATGTCCATTCCGATTTTTTGCTCTAAGATTTGTTGTCTGGCTCAGTCTGAAGGCACTGATTGCTGCTTCTTTCATTACACATAAGTGCAATGGTGGAAGGTTCAGCATTACCTCTACGGCTGCAGTAGGGCACGTGAAACGATGTGGGTTACATCATTATCCGAAAAAAAAACACACTTTTCCATCTGATTTACTTCCAGACTTAATTTTTGTGTTCAATTTTTTATTAATACCTATTTTTAATCGTTTTATGACTTAAGGTAATGCGGTGAATCGGAACATGTTGAATAAAAAAGTTAAGTATCTACGCGAACGTTACATTAATTAATCATAATTTTATCCACAACCCAAGCCATCGTGCTTAACTGATTTTAGGTTTAATATTTATGCGCTATCAAGCATTAATTAGTTTGACTACATTCATCTTGCTGTCTCAATTTAAAACGATGTATCAAAATTAGTTTGCCTATTAATTGTATATTAAATAAATGCTAGGTGTATATGCAGTATTCCAAGTTTATTTTTGCAAATAATTATATTTTCAATGCCTTATCTAAGGAGCCTTTGCCGCTTTAACGTTAATGCAATATTGACATTTTCCGAGGAATAAATAAAAGAACTTTGTCACTTAATAAAACTTAAGTTAAATAGTAAAGCTACGATATCGTATTTTGTTGCCATCACAGGAGGTAAAGGTAATTAATAAAAAGTTTAATATTTTCAAACAGAATTTTTAAGTTTAACCAACTTGGACCTTACATAATCGTAAATGAAATTATGACAAAAATCTCTATAGTACTAGTAGTTCAGCGCAGTTTTATTTTTTCTTTCTAATTTATGTTTACATTTAATTAAGATAGAAAGTGAAAGTACTTAATAATATTCTCTTCTAAGAGATGTTATATAGCTTTGATTTCTTCATTACATGGCTTATGCAAAACCCTAAAATAATTTAACACTAACAATATTCGGTAATTAATTATAAACAATATATATAATCACAAAATATTATTTGCGACATTAATAATTGTTGTATGTGAAAAATTATTCAATTATTCAATAACATTAATTTTCGAAATAATAACCAACATAATTTAATCAAATACACTGCTCAACCTTTGAAGTGGATAATATAAAAGTTTCTGAAATTTCGATATGAATATTTGAAATAAAAAACAGTCACGAAAAATGAAAGTTTATTTGGGGAAATAACAAAACCAACGCAAAAACTTATATTCAATAAAGCAAAATTGGTGTTTAATAAAAAGTAACAAATTAAAGAAAATAACAACTTACAAAATTCATTCGTTACGGTACTTCCAACAGCTGTATACGAAACTTAATACCGTGTAGGACCACCTCGGATTCGCCTTAATGCTGTTATTCTATTTGGAAGACTATCGATCAAATTATTGATAAACTGCTGTGGAATGCCTTCCCAAATGACTTGTAATGCGTTAAAGCATATTTCACGAATATACGGTGGTAACGGATTATCGTTAGAAAGTCGATACCAGTATTCAACTGAATATTTAAAAAGTACGAAAGTAAATTCCCCTAATATTTTTAAACAAATTTCGTTGGTAACGAATTTTATTTTATAAGGGATTTCTTGTTTGAAAATTAAGGGTCAATATTTTTATTTGTTAGCACCCTTTATTTTGCAACCAAATCTTTTCTAAATGACTTTATTTATTGTACATAATAAGAAAGGTAGGTAAGTAATCCATACAAATTTCACTAATTAACTAAGCTATTGAGCTTTATTGTGGCTTGTTGATTTATTTTCGTTAGTTTTTTTGTTAGATTTCTAGAAAAGTAATTAGTAATCCTGGGTTATCATTCCAGTGGTTACCTACATTAAAATCGTATAGAACCAATTGTAATTTCAAGTAGTGTATGTATACCTAATAGAACGCGAAAGTTCCGCGACGTGTTTTAGATGCATTAATATTAAATGTACACGCTTATTTTACTGCGGAAAAGGACAATGGAGATCCGTTGCTACCAGTTTTATCTATAAGCAAGCGTGTGTGTGATGCGCTGGGTATTTGAAAAACAAAATTAACCTCAGTTTTAAATAGTGTGAAAGATGGAAATAGTGAACAAAAAGTTGAAAAATATAAACCCCGCCGACATCCAAAGACTGTTGACTATCCCGAGGCTTAGAAATTTGAAATTCATAGCATTGTGTACAAAATACGCGAATTGGATTTAATATTGGAAAAGGCAGAAGAAAAAGATGTTCTAATTTGAAATTTCTAGAACGAGTCGTTAGAGAATTTTGAAACATATGGGGTTTAAGTTAAAAATAAAGACAACCGAAAGGCTTTGTGTGAAAAAGCTAGAGTCGTGCACAAAAGAATTTAATTTTCAAGTAATTATACTCTATACTGTAAATAAGAATGCTCTTCATTTGTTTATCTAGACGAAACTTGGATTTTTGCTAAAGGTGGAACAAAAAGAATTTGGCAGGACGATAACATAAAGTCTATAAAACACACCGACGATGAAGAAAAAAGAAACATTATTGTGCATGCAGGTGGAAAGCATGGTTTTGTTAATGAAGCGGATCTTTTATTTTCGTCAAAGTCAAAATCGGCTAATTATCATGACAATATGGATACAGGTATGTTTGTGAAAGAGAAACTATTACCATCATTAAATGAACCATCTGTCATTGTATTAGAAAATGCTCCGTACCAGTCGGAAATTTTAAAATAAGCAACCAACAAACTCCTGGACGGTACAGAAAATAAAAGAATGGTTAACGAACTAAAATATTACATATCCACAGTATTGCTTTAAGCCGGAATTATTATCGATAGGTAAAAATATATATAGGCAAAAAAGAGAAAAAATTTATAAATTGGATCAAATTATACTTAGTTATGAACATCGGGTGCTAAGACTTTCGCCTTATTATTGCCAATTTAATCCCATTGAGTATATGCAAAACTTATTATGATAATCACATTGGATCTAATGGTTACAGTGATAAGGCTGTTTTGAAAACCTGACAACGAGCACTTAATACTGCTACTCCTGAAACTTGGGAAAATGTGTCACAAAATGTGAAAACTTATCGGAACTTATTGGAATGGTGGGTTCGTGAAAACCGCATCGAAGCAGTTAATCCTGTTATCATTTACAATCCGAATGAGGATAGCGACGACGAGTGATTCCGATTATGATGACTATAAATCTGATGCTTAATAATCCGTAAGTACTACATGCTTAAACATATTTATTATATTGGTAACAATAATTTATTTTTGTTGGATTCCCTGTTAACATAATTAAATATGTGCCTATTTCTAACCAAAAAACTCATCGAGAGCTACATCAACGATTTGTGTTCACAATAAAGCAATAAATAAAAATAAAACCTCTTAACAAAAGCATAATAATAAACAAAAAAATTTCTGGTTTAAATCTAAGGGGAATTTACTAATGTACCTTTCATCACAGTGCGCCCGTTAAGTCGATGCCTTGGTGACTAATCCGATACCATCGTATATTGGCGAAATGAGCTATACCCAAGTGCTGCAATGTGTGTGAAGGTTGTTGGAGTCGATTTAATTGCCTGGTCATTTTAGCCCAAACGTGCTCAATGCAATTTATATCTGGTGAGCAGGGTGGCCACTCCATTTTTATAAACCCATGATGTTCTATTCGGTCATTTACAATTCTTGCACGGTGAGGACGAGAATTATCATCAATAAAAACAAACCTCTCACCCATGACGCCAGCAAATGGTACAACTATCGGCTCAATAACCATGTCGCGATATCTTACCGCCGTCATTGTTTGATAAATTAAGACCAGTAGATCAGTGTGGCCATCATAACATTTTTTCACCGAACACAAACTGATCCGCCACCGAAAAGAGTGGTTGGTGCCATTAAATTTTCATAGTTTTTTTTTTTAAATAGTCGCAAAAAGGGTAGACCTATCGTGTGGGCCGCGGACGGCCCGCACTGTGACTATTTGAAGAAGAAGGGATTATAGAAAGGAAATGATTGTGGACACGCTTTTTAAAAAGATGCAGGTCATAGTTCTCTGGAAAAACTGATTTTGGAAGCTTATTCCATTCCGTAGCAGTCCTGTAAAAGAAGGATTCTTGATAAAGATTGGTCCTTGTAGTGTCAATTTTGAGAGTAAATGGGTGAGACTGATCAGCGTGCCGAGTTCTTCGGCCGAATGTGGCCAGTGGTGGTACAAGAGTTTTTATTTCTCTGGAGCATCTGCCATGGAAATATCTGTAGAGCAATGACTGGTCTGCAACTCTTCTTCTATGTTCTAGAGGGTGAAGGGTATCTGTAAGAGTTGAGCTGTTTATCAAGCGAATGGCTCTTTTCTGAATGGAATCTAGAAGACGAAGAGAATGCCTTGGTGCTGAACTCCAAATGTGCGAGCAATACTCCAGTAGAGGTCGGATTTGAGCCTTGTACGTCGTCAACAGTTGATCAGGAGTAAAAAACTTTCTGGCTTTCCACAGAAAACCCAGCCTCTGGCTTGCCGACTTTGCGATGTTAGCAACATGGTCATGCCAAGACATATTATTGGACACCGTGACTCCCAAAATCGAGATGGAGGGACTTGGTTCAAGGGTATTTCCGGACATTATGATGGGATGATTTGAGGAATTCACTTTCTTGGAAAACGTGGCACTTTGTGTTTTTTGGGCGTTGAACTGAACAAGATTGTTGGTTTTCCACTCGACGATTGCTTTAAGATCTCTATTGATGGAATCAACCTGTTCCTGCCTGAGTCTATTTGTATCATTCACCGAAAGTGATCGATAGGATGTGAAAGTTGAGACAAGTGTGCTATCGTCTGCGAAACTGTAAATGGGGTTCGTGGTGGTTTTTAAGAGGTCGTTGATGTGGAAAAGAAATAAGGTGGGGGACGGGATGGAACCCTGGGGGACCCCGGCATTAGTTTTAAACGCATCAGAAGAAATACCGTCAACTGCCACATGTAAGGAGCGATCTTGCATGAAGCTCAAGAGCCATTGGCGCAGTTTGGTTGGGAGACCGTAGGCAGATAATTTACTTAACAATGCCTGGTACCAAACGCGGTCAAAGGCTTTAGATATATCCAAGGCTATTGCACGGGACTCACCAAACTTTTCAATAGTGTTTGTCCAGAGCTGAGTGACATAAGCCAGCAAAACTCCAGTAGACCGAAGTTGTCGAAATCCATATTGTCTGTCATGGATTATCTCAAATTTCATAGTACCCCTATCCTCTTTCTCTCCAGACTAAAATACGTAATAAATACCTATATAAACAAAATCGTGATTCGTCAGAGAAAAGACAATTCCTTCAATTTTGAAGATTTCAATTATTGTATTCTATAGCCCAACCATGTCTGCATGCACGCTGCGCCGGCGTTAAGCATGGGTATGTAACACGTGTTCTTACTCTTAAATTACGTATATGCAACCTTCTGATAGTCTTCTTCTTCTTCTTCTTTACCCAGCTATCTTAGTCCACTGCTGGACGTAAGCCTCCCCTTTACATTTCCATTTTTTACGATTTTGAGCCACACTCATCCACTGACTTATGATTCTTTTTATGTCATCTCGCCATCTTGTGTCTTCCTACACTTCGTTTGTCATTTCGCGGTCGCCACTCCAATAATCACTTCGTCCACCTATCATCATTGCGTCTAGCTACATGTCCTGCATACTGCCACTTCAGTTTCGCAATTCTTGTTATTATGTCTTCCACTTTCGTTCTTTTGCGGATATCTATGTTCCTAACACGATCTGATAGTTTTATTCCCAGCATAGAGCGTTCCATTTTACGTTGAGTTATTCTAAGTTTTTCTGCACTCGCTCTTGTTAGCGTGAGTGT
Source organism: Agelastica alni (assembly GCA_950111635.1). NCBI lineage: Eukaryota > Metazoa > Arthropoda > Insecta > Coleoptera > Chrysomelidae > Agelastica > Agelastica alni. The sequence continues at coordinate 49,456,556 of OX467708.1, read as the reverse complement.
CTCTGCTCAGAAAGTCATGACAGGGAGCACACACTGATTAAACACTTTACGCTTTAAAAAGATCGGGATATCACTCTTGAATACTCCGTTCAGCTTACCATAGGCTGCCCATCCAAGCCCCACTCGTCTTTGTAGCTCCTGCGTTTGGTTGTCTCTGTGTATTTTTATTTTATGGCCTAGATATCTATATTCTCTTACTTGTTGTGACTTCCCAATGTGAGATTTTCTCCGAGAACTGGGTTGGTCATTACCTTTGTCTTTTGTGTGTTTATTTGCAGTCCTACTTTTGTGGTGGCATTTGCTAGTTCTGTCAGCATTTCTTGGGCTTCTTGTATATCGTCAGCAATTAGCACGATGTCGTCGGCAAAACGCAATTTGTTTAATCTCTTCCGTCGATGTTTATGCTTCTTTGTTCCCTTTCCAGCTGTTTAAACGCGTATTCGAGGACGGTAATAAAAATTTTGGGTGACATCGTGTCTCCTTGTCTAACTCTGATAGTCTGACCAGAAATAACAGCTCCAATACCTTGTCCAAAGAAGCTGTTAATTCTTGAAGCCGTGAATGTTGGATTTCGTCTTGTAGTCAGGACTATGAAACGGTCTTGAGCTTGCGTTGTGGCTTATACTCGTCCTCCTCCATGCGTGTACTGTGCAGACCCAGTTGATACAAATCGATTCCATGCTCGACTGATGACGCTTTGCGAAACATTTAAGAGGGGTTTAACCTTATTTGAGATTGATAATAAAACTTTGTGAAACAAGGAATGGCAAAAATCATATTAAAAATCGATATTATTTTTTACTTTCTGCTTGAGAAAGGTTGGATCTAGGCATCTCTCGGTGTACTTTTTTAATTTTTTGAAAAAAAGTAGAAAAAAAAGTACGAAATTTCGGCCATATTCACTATTTTTTATGTCACAAGATATATCTTATTTCGAAAAAGTACTCCGAGAGATGCCTCAATTATACAGTTGTCTTTATTGAAAAAAAAATTATCGCGATCCATCAAGAATTACTAGATCAAAAATGATTTTTTCTGAACCCCTGTAACTGGATTTGAGTTTTGTTATTTCGCGGTATGGACGTATAAAGGTATAAAAATTGAAAAAATTTATCGTAATGATACATTTTGTCAAAATAAGATGAAATCAAAATTAGTAGATTTTTTTTATGAAATATTTGCTGCCTGAAATAGTTGACAGTAAATACGAGAGAAATATGGAAATAATAGATTGATATAAGTTATTTATGTAAAATTAGATTGTTATGTGTATATTTTGTTTTCAAATATATCCTGTGAGTTTTCGATTTTTCAAGTTCAGTGAGCATACTGAACATTACTGAATACCTTGAAAAATGTCATTCATTCATACCTATCGAAGAAGATTATATCTAAATATTTTGTTATGTATGAAAATATTCAATAGAGTTTTTCCATAAACAGCATTTTTGCAGCATTTCTTTTTTCTGTGTGTATCTATTTTTTTATTAACTACCGACCCATATCCATATTAATCATACGCGAAATATTCATTATGATAAAAAGGATACTCATTTTATTTTTAATATGCTTCTGGACATTTTTTGATAATACAGAAGGAGGCCTATTTTGAGAATTCTAAAGGCCAACAGCGACGGCCGCAGACCCGGCAAGGCCAAATTTACTACGAAATATACGCAACAGTGAGTTTGAGTAAGACGCAAACAGCGCTAAGCGTTTTTTGTTCTTCGCCCCTTTTGCTCGGGATTTTTACTTCCCGCTTTACACCGCAAATTTACTCTGACATGTTTTTAAAGGTTAACCCCAGCGGCTTCTTCCTGAGATAAACCTTCACGTATCAAATGAACTAATTGCTCGAGCTTCCCTACATATAATCGTCGTAAAGGCATAACTTTAACGTAAATAAGAAAACATCTTACTAATAACAGTAGAAATGCAGCCGATATAAGCACTTCTCTTCGACTAAAATTTTGTAAACAACATTCCGATATTTTTCTGTTAAAAAGATAATAGCCGAGGCATAAAAAAAAATTGCAAAAAATATGTTCATACACAGCATACAGTTTAATCCCTCCGTTATAATTATTAACTTTAATTGTTGAACGGTGTATTTACCAATAAATATGAAACAAACAAAGAAAGGACCTCAACCATACTTAATTTTAAATTAAATGAATATGAACATTTACATTAATAATTTTAATTAATTTAATTTCATTATTAAATACTTAAATTACGTTAACGTTTTTTGTAAAAAAAATATGTTGTATAAATTGTAAATAATTATTTGGTTCGCCGGACCATGTATAAATTGTGAATTAATGAACGGATAATTTTTGTAATAATGTTATAATTATTTGAGTATTTGTGTATAATTATTTGGGTTGCGTCCATTAATTACGTGATGTATTTAGGAGGTGGGATCGAGCCAAATCTCACCTAATCTCACGTGGGGGTAAGGGGGGTCTCGGCAAATATTACATAATTTTGTTCCACAACAGTATAAAATTGAGAGAATAATGGGTTAAACTAAAAACGACATATTTCTGCACTAAAATTATATTTTTTAAATAAATTTAATGCAATTAAGTACAGATTAGTTGCGCGGCCATTGGGGCCCTAGTGAGTAACACCACAACATCATCGGTGGTGTGGGACTGCATGCAAGCCCTCACTGAGTTAGCGACGGTAAACAAAGGTTTCTGGGCATACAGGGATAAACGGCAACGAGGTAGCCGACGAACTGGCAAGAAACGGGACCCTGGTGGAACCAAGAAGCCAGTTGGTCGGATTGCCAATTGCCGAAGCAAAACATTTACTGAAACTAATCCTTGAACATATTGCTCAGTGGAATGCAAATACTGGCTGCTGAACATCAAAACAGCTGATAAAAAGACCTCTCCAGAAGAGGGCTGACGCACTCTGGACGATAGACCGGAGTAAACTAAGCAGCACGCTTGGCCTGCTCACAGGACACATTGCACTAAGGGCGCACCTCTTAAAACTTAAGCTGGCGGCCAAGAAAAACTGCCGACTATGCGGAAAGGACGAGGAGAGCAGTATACACATTCTGTGTCACTGCCCGATGCTAGCGGGGTACAGGTATCAAACTTGGGGCCGTATGATTATGGATCCAAGCGATCTAAAAGAGACAGGGCCAACAGAAATCCTAAGGTTTGCCAAAATTAGCGGATTAGAATTCTGATGCCCTGAAGACACAGCGTAAGTCACAGAGGATAAAAAAATCTAGGTGACATAGGTGTCGATACCAAAGGCCCAACCGCAAGATTGTAATGTAATGTAATGTAAAGTACAGATTAACGTATTTACACTAAAAATATTTTGAAAAATCTCGCATACCGCCCCCTTGCCGATATTCGTCACGCGTGGATGTAGTGAAAAAGAAATGGATATCGATAGAGTCTCGGAATCCTAGGCCTCGAATAGATTAAGGGTTATGCACAAAAGATAGGTCAAGGTGCTTGAGAAGCTGCATAGCCTTCACGACCCGCCCTACAATTTACAATAATGATTGATGAATGGTACAATAGCAAAAAAAACTCTGATTGGTTGACCCTTTGCAAAGAAAGCAAAATTTGTCTTTAAAGAGACCCGTGTGTCCAGATGTCTTTTCTGCTTGTCCGTAAAATAATTAAAAAGAAAAGGTTTTACGCTTTAAATGTTCCCTACTTAATAAATCTATAAACTTTTCAAAAAAACGTAACTTGTAAATTAACGAATTTTAAAAAGAAACCAAGCAGACGTTTTTTACTTAAAAGAATCTTTTAAAAATATAAAATGAAAAAAAATTTTACATCTTAAAAAAAATAAAATATATAAGAATCTGAATATATACAAACAAAATAATGAATTAACATTATAATTATAACTGTAAAAATTTAAAAATTAAAACTTTGAAAGTAAGTATAAATTTAAAAAAAATTATTATATACCGGGTGTCTCAGTTGTATTGTTCCAACTCCATATCTCAGTTGTTTTAAATAAATTTAAATTTAAAATTTTAAACCTTTTATAAAGACTTAAAATTGTTGTTTAACAGTAAATAGGACAAAAGAAAATATAAGTTATATCAAAACTTTGTTTATAAAAAAAGGTAAAGAATAAGCGGTAGGTTTGTTTAAAGAGTCTGATAGTTTAAAAGATGACTTATAGGATGAGAACAATACTCTAAAACTGGTAAAATTTAAACTTTATATTGTGTAAATAAATAATCAGACCGTAAGTTCTTTTTGGATCCAAACAAAAAATACTTCTAAGTGGCTGTCATGAGTATCATAAAGAAAGAGTCATGAAGTTTTTTCCGACATAGATATGATGAACATTGAAAAATATTATAGTTTTATGACAAACAAAAGCAAACATTACTGTCTAAGTAATCCTCTTTTTAATTCAATGTCTATGTTTAGAATCAAGCACCGCGGATTTGTATAAAGAGAACTTGGGGTCAGAGAAAAAATGAAGTTGTTTTTATTGAAAGTTGTTTTAGAACGAACATTTGGTTTTAAGACAGTATCGAATTTCTTTAATATATTTTAAATGTTAATAGTTATTATGTCTAGTTGTCTGGTTCTTTTTTAAGCAAAAAATACTTCTACTTTTATCTAAATTTAGAATAGTCTTTTAAGAAATTAGTTGTTAAATTATATAACAAGAACGGAATAAAATAATAAAACGAATAAATAAGCCGTGTCGTTAAATGAGTATACGTTTCAAAGCATGTTTAAGACAATGGAGTAAGGTAAATAAAAAAAACACATTGAGAAATTTCATAAAACAAGAGAAATGTGGTAAACGAACATATAGCTAAACAATGTAAACAGTAGCAATTAATGTTGCATAAAAAATTGTTAAAAAACTCCAACTTTTAATACTGTGGATAAGATTAAGTTTTTATTTCGATACATCTTAAGGGACAAATTACCGTTTATTCAGTTTATTTATTGGGTGGTTACTTCAAAAAAAAATTCATATTATTATTTACATTACAATCTTGCAGTTGGGCCATTGGTATAGGCACCTATGTCACCTAGATCTTTTATCCTCTGTGACTAATGCTGTGTCTTCAGGGCATCAGAATTCCAGTCCGCTGGTTTTGGCAAACCGCAGGATTTCTGTTTTAGATCGCTTGGATCCAATATCATACGGCCCAGGTTTGATACCTGTACACCGCTAGCATCGGGCAGCAACACAGAATATGTATGCTGCTCTCTTTCTCTTCGCCGCATAGTCGTCAGTTTTTGTCAGCCGCCAGCTTAAGTTTAAAGTGCCAGTAAGCAGGCCAAGCGTGCTGCTTAGCCTAATCCGGTTCATCGTCCAGAGTGCGTCTGACCTCTTCTGGAGAGGTTTTGTTATCAGCTGTCTTGATGTTCTGCAGCCAGTATTTGCATTCCACTGAGCGATATGTTTTTGCTCAAGGATTAGTTTTAATTTATGTTTCGCTCCGGCAATTGGCAATCCGACCAACTGGCTTTTTGGTCCCACCAGGGTCCCATTTATTACCAGTTCATCGGCTACCTTATTGCCATTTATCCCTGTGTGCCCAGGAACCCATGTAAGAGTAACTTTGTTTACCGTCGCTAACTTAGTGAGGGCTTGCATGCAGTCCCACACCACCGATGATGTTGTGGTGCAGCTCACGAGGGCCCCAATGGACACTCGACTGTCAGTGAGAATATCAACCTCATTGTTTGTCACTCTGTTTTCTGTAAGATGCGTAGCACACCCGAGTATGGCATAGACCTCGGCATAGAAGACCGAGGCGTATTTCACCAGGGGTATGCTTTCGCTGTGGTTGCAGGATGCTCCAAACGCACCTGCCCCGTAGCGTCCCTGGTACCCTAATCCGTCAGTGTACCATCATTTCACTTCTGAGCTGGTAAATGGTGTTTTTTTTAACATGTACTGATAAAACAAAAACAATTATTTTTTGTTTAATTTTAAGAAATCTTCTTGATATCAGATTTGCACTAAACTAATACCATACCTTTAAAAAGCAGACAGCAAAGACGGTCTCCTGTGTAACCCCCCTAAGTAATTTCATGAAATTTGTGTGAACCAGTTTTAATATTAACATTGTTATATATTCGTTAGTTATTCTGATTGAATTTAACTGACCGTGAAATGGGTATGGTACAAACGTAGTTACGATATGAGAAAGAGCAATTCGCAGAGGAAAATAACATTTGAAAATAATATTTTTATTTAACATTTTGGACTATTGCAATAGTTACTGTTAGAATCAATTTTTTTTCGTGAGGAAATCAGGAAAATTACGTCAAGCATTTATCGTGATATAGTTTTTTGTTTGCCCCAATATCAATCAAGATTTTTGTCAGCACAAGAATTAATTAAAGTTTTCAAAAACCATATTATTAAAAAGTATATAAATTTAATTGAAGAAAATTTTGAAAAAAAAATTAGTTAGTACCTTAAATGATATTTTATTCTTACATTTAAATAGTAAAATGGGTAAAATTTTGATTTGTTTTTCAATTTTTCTCATGCATTTTTTTATAACAATTTTAATAGCATTTTTATGTTAATTTGGCGACTAATGAATAACCAGCTATAGAAAAATTCTGCACACTTGGTAGTCTATTGTCGCGTTTTTAAAGTTTATCGGGTATTTGAATAGTAGGCTCTGCATATTCAAAACAATTCCTTTAGATTTACAGTTTTAAAGAATGTGTTAAAAGACAAACAGTGCAATACATGCGAAAGTTATGTTGCCAATTTGTTAGGCAAAAATCATTTCACAATAAGTCGTATGGTAAGAAGCTTAAATGAGGTAGAAAATTATTCTAGAGGGTGAACAGTAAGAGACCAACTACTGCGCCCTTGCTTGATAGAAAAAACAGTTGCCAGGTTACGTTTTGCTTGAAATCATCAAAATTGGTCTGTGGATAACTGGAAAAAAGCTTTATTCACTGATAAAACTAGGGTTAGCCTAAAACATTCAGAGGGTCGTAAATAAGTCTGGCGAAAACCAGGAGAAAGGTTTGCTCCTTGCAATATCTCTGCAGGGATTCCATTCGGTGGTGGCTCTATTATATTTTGGGGTGGTATATGCTTTAACGATCGTACAAAATTAGTCTAGCTTTTTGAATACAGCAAGTTGCTGGCAAAAATTAACTGCATGCAAGTATTTTGAATATTTTAGAGCTAGATTGGCTACATTAATTTGATACTTAGTCGAAATATTTAAAAACGCGTGGGCACTGAGAAAGCTGAAATTTTCAAATAGACTCGTTGCGCTCTCTACCCTTGTTTCAATTTTTGTAAAAATGTTGTCAAACACTACTTTTACATTTTTGGAAAAATGCTTGATGTTTGACCGTTCGCGTTTATTAGGCTCAGCTCGTGTAATATCGACTTGGGATACGTTTATAAATCCACTTAGGATGTATGTTCAAAAACCAACTGGGCGTTTTAAAATTAAACGAATAATCGATAGAACAACGTGCGCCAGACGCTTTGTGAAACAAATTGTTTTTTAAAACAATATATAATGATTTTGGCGCCCCCTGAAACTGCCGCCCGTGGCAGGTGCCCCGGTTTGCTCCCCCTAGATCCGGGGCTGCAGTCCTGCTTTAAACTTTCATAAGAACTTGCAGATGTATATGTCAGTTGTCATCAGTAATTCTCGTACATAATAAAACAAACCTATATAAAAAAAAAATCTTAATTTTAACTTAAGTAGGTACGATTTAATACCAGCATAAATCATAAAAGGGACGCTGTTTATGTAATTATTAATTTGAATATTTTTGATTTTACAGTTTGTTGCAAATTTTAATAATCAGCGTTCTCGATAAATTAATGTATTTATAACATTTTTTTGTTTGTTTGTACGTAATGTTCTTGATTTATAGTAAAATTTTAATTTATCTTTCGGCATTTTCTTTCATCATTTCTCGTTGTCAGAAGAAAAACAATCTCAAAATATAATGCATATTTTTTTTGCTGAGTTAGAGTTTAAACATGAAAAATTGAAGTTCACGATTACAGGTATTTGTTTGCGAAATGCTGTGTCATAATATTTATATTTTCAGCGATGAAGATTGATTATTTATTGTTTTCATTTTATACATCCATATACCATACATCAAATGAAAACCCAAGAAAAATGCAAATCAGCCATATAAACAACAATCAATTCTATCCATTTATTTTACAGATAACATTAAACATAGCGAAATTACAACAGAAACTAAAATAAAGCTAATTACTAACAGCTTATTTAATGTTCAAATTGTGCTCCGTTATTTTATAGGCAGTAATATAACCTATTTTCAAATTCTTCTCGAACTATTTGCAAAGTTTCGCTAGTAATTCGTCTACATTCTTCAGTTATTCTAAACTTTAGTTCTTCAATGTCTTCGGGAGGAGTTTTATAAACTAATATTTTTAAATTACCCCGTAGAAAAAAGTCAAGTGGTGTTAGATCTAAATGTCTTGGAATTGTTCGTCTAGCCATTGTCTTACAGCTAGTGCGTAATGTGGCGTAGCTCCGTCCTGTTGAAGGTATATATTCCGTTCATCTAGCACCATATTTCCCTGTTCTTTAACTTGTCTTTTTAGTGATATAGTAATAGGTAGATCAATTTCATTTTATAATAATTGTAGGTACAATTCTCCCGTAAGGTTTTTGGTCAATGAAAAGTGGTCCAATTATCTCATTTTCTAGAATACTAGCCCATACATTGATCTTTGCTGGAAACTGGGTATTATCCTGTCGAAACACGTACCTACAATCATGTTTGTTAACAAAGCCATTTAAATAAAATGTCTTGCGTCTTCTTGTATTTTTTGGGAAATTGTTTCACCAAATTCAATTCTGCGGTCACAGTCGTCTTGACTAAGCTGATGATGAATTTGTATTTAATAAGGAAAAAAATTATGCGATTTTAACACTTTGTATGAAACCAATAGTTTGATACTTTTTGAATGGAATAGGTAGAACCTTTAGCAAAATGATCCAGTACTTTAATTTGTGCAGCTTCGTCGAGAACTCTGAGATTATAACATTTTTTTTATTACAAACGGATCCAGTTTCTCAAAATTTCAGTACCAACTCTATGATGGTCTGGTGGCCCATATTTCTATAAAAATGCTTTTCAATAAAAACTCGAGCGCACTTGTTTTGATTTCCGTAAATAAATATTATTTCTATTCGTTCTTGCAGAGCATACACCATTTTAAAATAACTCAAGATGCTACAGCTACAAATAATGGCTAATTTAACGTCACGAATAACTAACTAAATATACTATTAACAATTTTGAAACAAAGAAACAAAATGATAAAATTTTTTAAAAAAGGTGATATGTATTCAGAATTAATTGATCCCTAATTAGAAATCTACCCATCCAACAGTGGCGTAGTTCGTTTATGGTCTTATGGTATTTCACATAATTTGTTGTTATCAAAAAAATAAATTGATAGAATAAATTGTTGTTTATATGGCAGCTTTGTATTTATCTTGGGTTTTCATTTAATGTATCACAAGGTAGGTTGCGATTTGACATTTTAAAAAACGGGAGGGGTATGTTAAAAAGGGGTGCTAATTGGAAATAGCAGAATAACATTTTTTAATTTTTTAATTCGACGTGTTTTTTGTTTTTCTTACATTTACGCAAAATCAAAAGTTATTTTGGACTGGCTGGTTTTGAAATGAAGGCACTGTGTATCGAAAAAAGTTTTAAAAAAAGTTGTAAATCTAAAAATTCTGCATCAAAATGACTCCTTATTTATTTTAATGCAGTAGTATGAAGACAGCAAATAATCCGAAATTCATAAATATAATTATGGTTGTAATTAAGGAGCTGGTAAGAATTTTCGTATATGATTTGTTTATGTTTAATATGAAAAAAAACTGAAGTTCAGATCTATACAAATCGAATTGGTTGAGTTAATGAAAGTATTACGTCGCTGCGTTTTTGCGTTACAGCGCTTCAAAGTTGTAAAAAAAAGATACTAAATCATTTGCTCATGTCTGCCTCTAGGGCTGTTTTTCTAATTGATTTTTTGTTTTTATAAGAAATTTAAACATTTGTGCTAGAGGCAGACATGAGCACATGAAATAGCACATCTTTTTTTTTTAATTTTTAAAGCGCTGACAATTAAAAAAACAGAGGCAACTTGCTGTCAGACCATTTTTCTGTGGTTCTTTATATTATATTCTCATAATACAGCTTTAAATAATAAAAACAAATTTAAAATTAATTAAAAATTAAAAAATTAAAAGTCAGAGCCCTGGATGTTTACCTCTTCGATTTTCTTCGTTTTTGTTTATTTCTTATTGGCTCAATAGGGGAAAATCACGTACCGCAAGATGACGCTTTCAATGACAAAATATCGTATCGAGGAGACAACAAATATTCTGTCATTTGATCACTTGTAAAACCAGAGTTTTTATTAAAGGGAATTTTAGTTTTCTCATAGATTTGAGTTAATTTTTTGTGTTAAACTATTGGATTAAAGCTGGATTTAAGGTTTGTTTTCGACGTTTCAGTTTTATTGTCGCTGGATTCTCGTTAAATGTCAGTAAAGACCAGGTTTGTCCAGGTATCAATTTTGGTTTGTTTTCAAAGTTTTTTAATTCTGTTGTCCCTGGAATTCTTGTTACAATGCCTTATGAAAGTGAAAGTGAATATTTTAGAATATTGTATCTCCCTGTCTCACGCCTCTCCATAAATTGATTGGATCAGTTCCCCCCAAGACTTGGACTGGTATGGTTGCGTCGTGGTAGATAGCGTTGATTAGCTGTATATATCGACTATCCATACGGAATCTCTTTAGGGCGTTTAAAAAAGCCCATTTTTCGAGTGTATCGAACGCTTTTTCAAAGTCGATAAAAGCGAAGAAAACCTGTTGATTATATTCTAGTGATTTTTCTATTGTTTGCCGTAATGTGTTAATATGATCAATCGTATTGTACCCCCCACGAAAACCGGCTTGTTCCATTGGCTGGAATTCGTCAAGCTTGTTGGTAATCCTGTATTCTTGTCAGGAGCTTGTAGGTATGAGACAGCAGTAAGATCGGCCTGTAGTTTTTAATATCTTCCTTGTCTCCTTTCTTATAGAGGATAATCACGTCCGAGTTTTTCCATGTTTAAGGGATTTCACCATTATCTAAGCAGTTATTGAAAAGTTTTTCTAGATATTCCAATAGGTTTAGGCATTTCACCTTGATATATTCGATTATTATATTATCCGGACCTGGTGCTTTGTTATCTTTCATTTTCTTCAATGAATATTTAATTTCATATTTGCTAATTTGTGGTAGATCCTCGGTGTGGTGCTTAGTTAATTTTGCTCTTCTATCTGTTTTATCGCGAGCCTTCTCTGACACTTTTGTTAAGTATAAATAAATAAATATAAATTTCATTTTCGTCTTTTAATGATGTTATTTCGGATTTCCCTGGCGATATTCTTTTTTAAATACTTTTTGCCCTTTGTTGTTTTTTATAACTTTCTTTATTACCCTCTCGTTATACTTGGAGACATCTTACTTGGCTCTTGATAAGTTTGTTTCTTATGAATATCTCAGTAGAAAAGATGAAGTTCATCGGCAAGGTATATTTATAGTTTATCTGATTAAACTAGGTACGTCACTCATGATATTATGAAAAAAAATGGAGTGATCAATTTATTGATACAGTACATCCAGTAGGCCCAAAAGCCCATTTACAGGTGTACACAATTAGCATTATAATTAATTATACATATAATAAAGTTAATTCTGAATGAAACAAAGAATCTCTTTTTTGAATTGTTTGAACGTCAAAAAAATATATATCTACACTAGGAACTATATTAACACTTCTAGATATTGTAATTATAGGAGAATGAAAATGACTGAAAATGACACTGTATTGGAAACAGGAATATGAAATGTACTACAAAATCTAGATGAGATACGTGGTACACTAAATAGCATATGAGGCAATAGGGGTGAACAATCTATTAGTCCGTGTTTAATTTTATATGCAAAACACATCTCGGCTTTCCCTGAATTTCTTTAATGATATCATTTGAAACTCGTCCAATAATGAATCATAGCTATCACCCCTCTCGGAATATACAGCATGTTTTTTGAGATATGCATATTTCAAAAAGAATTTTTGAACATTTGGCGGATTCCAAACAACACTGCAGTACTCTAATTTACTCCTGACCAGTGTAAATTAAATGGTTTTCAAAGAATCAAAGGTCCTAAATTCCTTGCAGTTGCGTATCAAAAAACCCAATCTTTTCATTGAAGTTGATATCACACTTTGAGGATGATTGAAAAACGTAAGTTTTTGATCAAACAGAACCCCTAGGTTCTTTGATTCCGTGATTCGCGTTAAACTTTCACCATCTAGTACATGGTTGAATGTTACTGGTAGGATTTTACGAGTGAATGTTATTATTTTACATTTATTTGTATTTAAGTATAATTTATTACGAATACACCAATTAGTCAAAGAATTTAATTTTTCCTGCAATGTGAAACAGTCTGTTTCACTTTGTATTTCACGATATTGCTTCATGTCATCTGCAAATAGCAGTTTATGAGAAGTGATGCTATCGGCTATATCATTTATAAATAGTATAAATAATAATGGTCCAAGATTTGACCCTTGTGGAACACCCGAACTCGCTACAAAGTAGAAGGATTTTATATTATCACATTCAACATAACTACATGGGTCGGATAAATATGATGTTAAGAGCAACTGAATATCGGATAATATGCCAAAGTTTGACAATTTCTTTAGCAGCTGTTGGTGTTATACTCGATCGAACGCCTTGCTAAAGTCCGTGTGAATAACATCAACTTGATTTTTATTATCAAGTATATCAAAAACAAATTGAGTAAAAATACAGAGATAAGCTGCAGTACTACGTGCTTTAATAAAGCCATGTTAAAAATTGAACAGTGAAGAACGAACATGATTATAAATCACATCAGATAGTATAATTTCAATTATTTTGGAAAAAAATGATATTAATGTAATTGGCCTGTAATTTTAAACACATGTTACCTTTTTAGACTTGAATACAGGGCATGCTTTTGACAATTTCCATGTTTTAGGGAAGTGGCGATTTTTATGATGGAGCTTCAATGATATGTTGAGTTGTAATTGTTAAATTCAGATCTAGTAATATATAACCTATAATTAGTTGCTATTTTGCATTTGATAATTTTTTTTAAATTTCTCATGCGCCCTAAGTAAAACAAGTATTTCGTTTTTTTTTATACATTTTCAAATAGTGATTTTTTGGGTTTATCTGTCATTGATAAATGCCATTGATGATTTTGATCAAATTCCATTGAAATAAATCACCGAAATTCAAAAAATCAACTAATCTCCGGATTAGATTTGTTTAGTTGTCGTAGAATTCTTGTAGATCAGAGAGATTGAAATCCCCAATAATGATGAATTTGTTCTCTTGGAGACAGTTTTCTAAGAATCCAAAGAATTCATCGTATTCTTCAATTGTTGTTTTTGGAGGAATATAAACTGCAGCAATATATAAAGGTTTCATATTAACTGTTGATACTTTGACACAGAGAAAATCTATTATATCAATAGGACATATAAGTTCACATATTTCTGATTTAATCAATACACTGTTCACTGCTACTAATACACCTCCACCTCGAGTTCTACGGTCTTTTCGGTAAGTTACGAAATTATATATATATATATATATATATATATATATATATAAATATATAATATCCGTTGCTCACTCCATCATGTAACCAGCTCTCTGTAACTACAATTATATTTTGGTCACTTCCCAGAACGTTTTCATAAAATAAATGGGTTTTAGAATTCAAACCTCTACAATTTTGGCAGGAAATTGAGATACAATTTTCTTAGCAGGACCTACTGGATGAGTGATTTAGTTATTTTTTGTAATAAATGGAAATCCATTTCTGTATTTTATAATCAAATCACTTTCGCCGGACTCTTGACGCTATTTTAGTTCCTGGCGCAGTCTAATAAAAAGCTCCCTTTGCATCACTGTCTGATCAGATATAATGTATACATCTTTGAACCGGTCATCAGCTTGTATCTTCTTTTTATTCCTAATGAGTTGTGAGTGGTACGAACTATCAGGCATAATTATTTTCAAAGGTCGGGTTTTTCCAGCAGAGGGTTTTTCTAAACGATAAATTTTTAATCCAATCATTTCAAAATTCGGAACAATAATTTTGATAACATCCCTTACTATTTCCTCTTAGTCAGTATTATCTTCAGGAATACCAAACATAATTATATTATTTTCTCGTTGTTTAATTTCAGTTATTTCAGATATTATTTGCATGGGATTTTGGAACGCCACTGACGAATCATTAACTTTGGCACTTAGTAAATTTATCTTATCATTAAGATTTCTCACAACTTTTTCGTGTTCTTTCTTTATATCGTGAATATTGGATTTCAGCTCGTCCACTTTTTTCTCGAATGCAGCCAGTTGTTGTTTTACACTTTTTGCGATTTCATTTGACACACTATCAGTTATTTGTTTTAAGAAATGTGGCTCTTTAAATAGCTGTTTTATAATAATTTCAGCACAGTTTTTCAGTTCACTCATATGTTTCCGCGTTAGTGGCATGATCAAAATAATTCTCGAAAAGATTCTAGGTTGAAAACACTGTAGATAATGAATATTCTTCTTCTTCCTCTTCTTCTTTTACTTGTTAGAGATCTAGATGATCTGTTAATTCCGGACTTACCACTGTAATATTTCCTGAGATGTGGACTGCCAGCTGTCTCTTCATCTTTTTGGTGGTCTTCCGAGTGGACGGTTCCCTGCCGGTTTTCCCTCTAGTACAATGCGTGGTAATCTATCGTCGGTCATTCTCTTCACGTGGTTATACCATTCTCTTCTTCTCTGCCTTCCCCATCTCACCACATCCTGTACGTCGCATTGTGCTCTAATGTTGGTATCCTCTCTCGCTTCTACACCATATGTCATTATTGGCCTAACGCATGCCTTATATATTTTGATTTTACTCTCCTTTCGCATATAAGGATAAGCACATAAAGTTTCTCTTAGACATCCTTATATTATGGCTGATTTGTTAATTTGGTTTCTCAAGTCCTTTACCGGGTCGTGAGCGCTGGACATATCTATGCCCAGGTATCTAAATTGCATGACCTGCTCTATGGGTTTAATATCTATTACCGGCTTGCATCTCATTGGCTCCCTAGCGATGGTCATGGTTTTCGTTTTACCTATGGATATATCCATATTGAGTTGCTGACTGATCTAGTAGAACTTAAATAGCTGTCTCTGTAGGTCATTCTCACTTTCTGCGAATATTGTAGTGTCGTCGGCGTAGCAGACCATGCTGATAGCCCTATTGTTCATTATGTATCCCCAATTCATGGATGTTACTTTTTCTATGATTTTGTCCATCAAAAGGTTGAATAAAAATGGACTAATACTTTCTACCTGTCTAATTCCTCCTGGAGTGGGGATGCTAGATGTAATATTCTCTCCAGCTTTGATTGGCGTTCAGTTTGTAGTGTTAAGGTTGTATACCGTTGTTACTATGTTGGCAGGGGCTTCTTTTTCCTTTAGGATTTTTATGACATCTTCCAGGCGGACTCTGCCAAATGCCTTAGTAAGATCGACGAAGCAAATATATATATAATCGAACCACTTCACTCAAATACGTCCTCTCACGGATACGTATATCGATATAATTTGTTAAATGTTTCGTAAATGCTTTCCTAAAAAAAGGAAAACGTTTTATATTATTACATGCCGGTAATGAATAATGAAAACGGTTCTGTGCCGAATTGTTTGCTATTATCGGCAAAGAATATTCAACCATTTACCTACTTATCGCTATTAATAATGTCTACATGTAAATAAATCATATCTAAATTTTGCACGCCAGCCCCCTAGCTAATGGATTTCAAAGACCGGCCAACGTCTCGTTGAAATTTTTACGTTTTTGCGTACGGATCACAAAACCAGTGTTTTTATAACTCAAATTCGTATTAGTAGTCAAAAAGTGTAAAGATTATAATTATTTATTCGAAATATGCTATAAAATATTTTAATTAAGCAATTTTTCCGATCGTTGCTTCTAGTATCTGATTGAAAATCTATTCATCATTTTTTAGTTTTTATTATAAAAAATGGATAACATTGAAATATACCTAATTTGCAACAACTTGTTGCTTACTAGTGAAAATGTTACAATTGTTCGTTTTAAAGGATTAAATACTTTCATTGATAAAATTAAAGTAAAGGGATGATGATTATTGGTATGGCAGAATCTTACAAGTGTTACCCTTCACGAGAGTATGAGATTTCTATTTCAGAGCTACGTTTATTTGACTATTAGCCAATGTTGCCAGGTTAAAAAATTAAAAATCACCAGACACTTACTTAAAAAATTGCCAGATTTTTCAAAAAATCACCAGAATTGATATTTTTTCAGTTTTTACACAAAATACATACAATACTTAAGATAAAACTAAATATAATGTTTTAGAACGTATTTTATTATTATAATAATAATATAAGAGATAACATCTAATAACTAAAACAAATTTTTCGAAATAAAACAAAGTTCTCAATATTTAAAAAAAAATAACTAAAACAAAGTTTTGGATATAAAAAATCGAAGATATTTAAATGCTATCTAAACTACTTATTGGTACATACTATTTTTGTGTTTATTAGGAATATCGTTTGTTACAGAAAAATTAAAACAGCTGTTATTATTTTGTGAAATTAATCTTTTGCTGTGTAAAATTCCACTCACAGTTTTGGAGCCTAATCTATTTCTTATATTTGTTTTATTTAAATCAAAGTTTGAAAATTTTAATTCCCTAAACTCTCTATCTAAGGTATTGATGTCGTTAACCATATTTGGGAACATTAAGCCTAGAGGACCAATACTTTCAGTAATCTCCGGTTTAAGCAGTGCAGTGGAATGGAATTTGAAACATTATTATATTAATACAGTCGCGTACCTACCTATGTATAAATTACAGACTTTTTGTATAATTTATGTGCCTATATGACAGAATTTTTATTGATAAAGAGTAAAAAACATAATTTAATTGTGTTTTTTTAAATATAAATTAAAACTTATAAGTTGGTCAGTGTCGTGTCAAAAAAATCACCAGAAATCGGGCTTTTTTAAAAAGTTATCACCATTTCACCAAACGGTTTATAAAATCACCAAATATGGTAAATTTTTACCAGACCAGTCAACATTGCTATTAGCGGTTTATCCAATTGTATAAGCAATAAAAATTCATTTTTTAAAACTACAGTTTATATCCATGGTAACGGCTAACTTACCTAGGTAGGTATCATGTGAGTGGGGCGTGGTCGCCCTCTCCACCGCGACCCTTAGTAGATCTATTGTGGCTCACTCCTAAAGGCTACAATTCACCGTACAATCCAGCCCTTCTTACGAAGTTCATGGTTGTATAGGGTGAGATTTTTATGAAATCGTTAGGTTCTAGGTTGGTGTAACCAAATATGTGGAACCTTATTCTTCCCAGGCCGGGACATGAACATAGTATATGTTCAGCTGTTTCGTCTTCCACGCAGCAAAACCGACAGTCCGTTTGTTGGTTCAGACCTATTTTTCTGAGGTGGTATCTTAGACGACAGTGTCCTGTAAGCAGTCCCGTTAGAATACGCAGGTCATTTATGCTCCATTCTAGGATCTGCTTAGTTGTGTTTCTCGAGGGTTTAGGTAGAAACGCCTTCGAGTGAGTTAACCCTGGTATATCGGACCAGTACGTGAGTATTTTCCTCTCCGCCCAGTCCGAAATAATTGTTTTGGCGGCACTTGTGGTGACTCAGAAAACCGGTTCTGGTCCAGTGAACGCAGATTCGGCCCCCTGTTTTGCAAGGGTGTCGGCTTTTTCGTTACCCTCCACCCCCTGGTGCCCAGGTACCCACAGTAGGGTCACCCTGTTGTTCGCACCAAGGTACTCTAGGAATTCGATGCAACTCCATACAAGTTTAGACTTTATCTTGTTGGAGCTCAGTGCTTTTAAAGCTGTCTGATATTATACTTATGTTTTTGTTTGCTAGAGGTCTATTGGTTAACTCTCTTGCACACAATTCGATAACGAAGACTTCAGCCTGAAAGATTGTAGCATACCTGCCAAGACTGGTAAATTTTTCAATCTTTGGTTTCCTGCTGAAAACACCCCAACTCCATCAGGGGTTTTTGATTCATCTGTGTACATTACGTATTCATTCTCTGGGAAGAGGATTTCTCCCCTCACCCATTCGTCTCTCTTCGGAAAGAGGACTTTAAACGATTTTAACAATAATAACATAATTGTAATATTATTAACTGCAGTTATTTAGTTTGTTTGACATTACTTTTTAATAATTAGATAAAGTTATGCTATCAAAAGTATAGAGCGTGCAGGTTCCAGGGAACACAAAAAAATAACATATTTTTTAAATGGAATACCCTATATACTTTTTTTAAACACATGTCACATGTCGCTTCAACTTATACCAAGTTATTAAACATTGAATGCCTTAGTTTAAACAGTTACGGTAATATGTAAAAGATAACGACCTCGAAGTGCTGCAAAAAGTTTTAGAAGACAATAGACACATTGATGAATTACTTTGACCAATCGTGTTTTTATATATCGCAGCCATTGGAGAAAATTTCGTACTGATGCACGATAATGCACGACCACATATTGCGGCAACAGTGACTAACTTTTTTAAAAGTAATAGTATCTAAGTATTTCCGTGGCCTGCGCAATTACCGGACTTAAATCCAATAGAGAATGTGCGAAGGGGCATGCTTTAAATAAAAGTTTTGAGAATGGCAGGAATTTTAAGAATCGCTAACATTTATTTAAGGCTTTGCATTGAGCATGGATAGCCTCAACAAGAAATAGATAGGTAACATAATTCTATCTATGCAAAGATAATGTAGAACTAATATAAATAATCGAGAAAGATTTATTTTATTTTGAAATAAAATAAAATTTAAATTTGAGTTTTATATACAGCTGAAATAGGTTATTTTTTAGTTTGTTTATATTTTTGTTGAATTCATTAAATAATAAATAGGTTGTGGTTTAAATAAGTTTTATCAACATTAACTTGTTTTAATTTATGAACTTCAAAACCTTAATTTAGTTAAAAATTTCCAGCATAAAATAAAATTTTCTTATATATATTTCCATGTCTATAATGCTGAGAATTTTAGTTATTTATCCGTTAATTAATCATTTACATATCAAGCGAATGAAAATTGTTGGTGTGTGTTAGAGATTACAGGATTTAATAAGAGCTCGAAATGTACTTAATTAATTAAGATGGTTCGTAATATGGGTTAGCAAAATTGAAAACAAAAGGTACTTGACTATTTGTTAGGCTAGATTTGAGGGAATATGAATGCAGAAAACTAGAGAAACTAGAATTATATTTTAAAACAATGTTCAAGGCCACAATACCACCAGAAGCATTATATTTTAAAGTGGAACTCCTCTTCCGTAAACCACGATTAGAAACAATAAACTGACGTTGTTAACCATTACATAGTTATTTAAAATAAGGTTATGATGAAGACAAATTAAAACAGTTTGTGTGCAATGTTTTATTAATTTACATTTATTGGAAATCAATTTACACAAAAAGTGTCTATATTGGGATTATTGCTAATGAACTTGATAAATATTTTATTTTATTTTGCGGTTCAATTTTTAAAACAAAAACAAAAAAGCAAAATAAATAAACCAATTTTTTTTGTTTATTTCAATATTATGAAAAACTGATGAAATGGCTAAATATAAATAATGTAAAACAAAATTGACAAAGTATAAAGTGAAAATAAGTAAATATAATAAAGCGGGGTTAAATTGAGTATTAAACAAAGTCTGGAAATGAAGGGGCTTTTCGTTTAAGTGATTTCCTCAAAAGTATTCGTAAAATAGTAGGTGACAGTTATTTAATTTTTTCTGAAATATTTGTAATTTTAAAAATAAGTACCGCAATATCAAATTTCTAACGACGTTGTAATTTAATCAAAGCTAAAAAAACTCATAAAAATGCTGCAACTTTTGGATAATGCATAAGTAGGTACTATTCACATTTTTATCACTAAACCGATCCCGACGCGACGGCAACAAAAACTGAATTAATACCAGGGTTAAAATTTTTCGAACGGTAACAATTTAATGTAGGTACATTAACGACATAAACTGAAGATTTTTGTTTACTAGTTAATATTGGAGAAAGTAGTACATACATACATAAAGTAGTAAGAGAAGCAAAAATCGAAACTCAGCTATTCGGGGCCAGTGGATCAAACTTGCTGCTAGCATATGCCAACTGAATTAATACCAGGGTTAAAATTTTTCGAACGGTAACAATTTAATGTAGGTACATTAACGACATAAACTGAAGATTTTTGTTTACTAGTTAATATTGGAGAAAGTAGTACATACATACATAAAGTAGTAAGAGAAGCAAAAATCGAAACTCAGCTATTCGGGGCCAGTGGATCAAACTTGCTGCTAGCATATGCCAACGATATAGACGCGGTAAGCATAAGCGTCATAAAAGTAAAAGAACTATTTTACAAAATCAAAAAAGAAGCGGCATTTATGGGGTTTAAAGTTAACTAGGACAAAACAAAATATATGCATGTCTCAAGACCAGGCAAAACTAGAGTAGGACAAAATGTGACCATGGACACATACAACTTTGAAAATGTAAAACAATTTAAATACTTAGGGTCCACAATCACATCCGACAACGATATGCGTGAAGAAATTAGAGAACGCCTAAAGTCAGCCAACAGGTGCTTATACGCCCTAAAGGATATACTGGAGTCCAAATACGTGAATGGGAGAACAAAAATCAAAACGTACCAGACCATGATAAGATACGTGGTAATGTATGGCTGCGAAACCTGGACTCTTACGGTGCGAAATGAGGAACTCATTTAAAGATTCGAGAGAAAAGTGCTGAGGAAAATTTTCGGACCCACCAAAAACCAGGATACGCTACCGAATCAAAGCAAATGCAGAACTAAAACAAATATACAATCAGCCAGAACTGATTAACCCCATAAAGGCACAAAAGTTGAAATGGGCCCTCACGTACGAAGAAAGTCAGAGGATAGGAAGGTCCGCTTAATATGGGATAGATCACCAGAAGAAAGACCACCACTTGGAAGACCGAGTTTAAGGTGGCGTGATAATATAACATCGGACCTCCGGATAATGGGCATCGGGAATGATCTAGAGGTTATGGAAAACCGAGACAGACGGAGGCAAATTGTTGCCTTAGGCAAGGCCAATTAGGGGGCTATAGCGCTACGAAGTAAGTTAATATTCTTTGAAGGGTATCTATAAATAGATGTAATTAACTGCTCATCATTACAAATCAGATCGAGCTTAAACATGCTAATGTAGAAGACGCAACATTTATTTCATTTATTTATTTTTACACGGTGTCAGATCCCAAATTTATTACAAAGGAACTCCCAAATTTAAGTATTACAAATCTGGATATGCTCATTCTTAACTTGCCATTCTTTCAGCCCAACGAAATCGAATTGACTAAATGACCTCGTAAAATTTTGGATAAATATTTTTATGCTTTATACATTAATTTACTCACCACCATAACCATTTACTAGGATTGATTATACAAAAATATGGAGGTCAACAAAGCACCGTATGTCCTTTTGTGTTATTTCATCGATGACGTACTTTTTAAAAAAAATGTTGTTCCTAACAGTTTTCTTAAATTTATCTTTAAAGCACAGATAATGTTTTATCAACAACTGCTTGATTTGATCCATAGGTAGCTATTACAATATTGAGTGGGTATCCTTTCAACCAAATCTGAACAATGTGGTGCATTATCCTGTATTATAACACTATTATGTTTAATATTTGGTAAAAGTGTAAATTCAAACCATTTTTGGAATATGTTACATACATACATATAGTCACGCCTTTTTTCCGTAGGGGTAGACAGAGACCACTTTTTTTTTACTACGGTTCTTGCACACGTCTTTTGCTTCTTCTACTCTCCTTAGCGCTTTCATACATATTTGTCGTTTGCTGGTACTCTTGATATGGCCTCTCTTCAAAATCTTCGATCTGATCGAGATACGTTCGCCGAGGTCGACCTCTACCAATTTGCCCATTCACACTCGCCTGATAAATCTGTTACCATTCATATTTTTGTGATAATCCACATAACATTACTGAAGCTTTTTGTACCTAAGTATAAAGGCATTAGGTACCCATTTTTAATTGGTTTCACAATGCGAAATAACTAATCGTACACCTTTACTCGGATGAACTATCTATTGGCCCATAACATTTCTTCCATTATCAATCCAACCCTTGCTAACCATATCATGGGTATCATATTACGTTTCATTTAAATAATACATTGGCCGTTTTTCATTCCGAAACTGATTGACTTTGTTAAGATAATCATTCAGTCTGTTTAAATTCTTTGACGGGAGCTATTATATAAATTTCGTGAATGTTTTACAGTGACCACAAAGCGTTGTGAGCTGTTTTTTCGCTCAATAATAGTTTTCGTTTTTTGAGCCTAACATATTGTTACGCCTATGGGTTCTAAAATAAGTGGTACACACTTAAAATAACAGTTTTTATTTAGTACTCACAAAATAAAATACACAGGACTAATACACAATAATTTAATTAAATTTCACTGTTTAAAAAGCACTATTCACTTCACAATTTCTGTGTAAACTTCTTAATTGAACTGACTAATTTACACATATTCCGATGAAGATTTAGAGACCTTCTATGATGACATTGCCATGGCAATGTCCAAGGTCCCAAGACATTTTACAGTGGTAGTTGGAGATTTTAATGCTAAACTCGGAAGAAAGCAGGATGAGAGTGAATTCTCCCTTGGATAGTATGGGATAGGAGAAAGAAACGATAGAGGAAACTTTCTGCTACAGTTTCTCTTAGAACACCGCCTAAATGCTATGAATACCTTCTTTAAGAAACCGGAACAACGGAAATGGACCTGGGCTAGCCCTGATGGAAACACGAGAAATGAAATAGATTTCATCATTACAGATAAGAAGCAAACCATAAAAGATGTAACAGTACTTAACCGTGTATCAGTGGGAAGCGACCATAGAATGGTGAGAGCAACAATAACGTTGAATTTAAGGGAAGAGAGAAGAAAGCTCCAAAACACAAAAAATAAGAAATTGAATACAGTTGCAAACAAAGAAGAGTATCAAAGAACCATAGCTGAAAAATTGGGAAATATAGACACAAAGGATTTAGAGGACTTGAACGACACAATACTGAAATCGCTACGAGAAGCTCAGCAAATACACTGCACCCAAAGAAGTGATAAAGAAGAAAGACTATCGGTGAACACCCGCCACCTTATGAAACAAAGGCGAGAAATGATACACAAACAATCAATCAACAGAGATCAGTTGAGAATATTGAATAGGAATATATCGAGAGCCGCACGGAAAGATATCAGAGATTACAACACAAGATGGGTAACGAAGATCATAGAGGAAAACAAGAGCATGAAAGTACTCAGAAATAAACTCGCTTTGGGGAAGACAGAAATCATTAAACTGGAAAACGCAGATGGACAAATAGTCACAAATAAACAAGAGATTCTAGAAACTGTGAAAGATTTCTATGCAAATTTATATTGCAATAATGAACAGCTGAGATGCACAGAGGACATCCCTCGAGTTTTAAACCAGGGATCGGAGGAAATACCTGACATAACAGAGGAGGAAGTCCTAAAATCAATGTCGGAAATGAAAAACAATAAGGCTCCAGGTGAGGACGACATCGTGATTGAGGCAGTTAGGGAAGGTGGAGAACAACTGTTAAAGGCCATAACAAAATTATTCAATAAATGTCTTATGGAAACCACAACACCTACGAACTGGAACAATACAATCATAATCATCATGCATAAAAAGGGCAACATTGCCAACCTGAAGAACTATAGACCAATTAGCCTGCTTTCTCATCTCTATAAATTGTTTACCAAAATTCTAACTAAGCGTCTAACATCGAAATTGGACTTCTACCAGCCGACAGAACAGGCAGGTTTCCGATCCGGATACGGAACAAATGACCATCTGCAAGTTATTAAGACATTGATCGAGAAGTCCGTTGAGTACAACAAGCCACTCGTGTTAATATTTGTGGACTACGAAAAGGCGTTTGATTCCATCGAGCACAGTGAGATGTTTAAAGCACTTGCCGACTGCCGAGTAGACCACAGATACTCTGCTATACTGCAACATATATACGAAAATGCAACAGCGAGCGTAAGACTCCATGAAGAGACAGAGAGATTCAGAGTGCAGCGCGGTGTACGACAAGGCGACACAATCTCCCCTAAACTATTTACCACTTTGTTGGAGTATATGTTCAAGAGTGTCGAGTTGGAGAATATGGGTATAAATATTAACGGTGAAAATTTCAGTCACCTTCGGTTCGCGGACGATATTGTACTGATTTCAGATAGCTTGGATAAGGCAGAGAAACTGCTTATGAGTCTAACATCTGCTTCACATAAAGTTGGGCTTAAAATAAATCCATCGAAAACAAATTTCATGACAAATCTAGTCCCAAGCCGAAACTACTTAGTAGAAGGAAAAGAAATCTTCCAAGTTACATCCTACAGATATCTGGGCCATGATGTTACGATTGGCAGGGACAATCAAACCTGCGAAATTAAAAGAAGGATAGGGCTAACGTGGGCCGCCTATGGGAAGCTGAAACACATTTTTAAGTCCGAAACCCCCATATGCCTTAAGCGGAAGGTGTTTGATCAGTGTGTTCTGCCGGTTCTGACTTATGGTTCGGAGACCCTAACTCTAACACGAAAATCGGTAAATAAAGTAGGAGTGGCCCAGCGAGCCATGGAACGCTCCATGTTGGGAGTCACGCTGAGAGACAGGATTCCGAATGATCGAATACGTCAGAGAACAGGGGTTACCGATGCAATCCAGCGAATAACATATTTAAAGTGGAACTGGGCTGGACATGTCGCAAGAATGACCAACGAAAGATGGACCAAAAAGATCATAGAGTGGAGACCTAGGCAAGATGCGTTCAGGAACAGAGGTCGTCCGCCGACCCGGTGGACGGATGACATAAAAAGAGTAGCACCAAATTGGATCCAGGATGCCCAGGATCGAAATAAATGGAGATCGTTAACGGAGGCCTATGTTCAGCAGTGGACGAGACAGGCTGTTTGATGATGATGATTGATGAATTTACACATTAATTAACTAATTTTTTACAACTAACTTATTCCTCTGCGAAACAATAATTATGGAATACTCCCCAAATTTCCAGAAAACGCGAAGGTACGCAAAGCTTCTATACAATTCTCGCGCTTCCGCCATAGTATCATAATATAATTATTGTTTTAATGCTTATTTAGATAAGAGTTTCTACCGCTACTTTTTAAGATTCAATACCTAGCATAATATCCAGAAATCTAAGCGGTTTCTTCGATGATAGAAATATGAACAGTACTTTACTTCGTAAAATATTTGAAAGTGCTGTTGACATTTTATAATCGCCTGAATTCTTTATATATTTTTTTAGCTCGTTTCAAGTGATATACGAAAGTTTTAACTTTTCTGACACGAATTAAAATTCAATATAAAGCATCCTTAAATTTTCGACTTGAATTTTTCGTTATTTTCCTTTAAAGGATCCTTTAAAAATTTAAGTTAATACAAAAGTTGATCAAATACATTATAAGATACGGAAATGGCAAAACTGGCCTATAGATAATTTGACCTCGTCTTTGAACATTCTGAATTTTGTTTTATAATACAAGTATTATATGTTTTTAAATTGAAACGGTAAATGGTTTGTTTTTTCGTATTTTGGAAAGAACTGTTGCATTGTTCGCGATAAGAGAAAGGTGATCACCAATTGCTGCCACCCCATGCTGGCTCGTGTAGCGCGTGGAGCACCTCTACACTACCCTACAAAAATCGTCGGGCCTCCACTTACCATCTTGATGTCGCTTATGGTTGCTATGCTGCGCACAAACAGGTTTACCTGGACAATGGCAGGCCCATCTAGAGTGATGATTATTATGTGTTACATTTACATATTATGTACAACAAGCAAACAAGTTACAGTTGCATCTCTTGATTGTGGTTTGTCGTCTGGTTAGGTTAGGTATCTCCTACATCGAAAATAATAACTTAACAACTAAATGACGACTCACCTGTTCCGTTTACACCAGAAGGTCGTATTCTAGCGTCGTATCTGCCTGGTCCAAGTATCTGATCCAGTACCTCCTTTTCTTTTTCTCGAAAATTAATTTTGACATTTGTACAACTATAAGAAAATATTAGCTTAATAACCCCGCCATTTCGTATCATTCCTACATTGGACGTGTTCTTGTCATAACATTTTTTTACGTACTGAATATTTTAGGGCCAAAACTACGACTAACCTGATAAATAAGAGTATTACATAATCTTTTAAAATTAAAATTATCACAACCTCATCCATAAATGATCTCTTATGGTCCTGTTCCTGTGGGTGTTTTAAAATATTTTTTCCGAGAGACTTTTAAGTTAAACGTTATAAACATTTTCAATAGAAAGCTACAGTAGAACAAATTGACCTTTACCCTACGTCATACCTACAAACCTCGCGAAATGAATCAAAAAAGGCTACTGTTACTTTGTCGTATTCCTAAATATTTGTGTATTGAGGCACACGACAAAGTAACAGTAGCCATTTTTTACTCATTGATTTATTCAATTCAATTTGTTCTCCTGTAGTTCCTATAATCTCTAATGTATAAACAACTGACTTCAGATAAAAACTTTAACGTATATACGAGTATGTAAATTTGTTAAACAACCCGAAGAAATTTTTTTTCTTAAATTAACAATAATAATATTAATATTGTTGAGATAAATTAAAAATATTATAAACCAAATATATGATTAAGTTTTTATAGTCTACACTACTGAAAAAATATTTTGAAATACCTATCTATATTTTGACTATAAAACTGTTTTGTCGTTTAACTCGAACAATTTTTAAAAAAATCCATTTGTCAACTACAAGGTGACATTAGCTCTTGATGCAAATTGTCAATAGGTAAAATAATGTATTGGTTTTCAAAATTAGGATCAATTTATTGGTTATTTTAAAAGACAAATAACTATAAAAAATCTTAAATGTTATTGCGCTTGACTACAATATGTTTTACGAGTTTTAAGTTTTTTTTTTTGATTTGTCAAACTAATCGTTTTAACGAATTATTATCACAAGGCGACATTTAATTTAATATATTTATTAACTTGGGTCACTTATTATTAAATTTACATAAACCTTGTTATCAAAGATTTTCAAAAGAGTAGAAACATCTACGAGAGATGTGGCAACAAGCCAAACTTTGAGTTTCAGTTATTCTAATTTTTTATTTTTAAATTTTTGGATCAAAGATTACTATGATCTTGTTCCGCGGGTGTATTAAATATTAAAAGAGCTCAATAAATAATCAAAAATATATGCAAATTAAATTCTTGGATGTTAAGATTCTTTTTTTAGGTGCTACCTTGTCGACACTGTATCGGTGTTTTAATTTAAAAAAAATAGAAGTTCCCTTTGAATTACAATTGAAAAGTAGACTTTTGTATACAGATAATTTTAAAACTTTAATTTATTATTACTTAATATCAATTGCAGCCACATTTTTACTTCAAAAAATTTGATCAAATAAGTTCTGGAAGTAAACATAATAATATTTGTTCCCACATGTGTTTCCATTATAACTTTGTTACCATTGAATTGTGCAATTAAATATTATAAAGAATGTATTTTGACTTTAACAAATTTATCAAAATTTACCAAAATAAAATAATTGCTTGCGACGGGGTCATGAAAATAAGGCGAATGTGTAGACACTGCTTTGGAATTTTATGGAACCGAAGGATGTAGATTGTAGAGCATATTGTGGCCTACAGAATCTTTATCCTAAAATACCTGATTTTTTTATTGTTTGAAAAGTTTTAAACTCGTTTATGACGTTGTTAATGTGACAAAAGCGCAAGCATTTGAATGTTGGCAGGACTTTTTACTTATAGTTGACGCCTAATGTTAAATTGTATTAGTTAAACATAAGTTTAAAATCATTGTAGTAACAAATCTTATTAAAATTTTGTTTTTAATCCACATACACTTTATTTATTTAATCTAATAGAAAAGACCACCATTAATGATTACTTGAAAGTCAATTTTCTAAATGGGTGTTTGCTGAAGACATTATCTCTAATCGAGTTATTAGGCTCTTGCGTCCCAATTTACTCCCAAATTTGGCGCCAACAAAGATATTGAACGTATTATGTGCACCAATAAAAACGTAACTTTTTCAATCAAGATTAAATTTACTTTTAAAAAATCGAAAATTTGAATTATTCTTAATCTTTATACATGGATTTCCAAATTAAATAAAAAATATCATACCTCACAAATTGTTCATATTTACATAAAACTGTTGTAAGTTCTTTTGGTTGGTTATACTTTACCTTATTTTGTAATTGTATTAGTTGGAAGGAAGGTATATGAAACTTGCCAGTCTCAACTTACGGTCTAGAAACCGCCACATTAACTGAAAAAAGCGTAAAAAGACTTAGAACGACGCAACGAGCAATAGAACGAAGAATGCTTCGGATAAGTCTGAGGGACAGAGTACGTAATGAGACCATTCGACAAAGAACCAAAGTCACCGATATCATAGAGCGTGTCGCACACCTTAAGTGGCAATGGGCTGGACATGTGGCTAGACAAAACGACAGCAGAGGGACAAAAAAGTTAATTCAGTGGAGACCCAGAGAAACAAAAAGAAGCATAGGTAGACCTCCAAAAAGATGGCTAGATGATGTGAAGAGAACAGCGGGAACCCATTGGCAGCAAACAGCTCAAGACAGAAACGTATGGAAGAGATTAGAAGAGGCCTATGTCCTGCAGTAGGCAATAATTGGCTGAGGAAGAAGATTAGTTGTAAATTATTTATGGATTTCTCAGCAAGGAACTTGTGTCAATGCAATAAATCCGGCTTTTGGTTAAGGGAGTTTAAAGCTAAAATATGTGGGATAATGTTGGGTAATGTCATTTTTCAATTGCGATTGTCTGTGTTCTTGGCTTAGAAGTCAAAAGTTCTACTTTCGTAGATTTAAAAAAGGCCAATAAAAGAGTGGCGAGAAAAGATTTGTGGTTGACATTGTCTATGTATGGGGCGAGCTGTAGTTTGATACGAGCACTGAAATCACTTTTCGAGGATTCCACTACTTGTGTCAGGATAAACAGAGCTTATAAGTACTGGTTACACATAAGAAAAGGTGTTGGACTGGAATGTGTGGCTTCGCCATAGCTATTTAATTATTTAAAAGATTTAAAACAGAGTGCGTATGGATTGAGAATGAATGATTTGATCGTCAAATGCTTTCATACGCCGATGATTAGGTCATATTAGTATTATTTGAAGAGGAGTTGCAGGTGATGGTTAATATTTTGCATGATGCTCCAAAAATCAAAGTGACAAAAATAAATGTAAGCAAGGCAAAAGTAATGGTATTTGAAAGAGAAGAAACCATGGTAAACTGCAAAGTGCTGATCGAAGGAGAAAGAGTGGAACAAGTGAATGAGTTTGTATAATTTGGTTCAAAGTTTACGAGAGACGGAAATTTTGTCTATGACATTGAGCGAAGGGTGTTGGCAGAGTAACAAATAAATGGGGCCCTGCATAACTTTATGAGGAGCCAGAATGTGTCAAAAAAGGTACGACTGGCTGTGCATGGAGGAGTGCTGGTCCCTACACTTATGTATGGTAGTGTTGGGTTTGGCAGAAGAAGCATAAAAATAAGATTAATGCTATGGAGATGAGTAGTCTGAGAGGTATAGCTGGAGTGACTCTGTTGAATAAAGTGAGGAATAGTGTGATAACTTGATAACTTGATAAGGAAATGCTGTGGTGTGAAAAAGAATGTAGTTACAAAGATAGATAAAGAAATGCATGGATGGTTTGGACATGTGGAAAGGATGGTTGAAGAAAGATTGACGAAACAGATTTATCAGGCGAGTTTAAATGGGCAAGTTAATAGAGGTGGACCTCGACGAACTTATCTCGATCAGATCGAAATTGTTCTAAAGAAAGACCAGGTCAAGAGTACCAAAAACCTATGAGCATGTATGAAAGTGCTGATTAAAATAGAAGATGCGAAAGATGTGTGTAAGACCCTAGCAAGTGGAAGAAAGTGGTCTCTGCCTACCTCTACGGGAAAAACTCGTGACTATATGTATGTATGGATGTCTGTGAAAAAATCGTGATCGTTGATGCGAAAAAGCGTGGGTATCATTACGGATCCTTGCGGTACTGCATTTCTATTACAGATTTCTTAAATCTTTTAAAATAGTTAAATAAATAATCTGTTACAAAGGTTCAAATAAATATACTCTTTGTAGCTCCTAAAAATTGTATTACATTCATGATTTCACATTTTCTTACGCTCAAATCATTAAAAAAAATTATGATGAAACGTTCGGAGTTTAAGTAAAATCAATTTTTGCAGATTATTTTTAAAGTGGAATACTAAATGTGTTTATTTTAGTTTTACAATATCAACTGAAGTTGACGTATTATATAATAGAATATTAAATAATCAATCAAAGTTGTCTCTTTATGAATAAAAGTCTGATATTAAATTTAATTTTTATGTCAAATAAAAATAAACAGATCAAATTTCTCTATCTCCAGAACGTATTTGCTTTTATTTTTATTGATTTTAACAATAGTAGTTCAGTACAACCATTAACAAAGAAAGTGTATAATTTAACGAAATATTTTTTTTCTTTTGAAGCAACTCGATAAAAATGATTTTAAAATAATAGTCAATTTTATAAAAATCTCCAATTACTATTTTCTTAGTATTTCTTTCGGTATAGTGGAAAAATTTAAAACCATCTATTCTTGCCTTTCCAGACTATAACTATTTGATCATTCAGAGAATACATTTTAGTTTAAAAATAATATATAAATATTGTCGAAGTCCCCACGGTTTGGTGCATAAACATACAAAAATATAGTCAT
Organism: Agelastica alni; assembly: GCA_950111635.1. NCBI lineage: Eukaryota > Metazoa > Arthropoda > Insecta > Coleoptera > Chrysomelidae > Agelastica > Agelastica alni. Next base: position 49,425,386 of record OX467708.1, on the reverse strand, counting down.
ACCTTTTTTCCATAGTATGAGACAGAGACCTTCTTTCCACTTTTTTTCATTTGCTACGGTTCTTCTATTTTAATCAGCGCTTTCATACATGCTCATTGGTTGTTGGTACTCTCTTTCTTTAAAACAATTTTGATCTGATCGAGATACGTTCGCCGAGGTCGACCTCTACTGACTTGCCCATTCACATTCGCCTTATATGTAAATCTGTTTCGTCAATATTTTTTTGTCCATCCTCTCTACGTGTTCGAACCATCTAAACATTTCTTTATGTATCTTTGTTACTACATCTTCTTTCACTGTACTTCTTAGACTACTCATATCCTCAGTATTGATCTTACTTTTATGCTTCTTCTGCGAAACCAGCACTTCTCTATGAACTGCCAGTCATTCCTCTTTTGACACGTTCTGACTGCTTATAAAGTTACGCAGGGCTTCATTCTTTTGTTTTCCTGCCAATATCATAGTCATACTTTCCGTGTCTCCTAAACTTTAAACCCAAGTGTACAAACTCTTACAACTTGTTCCATTCCTTCTATCAGCACCTCGCAGTTTGTCATGCTTGTCTTTTAAAACCCATTATCTACGTCTTGCTTGCATTTACTTTTATCTCTCTGATGTTTAGGGCATCATGCATAATATTAACCATCGCCTGCAACTCCTCCTCAGATGATGTTAATATGACCTGATCATCGGCGTAAAGAAGGCATTTTACTATCAAATTATTCATTCTCAATCCATATGCACTCTCTTTCAAATCTTTTAAACAACCGTCTATGAATAAGGTAAACAGCCCTGGTGAAGTAACACATCCCTGTCTAAAACCTTTTAACTTTCCAGTGGCAAGTTATAGTAATGGGTCCGATTTTGCGAATCCCAAATTTTGACATATCTTCACAATTTAAGGTCCCCAGAGTCAAATACAATAGTTTTTAAGTGGACGTCTGTGTGTATGTACGTATGTGCGTATGTTCGTATGTGCGTTCGGATTTATTTTTCGTCTCGATTATCTCGAGATCAAATAATGATATAGACGTGGGACCAATTGCATTCGACGCATAATTAATTACGCAACTTAGAACTGATTAGATTTTTAGCAAAATGTGTCAAGCTGTTATTTATAGAGAATCAAAAAACTGAAAAAAATGGCAAACTACCTGAATTTTGCAATTTATAAATTATACTATTTTAAGTACAGCATTTTAAGATCTTTTGAATAATACGATTATTTCATGTTGGGAATATTTGTATAAAAAATATGATGACAATATTTCATAAAAAGAGATAGTTTTAGAAAACAAAAATAGAAATTGGAGGATTTTTAACTTGTGTCAGTATTGAAAGAATAGCATTGAAGACGCTATAGCAGTAAACAAATATTAGTAATAATCAAGCATTGTTTAGGTATAACAATTAAATATTGTTACTAACAAATGATTATTAATCATAATAATTAAACAACAAAATAAACTTATTCCAAATGAGGATAAAACAAAAATGGTGATTTTTAGTACAAGTCACAGTAGGAAAAACAAACCAGAATTTATTGGATTGAAAGAACAAAACTTGGAAGTAAATCATCATACTAAGTTGTAAGGCATCATACTAGACCGCTTTCTGGACTGGAAACAACATATAGAATATGTTGCTATTAAGCTAAATAAGGTTTGCTATGCAATTAGAATAACTGCAAAATACGTAAATGAACCAACATTAAGAACGCTATACCATGCCAATTTTAAATCTGTCATGCGATATGGATTTATATGTTGGGGAATAGGCTTAACTGTAGGACATACATACATTTATACATAAAGTCACGCCTTTTTCCCATAGGGGTAGGCAGAGACCACTTCCTTCCACTTGCTACGGTTCGTACACACATCTTTTGCTTCCTCTACTTTCATCAGTGCTCTCATACATGCTCTTCGGTTGTTGGTACTCTTGACCTGGCCTTTCTTCAAAACAATGTTGATCTGATCGAGATATGTTCTCCGAGGTCGACCTCTACCGATTTGCCCATTCACAACTCGCCTTATAAATTGTAGGACACATTTTTATTATTCAAAAAAAGGTACTCCGAATCATATATAAGAGGGATTTTAGACTGTCATGCAAGGGACTCTTCAGAGAGAAAAGAATGTTCACTGTATATGGTCTTTATCTATATACTTTACCTTTACCTTTACCTGATGTGATTACAAAGAAACAAGAGCAAATTTGGAATAATCAAAGAATTAAACACCAGATATGAAAACAGAACCATTAACATAAACTACCCTAAACATCGACTTTGTTTGACTGAAAAAAATCCATCTTATATGTGTATAAGAATATTTAATAAGCTACCGAATACTATTAAATCAATAGAAAAACAGAATCTGTTCAAAACAAAAATTTAAAAATTGCTCCTAGATCTAGAACCATACAATGTAGATGAATATATGAACCATATCTTCTGAAATGTGCTATACTTTTGATGTCATTGCTTTTTTAGCTTTATGTATACATGTTTATATAAGGTTAATTTAGAAATAAAGAAATATTATTAAAAAAAAATTTCAATTGTTATAAATTGTTATGAAAATAGCTCTCGCTTATGAAATGACATGAAAAAGTTTGAAAGAATACGGTTGACATAAACAGAATATTGTTAATGACAATTATAATTTGTTATAAACAATTTAAAATCGTTTTTTATAATAATTTTAATAATAATAATAATTATTGTAAAAAAAACATGGTATTTTGTCATTCTTTCTACTGGAAAGTTAGTCGTGTGGACCTCTCGGGTAGCACCCAGACCACTGATATTTTCGATAATAAATCAGTATGTGCAAGCTTTGTTTATCCTGACACTGATACACTCAAGAAATTATTTAAAATTTTATTAATTATAAAAATACGGTGCTAAAATTAACAGGGTTTTGGTTGTTTGATACACATAAAGTAAAAACACAGCAAACGCAAAATTTAGTATTTTAGCGAGCATGTTCGTCGGCGATTTTTCATTCCTGATTGTTTTTCGGTTATTTAAATGATAGTATATATTGTAAGGACTATCGTTAATAGTAACAAAACCCTCTTTTGTTGTAAAATATTGGTTTTTGTACGATATTCAGTTATAGAATACGATCTTGCCTTATTTATCATTGAATCTTTTTCATTATTACTTTGTCATTTTATTAATTCATTATTATTCTGTGAGGCTATATAGGAAAATTAATGGTTGATGTTTTCATATTTTTTCACTTTACATTACTATGTCTTTGAATGTATGCTCTGTTGTTGTTTCTGTAAAAGCAGTTCGTTGAGTCCTCAAAGCAAATCAGCCTAAAAATGATACTTTTTCTAATATATTTTATTAACTGGTAATATTTTCAAATAATATTCAGATGATATTTAAATAAAAGAAAAATCTCATTTAGAAACAGATAACTTGATTGATTCAAAATGAAGGCAAGAAAAAAATATTTACCAATTCAGTTAACCCGACATTAATAACTAAGCTACAGGGTTCAAATATCCTACTTATACAAAAATAAAGGGTGTAATTAATTAAAAAGGCAAAATTGGAAACAGTTTGGGTATAAATTTTCGCTACAAACTTTAGTCCGTTGTTTACTTCATTTTTAATATAGAATTAATTTCCTTTCCTCCGCAGCGATGTTGGCTTAAAATATCCATCAGGAAGATAAATTACCGAACCTTTTGTTTCTCGCAACTGCAAACATTTTTAAAATAACTTGTTTGAGAATACTTTATCCTTCGGATCCAAATTCATTATTAACCAATTAGTGAAGGAAAGGAAAAGTTATTCTTTATTAAAAGTTATGTATAGTCTAAAACTTAAAATACAGCCATTAGATATTAATTTTTTTAAACCGTATACGGGATTTGTCAAAAAATATGATTTTTACTAGAGTAAAGTACCTTTATGTTTGAAAATAGCGACAATTGTTTGAAAGAAAAGTTGATCATAATTGAAAACTATTGTCAGATATCCAATATCATCCTTCTGTCATAAGAAAACAGATTTTGTTGCTTTTATTAACTTCTCTGTGTTAGCATTGATAACTTACGTCTACGGATAAACATTAAATCTAGGATGCCCTGACAAATTATGTACAGTACCTACCTAGCAATTTGTATATAGAACGATATTTAATCTGAAATGTATTGAGGGCAAACGTCAAATCGCTAGTTAGATTTTAAAAAATACAAGAAATGCCAGAAAATTACTGAAGATATGATCAATGTCTATAAAGAGATGTTGGATATATTAAGGCTTTAGTGAATGCTGCGGACATGAGTAGTCTGAGAAGTATAGCCGGAGTGACTCGGTTGAATAAAGTGAAGAATAGTAAGATAAGAAAACGCTGTGGTGTAAAAGAAGATGTGGTTACAAAGATAGATAAAAAAATGCTTAGATAGTTTGGACACGTAGACAAAAGAAATGAAGGAAGATTGACGAAACAAATTTATAAGGTGAGTGTGAATGGATAAGTCGTTAAAGGTCGACCTCGGCTAACATATCTCGATCAGATCAACATTGTTTTGAAAAAAGGCCAGGTCAATAGTACCAACAACCGACGAGCATGCATGAGAGCACTGATGAAAGTAGAGGAAGCAAAAGACTTGTGTAAGAACCGTAGCAAGTGGAAGAAAGTGGTCTCTGCTCACCCCTACGAGGAGAAAGATGTGACTATATGTATGTATGTATGAGAAAGACACACCACTTATTAATTTTAATTTGAAATAAAATTGAATTTAAATTAAAAATTTCCATCCTACAAATTGTTGTTGTGGAGTTAATGGTTATGGGTATACAGTGTGGAACAGCCAAATGGAATAAATTCGATAACGAATAAATGAGAGTGTGTTGGGAAAAACGCTTGGACACGTCGATTTGTATTTTTAAATGCGCATTTTTTTCAAAAAAAAAATAATTATATAGGGTGTGTCATATGACAGTGGCCGAAACCAACTTTCTTATTTTAAATACAACACCCTATATATTATTTTTTTTTGATTCTTCAGAAAATTCTAGACATAATTTATGTACAATGTCCCATACCTATCTGTTTTGGAAATATTGGATGTTATGCTTGAGTTTCAAGAAAACCCACATAATTCTGGTCGAAAAGCAACCTCACTGTTCAACATTAGCCACACATCAATTTTTCGAATATTAAAGGAAAGTAAAATGCATCCCTATAAAATGATGCCAACTCAGGAGCTCATGAAAGACGATTTCGACAGGAGAACGTATTTTTGTGAACAAATGATGGAAATGTTAGATAACAATGTGATCCAATTAGAAGATGTTTTGTTTTCTAATGAGAGCACATTTACACTTCACGGTCATGTTAATCGTCAACATTGCCGCTATTGGTCTAATGAGAATCCTCACTGGATAAGAGAGGAACATAGCAATATCCTGAAAAAGTTAATGTTTGGGCAGGAATTGTTGGAAATCATATCATAGGTCCCTTTTTCATTGATGGCAACTTGAATGGAGATAAATATTTAGAACTGCTCCAAAATAATGTCGTGCCAACTTTGACAAACTTATATCCTGATTCAGCAAACCCACAAGTTACTGCCAATATACTATGGTTTCAGCAAGATGGAGCACCGCCCCATTACCAAATCAATGTCCGGCAGTACCTGAACCAAAATTTTCCAAATCGGTGGATAGGGAGGCGCGGATCGATAGAATGGCCAGCACTATCTCCTGATCTGACGCCATTAGACTTCTTTTTATGGGAATATGTCAAAAGTATTGTATACAAAACTAAACCACTCAACTTACATGACTTAAAAAGACGAATCACGCTTGCGATTAGATCAGTCACGCCTGAGATGTTGAGTAACGTTAGAAGACATTTCTATACCAGATTAGCATGTTGCCAAGACGTTCGCGGCGAACATTTTAAACATCTCTTACATTGAAATTAATGTTTTTTTGTTTTTTTTACATTATTTGTGAAATAAAATAATTTTTTTTTAATGTTTATTTTTGTAATACATCTGAAAACACTTAATATTTCCGAAACAGTTGAAGATAGTTATGGGACATTGTACATGAATTATGTCTAGAATTTTCTGAAGAATCCAAAAAATAAATAATATACAGGGGGTTGTATTTAAAATAAGAAAGTTGGTATTGGCCACTGTCACACCCTATATAATTATTTTTTTTGAAAAAAATGCGCATCTAAAAATACAAATCGACGTGTCCAAGCGTTTTTCCCAACACGCTCTCATTTATTCGTTATCGAATTTATTCCATTTGGCTGTTCCACACTGTATAAATGGATTGTAATAATAAATATTTTAAAAAAAGGAGCCAAACTTGCAAAGCTAACTGGTGCATTTCTAACTTGGTATTATGGTAATTTTTTATCAAATTGTTGGCAATAATATTTGTTTATTAATTACTTTTAAGTATTTATCTAAAACAATCATCAAAAAGAAAATACAAGTGTACAGTGAAATTTCTTTTTCTAAAAAATTCGACCAGTCGAAAATTCGCCGCATTAAGAAAATCATTAGAAGAATAACAAAAAAAAGTATGGTTTAGTGCCGAAAAGCTTTTGACCTGAATTTGTTGCTTTTACGGAAAATACAGTAAATCTTTAGTTGCAGAATATTTTTTGTGGTTTTCCTAAAATTGCTTAGGCATGAAAACGGTAATTTAGCAAACCGGCGTGTAGTCATTTGTAACTCCAATTGCTAAAAAGTTTTGATGCATTTTGCGAGAAAAAATTATACTAATTTGTTTCACTGTGTTTGATTACTATTAATGAGATTTTTATTTACTTGATATTTAATTACTTATTACCAAAAATTACATCTTTATTATTATTAAAATTGTAATATTTGTTTTCATAGCTCATTAAACCGGTAATGTGTAAAAATGTTTGATTTACAACAATTATTTGGCTCTTTATTTTTTTTACGGGTCATGTACTAACTTTTCCAAACTAAAATTATTGTAACTAATTTTACTACTCAGGTCAAAATAGACAAAAAAATAGTGGTAAGTTTACAATAATTTATATAGTACTGAAAATTGGTACAAGTAGTAAGTACACTATTACAAATAAATTATTGAAAATCCCCCACCGATTCTACGCCAGCAGAAAAATTTATTTTACCCATTAACGCCCGAAACTATTTTTCGTCTAACATTTAATAATATTTCATATTTTTGACCTAATATGAGTCTAAACTGACGACAAAAATATTTTTTATTAAATGTCCAGTTCCAAAAACCGAAATGAATGCCGATACCAAATGGTTCACTGGGCGCCTATACTGCAATAAAATACAAAATAATTAAAAAACATTTTTTCGTCAAAATCATCAATTAAAATATTATTCTTTTAAAACTTTTGCATTAACCTCCGTCACAACGACGTCTATTGCATTGATTAACATAATGGTTCGTACCATCATACCAAACAACTGGTAACAGAGTACGGCAACTGACACTCTTGCAGGGCCTGGGGATAATAATTAAACATAATAACAAAAGGACCCAGTGATACCATACGGTATCATTGTATTTTACTGCCATCTTGTACAGCCAAATTTAGTGAATATTGAAATATGAGCTCCACATATTATTTTTTACTCAATTTAGATACTATATTGATACTTGTACTTGTGAAATAGTATTTTAGACAAACACTTACTCGAGATTTATGTCCATCCTTTTTTTATTTACGTAAGACGCAAATCCAAAAAACTACAACTACTCTTCAAAATGGTTGAAGCATAGCTGTTATGCACCGGGAACCAAAGCCGGCGGATGAGATTATTGTCCCACCACCTACAGTAATATGTCGGACGTTTTAGAAACCCCTAAGTTAGCGATATTAAGCGGTATCACTGGGCGTTAATAGGTTAAGGTCAAAAGTATCAGTTTTTTGCATTTATATGATAAACAGTAAGTGTTATCATACAAATATGTCAGTAAAAATTGTAGATCATACAATCATCTACAAAAATTGTTCTTATATTTCTGTTCCTACGAATCAACCATTTGAAACATCGAAAATAATAATATTGTAACGATTTTGCGATACACCACTGAAATATGCTACGATGACTTCACAGCCAATTACGAGAATATATCAGAAGCCCACGACGAATAGCGAGTGTTTCATGAAAACACCTAGAATACTTTATCGAATTCTATACGCCACAGTCTATATAATTTCCTAAATAAACATCGACCGCCGATCGCGGCAGTTGGTCTGTATTTGAAGTTTGATTATTGTGTTCACTAGTTTACAGTAAATAAATGTGTTGAGTATAAATTCGAACTCTAATTGCTATGGTTCGTACACACATCTTTTGCTTTTTCTACTTTCATCAATGCTCTTATACATGCTCGTAGTTTGTTGGTAATCTTGACCTGCCTCTCCTTCAAAACAATGTCGATCTGATCAAGATATGTCCACCGAGGTCGACCTTTACCGACTTGCCTCATACTCGAATTATAAATCTGTTTCGTCAATTTTCTTTCGTCCATCCTCTCAACGTACCCAAACCATCTAATCATTCCTTTATCTGTCTTCTTTCACACCACAGAGTTCCCTTATCTTACTATTCTTCACTTTATCCATCAAAGTGACTCTGACTATACTTCTCAGACTACTCATATCCACAGCATTTATCTTACCTTCATGCTTCTTCCATGAAGATTAACATTCATTTGTTTTATTGACAATAATCACCATATTCTTATCCAAGCTTGGTAAGAAAATAAAAACATAATAAATAAATAAATAAATATGGAGTGAGTAATTCTTAAAAATAAACGCCAAGGCCAGTATTGCTCCAATGTTGAATGAAATGCAACATATGGATTTTTATGATATCAATTAGGAGACATATGATGCAACTTTCTTGGAATTATTTACAGATAACCAGCAAGAAGAAGAAATCGAAGAAGACATTACTGTTAAAGTAGCATTTGGAAGATTATTAGTAAGAAGAAATTTTTCCGAAATCAACAGTTATTTGTATCATTTTAATTATCTCCAATGATACCATTTTTTAGTTAATAAAATATTATTTTATAAAACTGAATCACAATAGATTGTGGAGTATGCCTACCGGGGAAACCAAGTTAAAAAAAGGCCAAGTACTCTACCTCACAGGTGGTGCAAAAGTGTGTGCGTATTATGTAGAATACAACTTCTTTAACTTTTAGAATCTTGATATCTCAGGAATAGTAATGCTATAGAAAAAAGTATTACTACTACTACGATGGCTCTTCTTAGTCTAACGTCGAGAACGACGTGTAGTGATCACAAGTTAATGTCAGGTGTTATTACTCAGAACTCTTCTTACAGTCTCTCACCATCTGCCACGGTTAGCAGCAGTTCTAATGGCTTCCACTAGTGGACGCTCGGTTACTTTTGATACAATGTCTGTCCATATAGAGGGGGAGCGTCTGCGTTTCCTTTTGCAAAGGGGTTTGCCCTGGACAATCAGTCTCTCAAAGTTGTCGTGACGAGTTATATGTCCAAAGAAGTTCAGTATTCGCGCTAATGTCAAGCTACTAAGATGGTTCAATCTCGTTCAGCACAGACACATTGGTGCGATGTGCCGTCCACGGTATTCGTCTGGCCACACTCCGTTGTTCCAAATTTGCTGGCATAACAGATGTAGGTATTTAATGTTCCTCTCCTCAAGCCTTCCAAACCTCCGCAGGGATCAAATCTACGATGACGCTACAGCCCATATTGAGCCTTGGCCTTCTCAATTCTTTTTCCCCATCTGTTCCGATCCACCGCCGCATGCCTCCAATTTCCTATGCCCAGTATTTCTTCAGCATCCTTCCGTACCCCATCTTCCCAGCGCAGCTTCGGCTTTCCTACCGGTCTCTTTTCTTCAGGTTTTCCTGTGAGCATCTTTTTTGGGACCCTGTCATCCGGTATTCTTTGGGCATGTTCTGCCCATCTCAGTCGCATTAGTTTTATATGCATTAAAGCTCTGGGTTCCTCATACAACTGGTATATTTCATGATTCATGCTTGCCCTCCATAAATCCCCTTTGTTTACTGGACCAAGAATCCTTCTTAAGATTTTTCGTTCGAATCGGTCTAAAAGCTTATTGGCTGAGAGTGTCCACGTTTCAGCTCCATATGTCAAAACTGCGCGGATCATAGAAAACATTAAAACAATTTTTATAGATAATTGTGTGACATACAATTTTTGTTTGACCTATTTTATGGTAACACTCACTATTTACGAGAAAAATGCAAAAAATAATACTTTTGACGTTTGATTTTAAAAAAAAATTTAAGCAGACAAAAAACCACAATAGACCCATTAGGGGTCGCAGTGAAGAGCGACCTTACTACGCCCCACTCACACGATACCTAGCAAACGTAGGATTAATGGAGATTTTTGATATTTTATTTGTAATAGTATACCTAAGACCTGCACTAATTTTCAGCTTTATGCGAATTATTATAAATTAAAATGTCCATCATTACTTATATTGTCAAGCTAGAGCTATAAATGTAAACATGTTTGAAAAGACATGTCCAGTTAATTAAAATAAACGATAGGGCTGGGCTAAATCATATACAATGTGTTGCTTTTGAAAATGTAAAAAGTAAAGTTTTTTAAATGTTATAACTTCAAATACGAGTAATTAATAAAATCTATAATATGTTAACAAACGCAAGACGTTAAAAAAATTTTTACAATTTGTGTACGAAAATCTAATACTCGTATATCAAGTAGAATTTCTATTTAATATAAACAAAGATAGAGAAAAGACGAAACGCGAAATATATCCGACATGATTGTGAAGAGAGAAAATATAGGTCGTTCAGTATTTCTTTTTCTAGCAAGCTCTCTGATTGGTCGAATATTTTATGGAGATGGAAATAATATTTTCGCGAGTTTCATCGCTGTAAACCGTAGTACATACGCATCATATAATTTTCGAGATCATTAGCACAATGTTGAAGGAAGGACTACACAATTTTGTGTTTGAATTAAACTTGGGTTTGAAAATAAATTAGACTGCGGTGATCATTTACGATGTTGGCAAAATGAGCTAAGAAAATAGTCTGCCTTTGTTCACTATGTACACAGTAGTTGATGTATCTAATACAAAAAATGGCTTTCAATTTACTTAGAAGCTTTAAAAGTGTTAAATATTCCGAAAAACTCTACCTTTCTACTGCGTTATTACTAGATTTACTCAAACCAAGTCATTAATATACCACCTAACAATTTATTTTTATGCAATAAACTTTTACAGCTATTCTTTCCCTCATTGCCAATTTTAATTATTATGATTATTTTGATATTACTCTTAACATAATCCTTCATTTGGGTTTCCCATGAATATTGGCCATTAGATTTCAAAGCCAAGAGTCATTTTTAAAGGTTAATTAATTAATATCAATCTTTTAAGTAACCACATAAACACTTAATCACTTTTAAGACGAATCAGTTTAAAATAGTTTTTATCAGTAAACGGTATATTTTTTTATATAGTTTTAGTAGTTTACCCAGCTAATGTGTACGATAAAGAACGACATGCAAGCAAAAAATATTTCTGTGAAACTAATGCCATTAAAAACAAAAGTTGTGAGATCCATGTAATACCAAGTCGGTTAATTTATTTAGTCTCAACTTAAGGGATCCTTCTGTCTTAAAGTATTACGTAATTAGCTAACCTAGCAACATCTTATAGTGACCATATCAATATTAAAAATCTTTTGTTTTAAATAAATAGATTGACTTGACTTGACATCGCATGAAAAGACGATGTATCTCACAAGTAAAACAGATTATATTAAATTAGATTGTTTAGTGCGATTGCTAAGTCAATCTATTTTCAAATTTCATTTAATTTGAACCAGTAGTTTAAGAATTTTAACTAGTCCAAGTTTCTTAATTTTGTCACTTACTCATAGACTGATTCACCGATCATCAACTAGCAGACATAGAAGCTTCAAATTTAGAATGCAATTAGTGTTTAGAGTATAAATCAAGGAAAAACTAAAATATTTTGCAATTTCGGTCCAGTTTTCTAGATACACCAACTGCATAAATAACTTTGTAATCCCATATAAATATATATATGTATATTATGTATATATATATATATATATATTTGCAGTAAATAAATGTACCTGTATATGTAAAGGACTATCTACAAAAAAATTTTGAAATACCATTAAAAACATAACTTGTAAAAAAACCCAATCTCGCAAATTATTCTTCTACTGTAAAAAGTCTTGAGATTCATGTAATACCAAGTCGGTTAATTTAATCAGTCCCAGCTTAAGGGTCCTTTTGTCTTAAATTATTACTTAATAAGCTAACCTAACAACATCTTATAGTGACCATATCAATATTAATAACACAATTTATCTCACAAATAATACATAATATATTTAATTAGATTGTTAAGTGCGATTGCCAAGTCAATCTATTTATTTAAAACATAAAAGATTTTTAATATTGATATGGTCACTATAAGATGTTGTTGGGTTAAATAATTACGTAATAACTTAAGACAGAAGGACCCTTAAGTAGGTGCTGAATAAATTAACCGACTTGGTATTACATGGATCTCACAACTTTTTACGGTGGAAGAACTGAGCTGCGTGACTTGGTGTTTTTTACAAGTTATGTTTTCAATGGCATCTTATTTCCTTTTGTAGATTGTCCTATTTTTTTTTCTACATTATACATATACAAGTACACTGATTCATTCACTACAAATATAACTTTGTAATCCTATATATTTATATAGGATTACACAGTTATTAATGCAGTTGGTGTATCCAGAAAACTGGACAGAATTTGAAAAATATTTTAGTTTTTTCTTTATTTATACACTAAACTCAAATTTTATTCTAAATTTGAAGCTTCTATGTCTGCTAGAAGTGCCTTAGAGTTTTGATGATCGGTCAGTCAGTCAATGAGTGAGTGACAAAATTAAGAAACTTGGACTAGTTATAATTCTTAAAATACTAGTTCAAATTGAGTGAAATTTAAAATATACCGTGTTTATGCAATGCCTAAATGGTTACTGAAAATTCAGGCTTCTGAATTTATCCACAACGAAGTTATAGGGGGACGAAAATGGCCCGAACTGCTTCGAGAAAAAAATAGTACGGCCGTGCCGCTTATTTGCTAGACTTAGCGGGGGCACTGCCGTGCTCCCATATACCAATTGATTTGTGTGCTATAACTTCTACAATATGCAGGGTGTAACAAAAAGGTAGGTCATAAATTGAACCACATATTATGGGGTCAAAAATAATTTTTTAATTTGATTTTGTACAATATATCTTTTAACTTTTTTTATCTCTTATAACTTTAATAGTTATTATTTTGTCAACCCAGGTTATTATTCCACATTTTAAATTTTTCTTATGGATAGTAAATATTTTTCTTTATCATTCGGCTTTGTTGAACTAAGAATATCTGCAAAAAATTTTAATATTAAAAAAGGGTATTTTCTTGTCTGAAAAATCTGATGCGATGTAGTTTCAATAGCTTTTTAAAGCAATTTTATCGTTTTAAAAAGGATAAACATTCTTAGAAATAATTTTAACTGTGTAGCTTCTTTAACTATGCATTTATAGAGTAGCGATTATAATATACTGGATGGTAAGTATTCGCGTTTATTAAAAATGTGACCGCCTTCTTTTTGATCTTTTTGATCTAGATCAGTGTTTTCCAACGTGGGGCCCACGCTCCACAGAGGGGCAATTCAATTGTTAAGGTGGGCAATTTGAGAATGGACTCGGCTCGAGTTTAACCCTTTCGCTACGGGCCAATGATGAGTCAGTTAAAACTTTATTTAATATAAAAGGAGCGATGGCATGGCTTTGTAAGGAAACAGAAATCAAATACCCAAATTCAACCAAATGTGCAAGAAAACTATTGCTACCATAACCATCTTCATTTTTAGCTAAATGTGGATTTAGTGCTATAAATGATTTACTGGTCAAAAAAAGAAATCGGCTGGATATAACACAACGTGGAGACTTAAGACTGAAGCTAACCAAATTGGAACCTAATATAAAATCTCTGTGCAGCAAGCATCAAGAGCAAGGATCTCACTAAATTAAAATAATAAATTAATATAAAAAAATCTTTATTAAAATTATTTGGAATTTCAGTTTTTCATTATGTTTTGAAAATTTACTTACTGTGTTTCGTTAACAATTTCCTAGTGGTTTCGTCCTAAAACCTATCATATAAGTTTCTTAAGTGAACAATTCATTTTTTTAATATTAAAAAATATGTCTGTTACATAGGGGGGGACGGCATAAATTTTTAAGAAAGGCCAAGGTGGGGCATGGCACAAAAAAGCTTGGGAAACACTGATCTAGACGATACTTACACCGATTACATAACTTCTTTACAAATGCGTTAATAGCTTTAATGCAAATGTAGGAAATTTTTTTTTAAAAAACTTAACTCATTATCGTTCTTTTCTTTTTGACAAACCAAACAACTTTGAAAAATACTTGCATAATCTATACTTTTTCTTTGTTACTGTTATTATCAAGGCTATAAGTGATTCTTAAAACATAGTAGACTAGCAAAACTCGGGCAATTTTAATGAAACATTTAAACATGATAAAATTACGATGCTACTGTCAATGTTTTAATAAACATAAATTTATTAGTTTTATCATCAGATCTACTCCTAAGTATTTCTCGATATAGTTTTCTTAACTTTGCGAGTTTTATATTTCTGTTTTGATTGATATTAATTTCATTTCGAATGATCCTAAATACAGTATAAATATAATGAAAAATGTACATAACTGTATTCTTTTTTGTTAAAATCTATAAACTTTTGTGTGCTTTTTAAGAATTGTTGCGCCAATATTTATGTTGGCGTGGGAATTTATATACATTGAAAAATAAAATCAAAATTTCTTATTAGATATTCTCCAATGTCTTTATTTTTAAAATAAACATATAAAATTTAAGATGTATTTTATAAAAATAGGCAACTTTTAAAGTGCTTTACCCTTGTCTTAGTCGATATCCAATTAATGAGAAACTACAGATAAGTGGTTGGAAATTTTTGGCTAATGCAGAGCTTCGGGTATGGGAAATAACAGATCGAAAATACAATTTCTCATTTGCTTAGCCCTTCGGACGGGATCCAGACAGAGGCCTGAGGAAATTATTGATTGGATATTTCACCAACAGGATGACGATTTATTGCTTCAATAACTATGAAAATTGGTTTTACCCTAATTTACGAAACACAAATTGAAAATGATAGATACGCAACGAACGACTATTCAAAGATTAGCAAAATGTTGTTGGAACTGAAAAAAAACTCACGAAAGTATTACGAAGAGGTATGGTTCAAAAAAAGTTATTATTACTGAAGACAAAACTACAACTTTTACAGAAAGCTAAACAAAGTGTTAACTGGAATTTTGATGGGATATAATATTTAATTTTAAATGAAATATTTAAATATTTTTCTGTTAACAAACTCGCAAAGATCTCTCGGCGCAATTCATACTATTACTTTAAATTCATGAACATATTTTGGCTCAACTATGACTTTAAATAAACTTATTTATATTCCTAAAAGATGTCTCCAATTGCCGTACAACTGAAAAGAAAATTTAATGATGTTCAAATCAATTAACTTTTTCGTTTGCAAAATTAAATGGGCTACACGGTGTAAAAGAATTGATCAAAAAATTTAATAAAAGTATGGAAATTTGAATTATTTTAGTTTTGGTTATTACAATAACTAGTTATTTTTTAAAACAGGGAACTGGTTTCTGTTTAAACATAAAAATAAATAATAAATAATAAAAAAGTAGGATCATAAAAATAATATATAATATAACTAAAATATTACAAATTCCTTTTTCAGTTTTTCTCAAATTCATCACCAGTTTTATTAGATAGATCATGTAAAATTAAATTAATTTACGTTTATTTACTTGATTCGTAAAATTAAAAAAAGGAATATATACGTAGTAATAGGATTTGTTTGAACCTTTCTCGAATTTTTATAATTTCCATTTAACATTTTGCGTTCCATTAATCGACTCGAAGATATTGCACGCCTAATAGAATTAAAATGTGAAAAATTAGCCGTTTATGATGTAGCTTTTCTTTGAAATCACTTTATAAAATTGCAAAGAATTGGTACTCAATGGACTCAGAATTTAATACTCTTCGATTAACCATTTAGTTTCGAGAAAAGCCGAAAAGAGACCTTAAGTTTTGGAGTTTTAAAATATACATATACAGAGTGTCCCTGAAAATAGTGCGTTCATTGAAAGGAGGTGTACAATTAATAATTAGGAACAAAATATTCTTATAAAATTTTTTCCTTTAGTCATCTGTTTTCCCAAAAATTGAAAACATAAATTTTAATTTAAATTTAGGTTTGGCAACCATGCGTTGTACTCTAGTAAATAAAAAGTTCACATAAAAAGTACCACCGTCAAATTTAATTAATTAATAACGTGTTACTCGCAAGAATACAATGGTCGTAATTTTTGTTAAAATTCCTGCGTTTTCGATTCGCGAATATCCCATGTTATTTACACACGAAAAAGCTCACGGTAATGCTAATGCAGCTGTTCGGCTGTATACAGAACATTATCCTCAACGACAATGTCCTAATGCCCGCAGTTTTGTGAATGTGTCGCAAAGATTATTGGCTACGGGTACTGTAGTACCTAAAAAAACTAGTGGACAAAGACGAAGTGCTTGTATTCTAAACGCAAAAGACGAAATAAGGCCCGATCCTCACTATAACGCCATTTACAGTTTGTTCTCGGTCCAATCTCGTTTTGATAAAATATTATCAAGTAAGAAATATATGTGTGCTTTCATACTATCCGTAACAGTTAAGTTTCGCTCGAATCCCATAACAATTACGATCAGTCTCGAAGAATATTTTGTTTGAGATCGAACTTGTCACGACAGGTATCAATAGTGTGAATACTCTTTTGTTTCGGGTACACTCAGCTATTACCCTCTGGAGCGATAAGTGCATCAAATGCAATTAACTTCAATACTTCAAATATATTTTACTTTTAATTGTATTTCAATTATATTTTAGTTAAAGTAATCTTGAGTGATAGAAATGACTAAAAAAATGTGGACTTTCGAAAAAAGTAAATATATATAAATAAATGAAATTTTGAAAATGATATTTACGTATCTAATTACAACTTTATGAAAGTTTTAACAGAATATTACTTAACTGAATCTATAGTACAATTGTGAATGACGTAAATTTAATAAATTATTGATATTTTCATTAAGAACATATATATTATTTCAGATTAATTACTTATTGAACAAGTTTAAAGTAAACTAGGTTTATACGATTTGGGATCGCCTCATTGTAGTGATAATAATTATAAAAAGACTATGTGGGCTAAAATTGAACATTGAACATTTTTTTCAAAATCATTTTAAACGTACATCAATCCATTCAACAGTACTGCAAGAATTTTTCTTCATCAATAATTAAATGGAGATAGAGAGTGTAATATTCTCCTTCCTTTTTTCGTTGCAATAAACTTGGATGCACCCACATTCTTCTCATTGCTTTATGTTTTTTTTTAACTTGATAATATTATCTTCTTTATCAAAAAGAAGAGCTATAATAGCTTTTTCTTTAGTCGAAAAGTTTAATAACATTTTCCAATGTTATTAATTATTTACAAGCCAAATACTTTAATTAATGACGATTCAAGACTGAATCGAGAACTGAGTCAGATTGTATAATGTGAACATGATACGATTTTACCAGACCGAAATCGGATCGAGAACGAACTATGAACGGCATTATAGTGACGATTGGCCCTAATGGATATTGTTACGTATTTATTGAATCCGTCTCTGTCAACCGACGGCGCCGACCGAATCTAGGGGGAATATTTAATTAGCATAGAAGACAATGGATAATTTGAGAAATTACTGGACCCTTCTCGTGGTTATTCGTTCAGGTATAAAAAGGGACAGCGGGCGGACAGAGACAGTATTGGTTTTAAAAGTGTTTATGAATTAAGAAATGTAAAAAGTTATAAAAAGTTGTATATCTAAGTGATTAATAAACTACTAAAGTAAATAATCTACTACTTTTTAAAGTCAATTAAAAAAGTTTACAAGAAGCACCAGATTTTTTGCTTCGATTCCAAGTAACTCATTATAAACATATTGCTTTAAACATTTATAATTAACCTTAGCAACGATCAAAAAAGGTGTACTTTTATTTTAATAAACAGTTAAATTAAAAACTTTGGAATTAAACACAGAACTAAATTCATTTGACGTTTCGGTTTATCTAACTAAAAACCATTTTTAAAAATTGTACCAATCGCCATTTTGCTTAACAAAGTGATGTTAAAAGTACATTTTTAATTTAATTTAAAGGCCAGATTTTATTCTCAACAGACAGTCATGACTCAGTATAGTAAACAAATAGACTATTTTCGTATACAGGTGCAAGATATAAATACTAATGTAATTGTTTTGTTGATTTCAGAAAAAATGTTGTAAGACTTTTTTACTCTGCATACTGTTTTATGTCTTGTGTCTAAAGAAACGCATTATTTTCGGGAACAACCTGCATAACGGCTAAGATCCTTTCAGAAGTCCTATCAAAAATTTTATTATAAGATATAGAATGTTTTTAAAACTTTAATTCGCGTGTCATCCAAATCGATAAATCTAAAATATAATAATATTTTATTTTGATAACAAATTAATATAAATCAAGGTATAACGTTATTTTCTTATACAACACAATTATTGTTAGCATAAATATAGAATTCCTCTCAAAATGAAGCAATAAACGAT